>CM059218.1:2480977-2540977 GCA_030347435.1 Clarias fuscus | reverse complement strand
GATACTAAGGACTGAGGCAGTGAGCTGGTCTATTCAAATACAGAGAGAGAGAGAGATCAGTGTAAGGGTCGTTTATTTATTGACCTCCACATTAACCCACTTTTGTTTATTTATTCCCCCCCCCCTCTGTGTTTTTTGTAAACACAAGCAATTAATGCTAATCTCATCTCCGGCTCCATAAACTGGAAAAACATCTAAAGTTGTTAAGATCAGGTTTTACACTCCAGAGCAAAAGCAGACGCTCACCAGCCGTCCTGTTGTTTCTGGTGGAAAGGAGTGAAAAGAATAATAAAGCAGCAGAAGGAGGAGTGTGAGGCGGGCATGTCGGCACCCACTGCATGCCAAACACATTCCAGCACAACACACACACACACACACACTCCATAAACATGATGGTACACAAGGGTGAAAGCGACTATAGAAACCCACAAATTGTTTCACAAGGAGGAATCTGGGTCAGTGTGTGTGTGTGTGTGTGTGTGTGTGTGTGTGTGTACGCGCTAATGGCTCATGAAAAAAAGATAACTGTGGTCTGAATTCTGAGATTGTTTTCATGGCTCAAGGCATATACTAAGCTCTGTGTGTGTGTGTGTGTGTGTGTGTGTGTGTGTGTGTGTGTGTGTGTGTGTGTGACCCGGTTTCCTATTATTGATTTCCTCTCTGTCCAAAGGAGCGCAAAACCAGGCTGAAGTGGGTCATCTTCAACACAACTCCTTTTTTTAATTACTCCATTTTGGGAAGGAGGCGTGGCCTGTGGTCTTGTCAGTGACAGTGAAGGAGGTGTGGCCTGTCCGCATGTCAATGCCAGTGAAGGAGGCGTGGCCTGTGTTCTTGTCGGTCCCAGTGAAGGAGGTGTGGCCTGTCCGCGTGTCAGTGCCAGTGAAGGGGGCGTGGCCTGTGTATGCCTCAGTCCCACGTGCGGTCCACAGTAGAGGTGTAGGATTGGATCGGTTTTTTAAAAAATCTACAACCCCACGGCCTCCCACAGAAGCTCAGGTCACGCCCACTATAAGTAGAATAATGCTGTTGGTCTTTCAGGTGTTCCCACTGAGGGGTCGCCACAGCGGACCAACTGACGCAACCGTCTCATTCATTGCATCCAGTGACTGGGGTTCGAACGTAGGCCTTCAGCATGGCAGGTGGGAAATCTACCACTGACGCACCAACAGAGAAATTATTATTGTGCAGTTTGATTTACAGACTACTACCCTATAAGGACTAACTTACTAGTTTTTGGGGACTAAAATAAAGAAATCATGGCTTGGTGTAAACTCGCTTCATCTCTGAGCCGTCATGTGTACGCTCACACACACACACACACACACGCACACAAGGCTGACATTGTTAGTGCTAGTGGGGATGCAGGACTTTGTTAGTGTGGCCCCTTGTGCTTCTATAAAGCTGTAAGGAGGCAGAAAGAGAGAGAGAGAGAGTCAGAGCGAGAGAGACAGAGTGAGATCTATGACTGCGGAACTGAATGTCTGTACTCTTATTCTAGATACATTTATTTATTATTAATATTTTATACTGTTCTGTTTTTATTTTAATTGATCTATATTTTAAAGCCTTTATTTTGTCACATATACATTACAGCACAGTGAAATTCCTTCTTCGCATATCCCAGCGTAACCGGGGTCAGAGCGCAGGGTCACCCATGGTACAGCACCCCTGGAGCAGTTAGGGTTAAGGGACTCGCTCAAGGGCCCAACAATGGCAACCTGGCTGAGCTGGGAATCGAACCGCCGATCTTCTGATCAGTAACTCAGTGCCTTAACCCACTGAGCCACAATATTTGTCAATCCAGTAAAGGACCTTTGAATCTTCAATCTTGAGACAGACAGACAGAGGGGGTATACGCACACACACACACACACACACACACACACGGGGGTGATTAAGGACTAGATCCATTTATGTGACGTCACAACTTTCATCACACATAATTCTCTCTCTCACACACACACACGTAATCGCGCAGGTCTCAGTGTCTCCTCTCTGTGTCCTTCACTCTCTTTGACTCTGTTTATCCTTCCATCTCTCCTTCCCCTATTTACTGTTTCTCACACACACACACACACACACACACTCACTCACTCACTCACTTTCATTCACGCAATTGAATTAATGAGTGTGAGCCCGAGGCCGGACGCGCGTGCGCGCGCGCTCTCACCTTTTGAACATCTCCTCCATCTGTTTGATCTGTTTGCGCGTGAACTCTTTGAATTCGGTGTACGGGTTGAACACCTTCATCACGTGCCTGGGCCTCGCGCCGCCGCCGCCGCCGTCGATCTCCAGCCTCCGGTTGAGCTTCTCCGCGAGCTCGGTGGTGCGCGAGTCCCCGTCTCCGCTCTCGCGCCGCTTCTCGGTAACGGTCCTGGCCGGGCTCATTGCGGGGCTCATTGCGGGGCTGATGGCGGGGCTGATGGCGGGGCTGATCCCGGGGCTCTCTGACCGCTCCGTGGCGTCCCGCCTGCGCTGCAGCTTCCGCGCGAGCTCCTCTGACGCCATCGCTAAGGTCCGGTGATCTGCCGCGGTGCGGTCTGTCTGTCTGTCTGTCTGTGCGATCAGCTGTCGGTGACGCGGCCAGGCTCCGGTACCTCGAGGAGAGAGAGAGAGAGAGAGACAGGAGGGCGGGGCTGCACGCGGCATCACATACCGGTTTATATCGGGATGCTTGCGAGCTTCACGCCGGTGTTGCCAGTTCCATGATTTTCCCAAAATCTCAAGAGAACGCGCTCTGCACCTCTTAGGCTTTGTTCAGACAGAATCCGGTTTTTGGGATCCCCAAATTGTAATCAGTTTGATTTCGTGTAGTCTGAACAGTACAAAACAGACAAAAAAAAAAACACTGAATCAGATTTTTGCACATCTGGGCCCGTATTCACAAAGCTTCTTAAGCCTAAGAGTTGTTCCTATAGCGACGAAATTCTAAGAAAATTCTTAGAATTATGACATTTTCTTAGAATTTCCCCTTAAATCTTAGTAAAGATAAAAATGATTCACGAAACATCTTAGCCCTAAAAACAGCTCCTAAGGTAAATATTCTTAAGGGTAGAGAGGAGGACTTAAACAGTCCAGTACACAGTGAAAACGAAACAACGTTCCTTCAGGACCAAGGTGCTACATACAACATAAATGAACAAAACTAGCTAATAACTATGTGCAAACAAGAGCAACAACAGGACACAATGCAATACCCTGTGATAATGAGTTGAGGTAGTGCAAATAAATTGACTATGAGACGATAGATTAAAAACAGAAAACATTTCTTGTTGAAGTAGCAGCAAAGAAAAAGGTTATTATACTAATACAATCCTAAATCTAGATTGGAATCAGTTTGCTTTTATGTAGTCTCTTATAATCCTTTTTTTTTTTTTTTTTTTTTTTTGCACAACCGATCTGTACCACAGCAGGATTTGGACTGAAATCAGACTGTAAAGTCTAGTAGGCTTTTATTGTTATTTTAACCATATACAGTTCAGTACCGAAACAAAGTTCCACCAGGACCAAGGTGCTCCATACAACATAAATTATGTGCTAAGGCAATTAGCTAAATAGCTGACTAGCTAAGAGAACAAATTAAAACTATAAATTAACCAAACTAGCTAAGAGCTATACGAAAAGACAACATAAAGTACATTTGTGCAAATGTGCACACAAATACAACGACACAACAATATAGCACCGACCAGTACATAGAACTGAATTAAGGGTACTGCGAATAAATTGTCCATGAAACGGTAAATTCAGTAAACATTCCATGAATCCCATTGAGCTGAAGAACTTTCACTATGCATGACATGGGCTTTACTCAACACAAAGTCAGCTAAGGGATTTTTGATATCTCACATGGTTCAGCTGTAGCGATCCCTTAAACCTATGCCAAAAATGGCTAATAACTTGCTAAGTGACAACATATTGAAGGACAGTGTCACACTGAGTGACATCATAGTGAGATTTTTCGAGCTCTTAACCTACTCAGAAAGCACACAGGTTGTGTGGTTGGCCCTACACTTACCATAAATTTTTTTTTAAAAACTATTAACACAATAAATTAACAAAACAAGCTATATAAACTATATAAAGCAACAAAAAGACAACATGAAATGCACTGGTGCAAATAATAGCAATCACAACACAATGTAAAAGACGCACCCTTTTTCGTTCTGCTAGATTAACCATCCCATGAGCTTCTGGTTAAACTCATGGGATGGTTCATTTCCATTACAAGTGCAATATCTGTATATTAATTATTTTTAGTGCAATATGTAACTTACTGTTACTTACTGTGTGCTATATTTAATTCTATTTTATATTTATTAATTTTTATTATTTAAATTTTTAATTTCTTTAATCTGATTTCCTTGTCTAATCTATTACTCATTTCCTTTCTTCCGGATAAACAAATCAAAGCAACTGTAACCAAGACAAAGCAATTTCCCTCTGGGATTAATAAAGTTAATCTAATCTTGAATCTTCAAACAAATCAGATTTGCCGAGTCTGAACACGGCGGGAGAGTGTGCTGTAACAGGAAACGAATCCATAACAGTAGGGACTTAAAAGACTAAAAGACTTGTTTTTACATTGAAGACCTGGCAACCCTATTAAACATACTGAAATATTGCTTTCTTAAGGTGTTTGCTGATTGCATATTGGCTTATTTCCACATTGCAGCTTTCTGAGAAAAAAAAAAAGCCGGCAGGACATTGATGAATTGCTTCAAAAAGACAGTAAATTTGTTGTGTTTAACTCATGTAATTCCATCAGCCTGACCTGAGTAAAATTCAATTAACTGTCATGTAATGGGTCATTATAGTTTATATCAGATAAGCAGAACGACAAAAATATCTTCATCAGAGACTTCATAATAATTCAGACTCAACTGATGCATTTGGTAGACATATAAATACATACTATATATTTCATGTGTGTTATTGTATAATGATAATTTAATACAATTTAAGCCTAATGTCATTTATAGGTATAAGGAAAAAGTTAGATTATATTAGATTAGATTAGATTCAACATTTTTTGTCATTGTGCAAAGCACATGTACTAAGCTAATCAAATCCTGTTAGCGTCTGACCAGACCACCAAGTGGTCTATTTACAATAAATAACAAACATAGTAAAATAAGGTTATGAAGGTCATATGTATAGGGGTGTGAGTGTCTTATGTACAGAAGGTACTGTAGGTATTATAAATAAATAAATAAAAATCTCTAATATTTTGTTTTGATAAGCGTATATGAGGTCACAACATTTAAGTCCATCCAGAATCACATTAATTTCTCTCCAAGAGCTTGTATTGATGATGGCTGAGTTGGACTGCTACGTAACATCTTCTCCAGCACATCCCAACAGGTTTAAGGTCTGGACTCTGTGGTGGCTTATCCATGTGTGAAAATGATGTTTCATGCTCCCAGAACCACTCTTTTACAACCTGAGACTGATGATGATCATCAGGGAAGAAAAATAATACATTGGTGGATATACGTGGTCATTCAGTGTATACAATTTGTCAGCTGACCTCACTTTTTGTACCTATAACTTTGCTGAACCTAGACCTGACCAACAGAAGCAACCCCAGATCATGATTCTGGCCCTACAGGGTTGTACAGTAGGCACTAGGCATGATGGATCCATTACCAATCACTCTGGAACAGGGTGCTGACCTTTTCCAACACTCAACAGTCCATTCTTTATGCTCCCTAGCAAAGTGAAGATTTTTTTTCCGATACGTGGACTTCAAGGAACTTAAAGCTGGGTACATGTTCATCAGCAGCTACGCTGATGTGAACCGGAGCATGAGTACGATTGCCAGCTCGTGCCAATTACTTCATTTGTCTTCTTGGTGTTGAGTTCTAGGGTATTGTCCTCACGACATAAATGATTCTACAGTTACATTTTTTTTTTTTATCTGCAAAGGAAATACAAGGAACTGTATTCTTTTAATCTTAGCTTTTTCGAAACAAATGTAGGAGAAGTTCTTAGTTGGATACAATTTTCTAATAATGCCTGATAGATGGATATATGTATGTAAATGTATGGATATCATTTTATAATAGTACAGGGTGTCTTCAAAGTCTGGGTACATAGGGGATTAACGCATACTTTTAAAACAAAAAAATATATTTAATTTTAATGTTAATAAATAATATTTTCAATACGATTTCCATCATTTTCAATGCATAATTTGATGTGCCTTGCAAAATTAAGGTGAATTCAAGTGAAGAGGTCTGCATTGCCTTGAGAGTATCGAAGATTCTGTCTGTTGACTTCACCATTTACCCCCGCCCCCTCCTCGAAAAAAAAAAATTAAATAAATAAAATCATGAAATTTCCCATGTAACCAGACTTTGTGAACACCTTGCATAAATAATAGTCGTAAGCAACTTGCGACAACAAAACGGATTTTGCGTTGGCCGGGAATCGAACCCGGGTCAACTGCTTGGAAGGCAGCTATGCTAACCACTATACCACCAACGCTTCTCTAAGGGGCTCCATGATATGACTTAAAAAGGGGGAAATCCCATTGTAATTACGATATGAGACCCAGCGCCTTGTTGAGCATGCATTACTAACTTTTCCTTCAAATCATTCTGGTATGGGATGTTCAAAAAGAGATCCTGATTGGACATAAAGTTTAAGGTACTACCAAACCTTTGGCCACACACTGCAATAGAGAGGTGTGTTGGTATTGTTATGTTGTTATTTCCGTTTGCATCACAAAATATTAGCGGACTGCCTCTGATGTTTACAATGAACATACAAACGCGAACATGTTCGATACAAGTTCGAGTCACAACACTGCAGTAGTATTACAAATAACAAATGTAACCATTTTCTTTTTAATCGCTTCTTTTATAGCTCTTTTAGGTGCGTACCGAAGGAGTTGAACGTGGCTCGTTGGTCTAGGGGTATGATTCTCGCTTAGGGTGCGAGAGGTCCCGGGTTCAAATCCCGGACGAGCCCATACTTTTCATAAATTAAAAAAAAAAAATTATTTTGCCCTCAGTCGTTTAAATGAAGGGCATTTAAATAAGTCATTCTCGTATTGCGCCGTATCTTACCACGTGAAATACATTTCAAATACATTTGCTGACCTACTGGGAAACATTTAAATTGTCGCTTAAACAAAATTGCAGGATAAGTTTGGTGTCTGAGGAGTGTCTCTTTAGGACTAGCTTCGTTGATTCAAGAAGTAGCTATTATATACAGTATAATAAGTACGTTTAGCACAACTTAAGCTACATTTATTGAAATATATAAATTAAAAAAAAAACGCAGGTGCTATTAGATAGGTGAACTTCCGTCTACATAAACAGTAAAGGTTTAATATTACTTCAACAAATATTTATCTAACAACACAGAGCCGTGAAAAGGAACTTGACCCCGACGTGATTTGAACACGCAACCTTCTGATCTGGAGTCAGACGCGCTACCGTTGCGCCACGAGGTCTCGTGGGAAGAGCTCACACAATAACTCTCTAAATAACACTCAGCTACATGCCGACTACAAAAGTCGTCGTGTTGACAGTAATGTTTTGATGGTGTTTGTTTACACAGCACCGCTTTCTACCTTATATAACTGGCACAATCAGCTGGCCGTCCGTAAGACCTCGTGGCGCAACGGTAGCGCGTCTGACTCCAGATCAGAAGGTTGCGTGTTCAAATCACGTCGGGGTCAAGCAAGTATTTGCGTCTTTTGCAATTCCACCAGCTTTATTCTGAGTTGTATGATTTTGGGTTATTACACAATCGTTATCTTGCAGGGGAAAAAACAAGTAATTAATTCAGTGCGTTCATTTGATGAATAAGCATAATGTCTTAACAAAACCTCCTAAAAATTGTACAGTGACCTCAGACAAAATCTTATCAAAGTACTTAAACTTACTGTACATACGATAGTTATTAAGACATCTTGAATTTACCAACCAGTTTAGTCCCAGTTAAATCTAAATCAAATATTTAAAGGCTATTAAATAAAAATATTCCAAGAATACCTAATATTACTGCTCGCAAATAAGGCTAACTTCTCACGTTAATGCAGATTTGTATCTTTTTTAATATACATTATACTTTACATTAAATTTCATGTCATTTTCATTACAGTTAACATTAACTGACCTAATTTTGGGGTGCTACATAAATATATTATAAATGTAGTTCTAGCATACTTCTAACTAAAAGCTTACATTTTTAGTTAGTTAAAAACCATCTTACATGTTCTCTGTAACATTTATTATTATTATTATTATTAGGGGGAAAAAAATCCGGAACTTCATGTCGGTCACTAAGAAATGCAATAAAAAGATTAAGGCAGGAGACACAGGATTTAAGAGTTTTAATAACAGACCTCCATATACAAACTTGATATTGTGATGCCACTTCGTTGGTCTCAGGCATTACTGTGTAACCTGTTAAATGCACACATACTCGGAAATCAATTCACATGCTCATGGAAGTCGCGTTTGAAAGATAAGCGACTATAAAGAATAAGCCATCTCCTGCAAGAGAGTATTTCAGTGTACAGATTTATGCATTGTTGAAATAGTGGTATATACGTTCTTACCTTGAGTTTGTTAGGACACGCGCGCGCACACAAACAATAGACCAACGATAGACCTTTTCATTTCTTTTTTTTTTTTTTTTTTTTATCTAGCATACCCACGTAATAAAACGTTTTTTGCTCAGGCAATAGCATTTTTGTCTTGTGCTAAAACACTCAACAAGGCTACGACATATACTAAATGATTTGGTCCTCTGCCTTTTCCCTGTCAGTAAATCAGGATGTACGTTTTAGTTTCTTTAAACTTCATGTTAACTTTTTTGACTGCTTAACATAAGATCCTGGTTTTAAGTACACAAAACAACAGCTGTTCCACTGACCAGAAGCTAGCTTAGAGATATGACTACCAGAGATGGAGATGGGGAAAAAAACTGATTCTACGTATCGCAATTTTTTTGGGTGGAAATTCATGTATTGCCACACTCACCCCAAAGGCGATTTCAAATCCATGACGACATAGTTTAAATACACAATGAAGTAGTTGTCCTAGGCTGGCTAGCTGCACTACAATGTGTAGACAATTGCTAGTTAAGTTAATCAGTGTAATTAAACCATTATTTTGAGTAACTTGAACCAGAACTTATGCCAAGCAGTACAGTAAGTCGAACAGAAGCGATCCAAAAGAAATAGTAGTGTTGACGTTACATGACAAACTTTGCAACTAGATGATGAAATTATACTTAAGACAAAAAGCAATATCATAACATATGTAACAGATCATTAATAATAAAGACACTTGTGTAGTGTGGCAGCCATATTTAAATTTTAAATATAAGCCTGCAAAGTTTTTTTTTTTTTTTTTAAATAAAAAAGTAAAGAATCACATAATTTAATGATTAAAACACTGGTCACATTGAAAAATTTCATAAATCATCTTTTAGCAGGTAGTAATGATGACAACTTAAAGAAACAGCACATTATTAGTTTCAGTAGCTTAACGTAGCTTGGGCAAAATAATATATATATATATATATATATATTTTTTTTTTTTAAAGATTCACAGTTAATCTAGTCCTGCATTCAATTAGATAAACTACTTTTAAACACACACCCCCTGCCTAACCCCTTTTAGCTTGGATAGTTTCTGATGCAGACCAGCCAACCCCGAAATGGAGAAACGCATAGTCTGAGGAATGTGTGAATGAAGTCAAAGTGGCATAAATTGTTGTTACATAACTCATAACAGCCTAACCTGGTGTTAACATGCAGAGCTGCTATGCTAAACCCTGGAACTGCGAATTGTAAACAGATTGTCAATTCAATTAGATTGTGATTTTCCAATTCACTTTAATTCAACAGCAACATTTGCCAGATTTGTCCCAAGCACCTAAATTACAGGTTTTGAAGTATTAAAAGCTGTATAACTTGTGTATATTTTTTGTGATCATGATATTTTCATCCTCCGCTGAACCCGTGTGCCATGCTCCAGTCCAGTAGGTGGTGTTATTGCAAAGACGGCTCATAAATTCAAAAGAAAAAGAAATGGAACTCTCACAAAATGTGAGTATTTGTGGAACTTGGAAGCATTTTTGCAAAAGTTGTGGTATATTTTCAAGGAATGTCAGTTTTAGTCACAATTCTTATTAAATTAAAAAAAATAATTTCAGAAGTGTGAATTGATCAGGGAATTGAAAACCGAGGCATCAATCAACAAAGGACTGAGTACACTGCAAAATTGACTGAATCCCACAGCTCTAGTGTAAAGAATAAGTTGTTAAAGGAGCATTTAGTGACGTGGTGTAAAGGGGAAGTTGATGAAGGTTTGTTAATCAACATTCAAATGCAGGGGAACCTGCTAGCCAAGCTCATTGCTAACTTAAAAAAGCTAACTTAGATTCTTATATAAATCACAACCTAGATCAACAGCTGTTTTGGTGACTGAGGTGGTCCTCCATGCTGAGTAACGGTACTGAATGTCGATAAGCTAAAATCAAAATGCTGGCTAGCTTGTCTCTACCATCCTTTAAAATAAAATGAATGCAGCTTATTTGCTACCTTAAACATTAATACCTAAACCTTACCATTATAGACGCAAGACAGCTAGTTGAGGACCTGAAGAAAAAGTCATTTAATCAGAATGAAGACAGGGAAACCACCATAGTCAGAGTTCTGCTTATCCAACATCAGCCAGACAGTAACTAACTAGTGTCAAACTTTTTTTTTTCACATTTGTCATATAAATAAATGTGTGAATTTCTTAGGCTTTTCCAGCTCACTAGAGCAAACATTCAAGTTTCTGGAAAACCATGTTTCACGCAAATTGTTAAATTGTGCAAAATCTTGCAAGACTCATAGCAGGTAATAAAAATGCTGCCTATTAAATGCTACAATAGTTAAACATGTCACTGAACTACAGTGACAAGGGTCTTTTTTTTAGGTTAGCTAGCTTAATTAACTAGCCAATTATTTAGTGTTTAACAAGGTAAGGGTTTGCAAAGCCTAGTTTAACTTAAGCCAGTAGCATTTTAGCTTGGTACGTTGACCATGCTGAACATGGGACTCTTTAGGAACGTGTTTGTTAGGAGTCAGGAACCTCTCGCTGTCAGAAAAAAAAAGGCGAAATCTCAGTTCAGGCTGAAAGGAATGCAGCTACGTGATCAAATCATAACAGCATTGGGAGCACTAGCATACAGAAACACTAAATCTTTAAATCCCCTACGTATCACAAACATAACATTCAAACGCAACTATGTACAATATAGGATTTTCATATATTAATTATTCGAGTTTGTTAATTCAGTACATTTAGTCCTCTGCCTGTATAGAGTATTCTGAATATATACAATATAAATTACTACAGTTTCAATGATAAAATAAATAAATAAGATACAATGGCCGTGGCATCTGCAGCCCCCCCCCCCCCCTTCTTGACAAGGCGGTGGGTGGTGGCGGGGTGTGATGGAAGGAAATGTCTTCGACTCTTATCCACCAAAAGAAAAAGTGAACAGAACATAGTGGGAAGTCGATATGGAAGATACAGAATTATGTTAGTGTTGGTCGTGCCACCGTCTATGTACATTTGTCCTCGGGTAAGCTGCATGTGTGTGTTTGGTATTTGTGCGGTTATGAAGGTGAGAAAGGGTAACAAATGTGGTAACACTGCCGGACCAACTCCAGGCCTCAAGAACAGGAAGTTGAGCTTCTGAAAACAGGAATCGTCAGTGACTGTGAAAAAGCTTTGCTGCTGGCTATACGACCGTTCCACTGGGCGAGTTTCCATTTTGCGTCGATAATGGCTGAGCAGAATGCTGCAACAAGAAAAGGACAAGTAAAATTTGAGGTGTGGAAAAAAAAAATTAATCAAAAACCTGATTCCCTTACTGAGTAAATACCAATTCGATTAAACAATAAATTTGTCACCATTGATTAAAAGGGAAAAAAAAAGTGCCTTACAGTCATTACCATTGTTTGTCTCACCATTTTGCCCGGGCGTGCCCAGGTGCAGATGAGTCCCTCTTGGCATGCAGTGATAATGCAATCGTCCATGAAGACAAGAACTGTCAGCCTTTCATGGGCGATCTTCTTACAAACTAAAGGTTCTAGCAATGGGACTTCATTCATCCTTGGACACAACGTCGTTCCCAGGACCTTCGAGGCATCCAATCGGTTGCTACGTGGCGCTACATTGATCTTGTCGTTGCTCTTGCTGATGTTCCCAAGACTGTGGTAGCGCTTGTGCTCCTTTTCCCCTCCAGACGCAGACTTGTCTGATTTGCGCTCTTGGAGCGACAGTGTTGCAAAACGTCCAATGCTAAATGGAGCACTGCTTCCTCCTCCACTTCCTCCTGTCCCACTACCTTCTGTCCCTGCTTGGCTTTTTGAAGCATTTGCAACAGCAGGATGTGGAAGGGAATTGGACCTCGAGAGTGAGCGAGGTAGAGGAAGGGGTAATGATGCAGTCTGGTGGGCATTGGAAGGGTGATGGTGACCTTCAACTCCTCCACTTCCACTTGTGCTGTTCAGCCCAGCACTAATGGAAGGTGGCGCGTTTGAGCCAAATGTGTTGGTGAGGGCACGTGAAAGGGGAAGTCTAGGATATAGTACATCATCTGTGAGATCCCAGAGGCAAAACTGGGTATCTTGTCCCACCGATCCAAAGCGGTATGAGACAGATGGCCCGCCACCTTTAGAGCTATGTCGAGAGAGACGGGACAAAGTGCTGCTTGTTCGGACACGACCAAAATTTAGTGGCCCCTGGCCCTGGTGGAGGTCTTCCTCACTACCGCTAAGCTCCATCGGTTCTTCTTCTTCTAAGCTAGTGGTAAAGGGGTCAAATGCCACCACATTGACCCAGGACTTGTGGCCATGACCTCGCGCCACAACTCGACTCTCTGCAAATGACCATACTGTGACCAAGTCGTCTTCTCCACCTGTAGCCAAATATTTCCCATCGGGACTCCAAGAAACGCAGAGCAAGCCACCAAAGTAGCTCTTCATGACACCGTGCAGCTCCATTGAATCGAAATGAAAGACACGCAAGCAGCCATCTTGGCCGACGCAAGCTATGTGCACACCGTCAGGTGAGAATGCAAACTCGTTCAGCCCGCCTTCCCCCACCGCCCATCTCAGAAGTGGATTACGAGGAGTTTTGGTTTTGCAAGCATAAACAGCAAATCCCTCACCCTGCCGAAGTAGGGAATACTGCGGCGCTGTAGTGCCACATGGGTGCTCCACGTTATAGAGGTAGAGATGACCGCTAGCATGAGAGGCCAGGAATAAGTTCTCGGATTTAGGGAGCCATTTCAGACAGGTGACTTTTGCTTTGTCTATTAGTCTCTGGAAAATGACAAAGAGATGAAGAGGTAAAACATGAACGTTAGTTATATGAATATATAACTTTATAAATTAATATTTTTAACTTTGTCTCTTTGAGCTCTGGGTAATGTTTTAATTTTTTCACGTATTTGAATAATTTTGAGTCATTTTACAATTTACACATTACATATTATTCGGGAACTTAAGACCTCTAGTAAATAACCTCACCCACACACCTCTTCATTGAAGAGCTTGCTGGTCTCTTTTTTGATGGGGTCCAGGTACTGCACCTGGCCTGCCGAGAAGCCGACGATGAGAGCCACGCTGTCCGCAGTCGCTGAGTACTGATTAAAATCATGACACGTGGGCTGTGTCCCTTTATATATGCGCTTATCTATAGGCTTACTAAGATCCACTGCCTATGAAATGGGAAAGACAAGGAAATAAACACTTCTAGTGGACTGTAGGACATTGCGTGTAAACATCATTTGGGAAAAGAAAAATCACAACAGAACCTTGACGAAATGTGAACTTCTTGTTTCATCATTATTTTTATAAGAAATTATAAAAAGCATACCAAACATTTTTCACTTGTCACATGTACATATCTAACGAGCTACATCTGAGATACTTTAAAATGACTTGCAGAAATAGTTTGGCAAGAAAGGAAACATACACATTCTTAACCCAAGCCAAAATTTACGCTACACTGCCTTCACATGCATATGTATTTGAGTAACATCCAGGTTGAGGTCAGGACACAAGTTCTTGCACACCAAACTCGTGTAGTCATTTTGGAACTGGTGTGGGGTTGTTTTTCAGGAATTGTGTTTGGTCCCTTACTTCCAGTGAAAGGAACTCTTAATGCTTCAGCATACCAAGACATTTTGGACAATTTCATGCTTTCAACTTTGTGGGAATAGTTTGGACTATGATGACCCCTTCTTGTTCCAATATGACTGCACACCAGTGCACAAAGGAAGGTCCATAAAGACATGGGTGAGCAAGTTTGGTGTGGAAGAACTTGACCACAACCCGATGGTACACCTTTCGGATGAATTAGAGCAGAGACTGCGATCCAGTCCTTCTCGTCCAACATCAGTGTCTGACCTAACAAATGCACTTCTTAAAGAAGGTCAAAATGTCCTACAGACACACTCCTAAACCTTGTGTAAAGCCTTCCCAGAAGAGTTGAAGTTGTTATAACCGCAAAGGGAGGGCCAACGTCATATTAAACCCTATGGATTAGGAACTGAATGTTATTTGCTATTAACTGGATTTTATATGCATGTGAAAGCAGGCGAACAAATGCTATAGTGTATAGCAATATAATGTATATAGTGTATATACGGTTCTTCCTGAAACTGCTGCTACAAAATGTGTAGCACAAAAGTGCCTAGAAAGTGGTGTGTTAAGGTTGGACTGGAAGAACTCCGGAGCGGTGAGCTCAACCACTGAACACCTTTGGGATGAACTGAAACCGGAACCTCCTCAACATTATCCCAACAGCACCTGATCTCACAAATGTTTTTGTAGCTGAATGAACATGGCTACGCCCCAACTTCTAGTGAAAAGCCCGCGCAGGGGAGACCAACAGTCAGTTGTCCGGCACAAAAGGTGGAACCTTCTCAAAGTGTGACCAATTCCTGCTCTCTCTGTCCAGGACCAACTCCAAATTATGATCTCAGATCAGATCCACAGCTTCCTCTGAATGGGATTTTCTGGCACACATCACCAGAAAAGCCGTGATATCATCACTGCTTTGTCATCTGTCTCCTTTATACCCTACTCATATTGCATTTAAAATCTTAATGTTACTGTCAGAGACACTTTGGACCAAACATAATGGCTTTAAAGCCTTTAAACCTTTATTTCTTTTTATGAGCGTGTATGCTTTAAAGTATTCATGGTAAGATTTCCGAAAATGCGTCAAGTCTCTAATAATTAAGTAGATGGAGCTGATTAAGATTTGAGATTTTTTTTTCCCACTCTTAAGCCTACACCCCCTCTTATTAGAAGTAAGAAGAACTGCACCTTTAAAATTATGAGGAATGTGTTTGACATTTTTGTCGGAACAATGCGAAAAGGTGGTACGTGGATCTCTCTTATATGAAATGCTGAAAATATTAAAATTATTTTTCTAAGGCCTTTGGATGCACCAATTGCCAAAACAATATATAAAATATTAAATTTATTATATTAAATGTGTTTTGAAGTATGAGCGGTGTCCAAGTAAACCGGATTTGTGATGAAATTTCTGGTGACTTCAAGCGCAATACGGTGATTAGACTCTTAGTTGCAGTTAAACATTTAAACAGCTCAGAGCCCACGGCAGTCGGTCCTGTGAACATTCAGCGAGTGGAACACCAGATCCTTGAAAATTTACGAATAACTTGTCACCAACAATCCCATCTGTCCCATCAACAATCCCATCTTATTACAAGACCTCTGCTGGGAGTTACCGCCACATCCCTCGTACAGTCCTGACCTCGCTCCAAGCCATTTCCACATGTTTGCGTCATTAGAGGAGTTAGGCCAGTGTTTCAGACATAAAGGAGGTGATCCGATCAAAGCTCTGGCATACTAAGAAAACGTTCTACCTTGATGGTATCCAAGCACTAGTGAAACACTGGGAAAAGTGGATAAGGGGCGCAGGGGATTATATAGAGAAATAAAGGGAGTTTTTACTGATACCCCGTGTCCTGTAATTCTGCACAATCAAAAGTCCTGCTTTGACTTGAACATCCCTTGTATAATTAATAACATGCTGGTAAACTGACTGTTATTTATACCAGACTTTGCTCATGAACCTTCTACACACAGTATCTGGGTGGAGGGGAACGTCTCATCTTTAATGCGTCTGTTGGAAGTCGTGTCAAAAGGCACTAGACTTAAGTGTAGATACGTGGTTATGAATAAAATATGAAGTCCACAAATCGACCAGTAATTCAGACCACAGCAAATAAATGTTCATGTTGTGGAGAAAAAATTACCATCATGGCACCTGTCTGTTCAGTGCTGCTTTATCAGGGGTCTATATTACTATTACTGTTATTAACTAACAGTATTGAGATAATAAATGAATTTTCCTATGACATGAACAAGTTTAATATCAGGTTTGATTGAAATTATCATGTTCTTATTTTTTTTTAATAAGTCAAACCTTAGGAGGTGAAAATATTTTGAATCTAGTCCAATTTATCTACATTTTCTTAATTCAAGATTACAACTAACCAAATTTAAGATTATTAAGCTTATTTCTAAACAAATTCTATTAATTTCTTGTCCTATTTACAGATAATTATGCTAGTTTTAAGCATTTAAACTTATTAATCTAATAATTTGTTGTTGTGATGTTAAATAGGGAACTGACTAAATTCAAGACGTTTTCACTCACTTTTTACAGTGCATTAGATAAGTTAGCTAGGTAGTAAACACACATCTAATATTTAGCACTACAGCCGTAGTGAGGTATTAATTTCTTTTTTTTTTTTTTATAGAGTAGTACTGAGAAATGTTAACACATCCGATCCCAAACACCCATTTATAAATCCGAAGACTTGGAGTTAAGCTTAAAGTTTAACTTTACTCAGAGTTGGAAATTACATCATTGCCATTAATGAACTTAAAAGTTGAAGTAAAAAAAAAATTGATGCATCAAAGCAACACTGCAAAAAATCTTAGCATCTTAGCAAGTGAAATATTCTTGAATTTCTTTAAGAAATTAGCGCAACAACCTTATATTTGGTTTGTTGTAATCTGTTTTTTAGAACTCTAAGGTAAACAAAAATAAATAATTCCAAAATAAATAAATAAATAAATAAATAAAATCAACCAAAAGATAAAAATTTTATTTCAAAATCATTTCATGAACAACAGATGGTTTAAAGGGATGAGTGATTCTTTTGTGTAACAATTCATGTATCACCACACTTGGTTCAAAATCGATTTTTATACAATTAATTTTTTATTTAGATACGTTTGCAGTTAATATGCTGCCATTCCTCTGTAGTCCTCCAGGTGGTGCACTCTAAACTATTCACACATTGTGAGACAGCAACAGCATCCTGTGTTGCAGATGTGAAATATTTTCCAAATTTGTTTGGAACTGTAACAAAATTATATAATCAGAATATTTCAAATGGAAAAGGAGTACAAGAAATTTAATCGGATCGTGATAATATTGTATCGTCTGGTCCATGGCGATTGTAATCCCTACTGACTACTGACAGAGAATAAGCAAAGGGTTAACGAATCAACAGGAAACAGGATCGCTTTTTTTAAACATCCTGTCTAAAGTTTATAAAAAGGCTTGTTCAGACAGGTTTCACATGACCGAGTTTCCCTAAGAAAATAAAATTGCCACAATTCTTGTTCTTGAAATGTACTAACCTATTAACTTAAATATTAACCTTAAAATAAAATAATAATAATGTATTGTCACATTAAATACACCCACGCATTATTTCTGCACGGGATAAGATCAATGAAAAAAAAGCGTGAAAAAAAACGGGGTGAATTTATACTTGTTTGAGAAGTATTCTATTTTGTCCATGAATATGAATATATACACACGCACCATTTTTATACAAGTATATTGAAGAATTCCTAATCATTATTATGATACGTAATTGTTAATCATTCTTTTACTAAAGACCAGTTTAGAACTAACCAGTTTCTATTTCTTTAGTGAGGAACCTATTAAAGAACTACATATTGCAGAAATGTAATTTTTTTTAATGATCAAACTAACAACCCTAATAAAAATCTTTGAAATTAAATTTAAATATATATATATATATTACATATTAATTCTTTTTATTTCCCAGGATGACGATCTGTTAACTTACTAAAATTTATAGTAATTAAAAACTGAACAGTCTCTTTTTCTTTAGTGAGGAAAATATTGAAGAATTACATAACTCATTAATTATTAGGATTTCTTCATATTTTAAAAAAGTATATATAATGCAAACACTTCTCAAGCACATATAAATCTGTCTACTTTTTCTAATTTTATTTCCTGATGGAGCTTGAAACCTGACAGGAGCGTCTCTGGAATATAGCAGAGGATTTTTGTCTTGATTCACATAGAATGTTGTACATCTTATAGAATGACTTTAATGTAGAGATATTACCTCAAAAAAAGTGATTTAATTAAAATACATTAGTGATGAAAACTGAGATGTCAGTATACGCTGCAGAGGCGATATCATGATCTGATGTGTGGAAATGTTCATAATAAATCACTGCTTACAGAAAATGGTGATCGTGTGTGTGTGTGTGTGTGTGTGTGTGTGTGTAAAATACAACTTATTGTTATGATATGGAGGTGGGTGACACCTGCTCAGGTCTGTCACCAGGTCAAGTCAGACTTACCTGCGCTGAAATTTCAACCTCGCAATATTAATCCTAATCATCATCATAGCAAGATTACAGGCTCACTGGGAGTAAACACTGCTATAAATACCGAGCGTTCGCACGAGCGCGACGGCTCTATCAGACGTGTCCGGTGTGCACGCGCACCTTTTTAATGTTGGTGTAGGTGTAGAAGTAGAGCTCGCGACCGACGTTGAAGCACACGCGCTCGGACTCGTCGCTCGGGTCTTCCGGCTGGAGCTTCACCATGGAGACCCGCACCGGGGGCAGGAAGCCCGCTGAAGCCGGAGAGGAGCCGCCGGGTCCCGGGACCACGCCGCCGCCGCCGCCCCCCCGGTATCGAGGCGGCACCGGCTACGGCACCTCCAGCACCGGGAGCGCGCGCTAAGCCGGCGCGCTGCTGCGAGTCCGAAAGCGTGAGCAGCTTGTAGAAACCCTCCCTGGTGCGGAACTGCGACTTGATCTCGTTAATATCCTTCAGAGCGCCTCCATCGCCGGCCATCTTTAGCACCAACGAGGCCGCACCGGAAGTCAAGGGCTCCTGACACGGAAGTGAAAGCGATCGAAATAAACGAATACTAAAAAATAATAATAATAATAATAATAATTAATCTAGCCGCCGAAGGGCTTTGTAACTGTTACTAAAGAATTGACATAACGTATACTACACACATCGAGATATAAACGAAATCAACTATAATTAAATAAATCTGTTTGTCTAGTCGTCTGTCTGTCCGTTCATCCTCTCATCTTTCGATCGGTCTATCTACAATACTTTGCTAGCTAACTGTATGTCCTATCGATCTATCTATCTATCTATCTATCTCTCTCTATATATATATCTATCTATCTCTCTATCTATCTATCTACAGTGCCGTGAAAAAGTATTGCCCTGTTTCTTTTGTTGTTGTTTTTGCACATGTGTCACACTTAAATGATTGAGATAATCATACAAATTTGAATATTACACAAAGATAACCCAATAAATGCAATATGATGATTCCATTTATTATAGAAAATAAAGGTCTGGCCCTACGTGAAAAAGTAATTTCCCCCTTAAACTTAATAACCGGTTGTGTCACGATTAGCGGCAAGAACTGTATCAAGCGTTAGAGATCATTAGCAATGAGTCTTTAACATCACTGCGGACTAGGCCACACCCGTCCCCTTTTTTTTCTCTCTCTCTTTTTTTTTTTTGCCCTTTCAGAGGAGGCCTTGCTGGTGTGTTTCGGATCATTGTCCTGCTGCATAACCCACGTGTGCTTGAGCTTGCGAGCTGCATTTTCTATTTACTAGAGTTATCTTTGGGTCATATAAAAATTTGGTTAATGATCTGAATCATTAAACTGTGACAGATATGCAAAGAAGGACTGTATCTATTTGTTTCTCCATCCGTCTAGGTTGATATATAAAGAGAGTGGTAGTTGCGTAAATGTTGTACAACAGTTGTTATATTGAGGTTATATGTGCAGTATGTAACAAGGTCAAGTCCCTCGAGAAACCCTGCCTCGGCTTCCTGTCTTATGAGATTTCACAAGCACATAGCAGACATGGCGGTTATGTTGCAGTATTAGCATTAGCATCAGTCCTATTCTCTAGTTACCTAGTTTCCATTTGTCGTTTGTTGTAGAGTAACCTCGGACAACGTAATAAACCACACAGACACACAAGAACACACTGGAAACTGGAGCTGGTGTTATGTATTTAATTAGAAGAATACTGTATACACACACACACACACACAAACACACACACACACACACACACAGCATGTGCACACACACAGCAGTCATAACAGGAGAGATATGTGTTTGTGGTGAACACACAGCTTTCCACTTTTGTGTTGTCAGTGTCCATCATTTCCGTTAATATTCAAAAGGCGTGTGTGTGTGTGTGTGTGTGTGTGTGGGTTGGGAAGGCAGGTGGGGTTTTATCCCATGACGACAAAATTCTCAGCGATCTCCAGGGTGTAGAGGTTACAGAGTCCTGACTGATCATCACCTTGGCGCGTCTCTAACACGACCATCCTGTCAGAACAAAGCGACAAACACCTTTTTATAAAAAAAAAATTTTTAACTACTACACAAGACTAGAAAGTGACTGTGTGTATTTAAGTATGTTATGTATGTGTTTATGTGAAAGAGAGAGAGAGAGAGAGATTGGTGTGTACACATGTAAGTATGCTAGCAGAAAGCTATACATATTAAAGTATGAACTAATATGCATGTATACTATAATACTACAATTCTAGCTAAAATGCTAATATAAATATATGTAGGTAATGTGATGTATACAATAATGCTAGTACACTAGTAGTCCAGAATGGTAAGTATTCTGGTATGTTAGCACATTGCATGCCAATCATGCCATTGGTCAGGTATGCATGTATTCTAGCATTCATTTGTATGTAAGTAAAATTCAAATTCAAATTTTATTCGTCACATACACAGTCATACACAGTATGATATGAAGTGAAATGCTTATACGACTGCTGTCGACCTACAATATTACAACAAAAAAGAAATAAGAGATTTGAAAATAAAGAAACGCTTATTTACATAATATACAGATAAGAATAAAAATGAAAATCAAATATTAGCATAAGATAAATATAAAAAAGTTACAGAATATCTAATAAAAATAGAAATAGAAAATATATATAGTAAATGAATATGATAGAAATATGTAGTGTCCAGTTATTGTCAGGATAATGTGCAATTCTGCAGTTCAAGTAAACAAGCATATAAGTTAATGTGTGAGTAAGCAAGTATTTTAGAAAATGTAGTTCCAGTATGCTAATACGTAAGCATACTAGGATGAAATAAGGCTAACGTGCAAAGATGTTATCTAGTATATACAGTCGGGCAAACAATTATTTAATCCCCTGCAGATTTTGTAAGTTTGCCCACTTAGAAAGAAATGAAGGGTAAATCATTTTTATCATCGGTTTATTGTTAAGGATAGAGACGGAATATCAACCAAAAATCCAGAAAAAGCACGTGATACAAAAGAAATAAATTGATTTGCATTACAATGAGGAACATAAGTATTTGATCCCAAGAAAAACATCATTTAGTTCTTAGTGGAGAAACTCTTGATGGCAAGGACAAAGGTAAGACGTTTCTTGTAGCTGGTTAACAGATTTGCACACGTCACAGGAGGGATTTCGGTTCACTCCCCTTTACAGAACTTCTTTAAACCCTTAAGGTTTCTTGCAGAGACATAGCCCCAAAGTATGATGTTTCCAACTCTCTGTTTGACTTGGGATGGTGTTCTTAAGGTCATAGTCATCATTTTTCCTCCTCTAAACACGGCAAGTCGAGTTGATGCCAAAGAGCTCAATTTTGGTCTCATCTGACAACAGCACTAATCCATCTCTGTTCATTGGCAAACTTTAGACAGGCATGTACGTGTGTCATCCTGAGGAGCAGCGCTGAAGGATTTTAATCTACAGTATGGTGCGATGTATTGTGTTAGCAATGGTTTGTTTGGTGACTGTGGTCCCAACTGCCTTGAGATCATTCACCTACTCCTCCCATGTAGTTCTAGGCTGATCTGTTACTTTTGGTAAAATCTAATAGTTTTTTTTAGCCCATTCCAGCCATGTGCAGGTCTACAATCTTGTACCTGACGTCCTTTGACAGCTTTTGCCTTTGGTGATTAGGTTTGAATGGAAGCTGGGGATTTTGTGGGAAGATGACTTTTATATACATAAGTTGTTGTTCGGAGCACCTGTTTAAATTAATGTGTATCACATGAGCACAGAACCAGTCTTTGCACTGAAGTTGCGCTTATATGCAATAGAATTGCTGGTAAACATGTTATTAATATGCCAGGTCCTAGGGTGCAAATGAGGGTAAACAGGTGAGTATGATGCTGTAACTAGGTCAAATCCGCTGTAGGCCGTTCTATCTGTTCAGACATGGATTTCCCACCTTGACTGACATTGTCATTTGCTTCTTTGTCCCCAAATTAGTGGCCCTGGTCCACAGGCCTGGATTAAAATTAATACATCTTTAGTCGAGTCCGGAAATCCACTCGAATCGGGTACACATATTCCAAAAGCAAAGAGCGGTGAAACTTAGCATCTAAGCACAGACTAATAACAAACAAAGGACCAGGCAGCCTCGACATTAAGGTGTAAGGGTGTCAGGACAGGACACCCCAGGCAGCAACATAGCCATGGTAACCAGCGCACCATATCCTACTGGTGAGCATTTTTAAATGAAAACCTCAGACTTTACACCAAAGTTGCGATCGGAAAGATACTAACAGCACGCAAAAACTCAAGAAGATAAAAGCTTGGTGAAAATCCCTGCAGTGCTGATATGACCTTTTAAAGCATAATATTGCCCCATTTATCAGGAAACATGGTACATCACACACGCAATGTTCAAATTCATGGAAAAGATTCGAACAGCAAAAAAAAAAAAAAAGACAAACAAAAAAAGCCTTAATGTCATGTGCCAGAATTACTGAGTGTTGCACTTACAAACTCTAATTCAGTTCTATGATTGCACACATAATGACTGCGTAAAAATGTATCTACTTTATTGATGTTCCGTTTATTATATTGCATTCTCAAATAAATGGATTGGAAATCGGGTCTACTTTTGTTCATCTGAAGACATTCTGCACACTATTATGTAGGTCGGCTTTGTGTAGATGTGTAGAGCGATCTCGAACGCTATTTCAGTAGAACCGATGAAGCCTCACACACAAACAGGCACGAACATCTGCATAAACTTCATAAACTTCGAGAACGCCAGCTGCCGAGACTTACTAACACAATTTATTGATAAGCAGCTGCAACAGTACGAAAGACAATATCACCTTAGCTTTTAAATATGTATGTCTTTAACCCTTTCTGAGAAAGCAACGATTCCTCAGAGTGATAAGACCGGGTTACAATCACCTGGTCCTCACAAAGATATAGTGTTTTTATTTTTCAAGCTCATTTGGATCACATATTAAAAGAGCAATTTTTTTTTTTTCCCCTTACTGAGGTTAAAGTGTAGATTTAGAACTACTGCACAGGATTGTTTAGCTACAGTAGTTGAGTCAAGGAAAAGCCAAAAATACAAAATATGCAGGTTTTAAAACTTAAAAAGCCAAACGGCATCCTTTTGACTACTGAATTTAACATTAGATTAGATTTAAGTGTAGATAGCTTTAACGAATTGCGTTAATAATTATGGATCAGCAGTGAAAAGTTCTTACAAGTAGTGTAAGACAAATTTGTGTGTGTGTGTGCGTGTGTGTGTGTGTGTGTGTGTGTGTGTGTGTGTGTGTGTGTGTGTGTGTGTGTGTGTGTGTGTGTGTGCGTTCGCGTGTTTATACCTGTCTGACCCAACGAGCCGGAATGTTTTCCTATGTTCAGTGATCTCCTGCAGGATGTCTGAGAACGCTTCGCCTCTCCTCTGCCAGCCATGTTTCCATAGAGCCAACAACGTTTCCTCAATATACACTACACACACACACACACACATATATTAAAAGTGTATAAAGTTGAAGAAATAAAGGAGAATATAGCTTCATTTGTTTGCAGTGACCTCCTAAATCGCTGTCCAGATACACCGATATACACTAACGCTCAAATGTTAGTGATCACTTTCTACCTCCATGGTCGTTCCTGATTTTTATTTCTTTCTACACTGTAAAACAATGCAGGAGGCAACCAAAATAACAGCTCTAATCTGAGGTGCTGTTTGGTAATTGGTGACTTGTGAGGCTAGTGACACTAATTGAACTTCTCCTCTGCATGGTTTTTGCAAATGCATTTAAAAATGCTGTTCTTTTAAGAACTATTCAGAAAAATAACAACTGACTGTTGTTGTTGTTGTTGTTGTTGTTGTTACATAATTACTTAATTCCATATGTGTTATTTCTTAGTTTTGAAATCCCCAGTATTGGTATAAAATGTCCAAAATTCATCACTAAACAAAAACAAAGAAATTTGAAAGTGATTCCAAACTTTTGAGCTGTAGTGTAAATGTTTAATAACATAACAACAAAAATCTATCTGTTATAAGCTGTTACTATGGTAACATATCATACCACTAAGTAGTAGCTTGATTAATCAAGATGTTCTAATGAATTTCTATGTTGTACATTAGGTATGACAGTCGTGTGATACCATGTGACACTTGGGTAAACAACAAGCTGCATGTTTTGTTGATGATTCAACCAGGGGGGGGGGGGGGGGGGAGTAAAAAGTCCTGGGTTCAGTAAAAGTAGTTTGTGCATGCAGTGTACAGTATGGCTGTACTTCCTGTGGTATAATAGCTTACCTACTGAGTCTACCTCAAAAGTGAACTTGACTTCTGCCTGCAACTTCCTGGAGCTCTTCGGTGCTCCGTCCATGCTCACCACATGCACTGTGTCTGTGAGAATTAAGAATGGAATTAAAACATTCACACAATTTTCAGAAACGTTCCTCGAAATTTGGCTGCCAGACATCAAACATTAAGATGGTGCTTTAAATGCAACACGAATTTACAGTATGTGTCATCTCATATACTACCTAATCTCCATTTCATTTAATGCAATGGCCAGGATTCCTCTAGAGAAAATACCTTGTCTAATAAAAAATTCCCCATTTAATATAAAGTCACTGACATTTCTCTTCACTTATTCTTATTTCTTACTTAGATTCTCTCATAATAGAGGATTTCACTTTCACCAAAAGTTTCACTTTTCACAATTTTGAACCTTAACTAATATGTCAATACTCTGGGATCAAACAGGTTTTCCTGAAGGCATATATCATTTCTATATGTGTGACTAAAAACAGACAAGTAAGTTCACTTACTCTCAATCCGAACAAGGAGTGTTTCACAATCCAGTTGATTCACCTGAACCCTCTCTACGCTTCGGTTCTCTAACAAACACATGCACAGTGGGTTAATCCTCAGAAAATCCTGATGCTCAATACTTATTTAAACGGAACCTTTTAAGCCATTTTTGACCATTCACATCAATCTTCAGTGTGTATGCAACCAAAAAAATAAATAAATAAATAAATCCTAGTTTTTATCTTAGTCCTATTTTATTTTTCTTTGACCATTTTTGCTTGACCACACTATTCAAATGTCCTGCCTGGAATGATGCCTGGCAATAAAAGATAATAATAATAATAATAATAATAATAATAATAATTAATAAATAAATAAATAGATCAAATGTGAGGAACAATTTGCATAGCCCCTCCTTTGACTCAATTCTAGGCACTATTTTAAGGAAAGTCCTGTTTCCTGTCTTCTGATTGGCTAAAAACCAATACCACTTCGACAAAGGGGCATGGACGGCAGTTAATCATTTCTATTTACAGATACTGTACAGGCACCGATGAAACAGTGTGTTTGAAACGCGAAGGAATTTTAGCGACAGCAGAACGTCTGATCTGAGTGATATGGAAAGTTAACAGATATATTTTGGAGACTTATCTTGGCTTCTTCAAAAAGAGTATAATATGGAACCGTTAAATTAGCAAACACAAACATGGACAGTGCGAGAGGCTGATGAGGCTGTTATCCTTGCTATAAAGTATGTGAAAACAGGAACTGCTATGACTCATGAAACTGTTAATGCAGTGTTTCATTCATAAGTGAAACACTGTGTAGTTGTTGGCACAGAAATGAAACACTTTGGGATGTTCTCTTTTTGGAAAATTATAGGACTAATAATGTTACTAATTATGCAGCTAATAACTCAGATTCATTATCAGGATTGCTAACCGGAGCCTGTGCTGGTGAACCAGGACGTGTTGGAGTTGAGGTTGATGGTCTCCAGTTGAACAGGATGCATTGAGGTCACACCCCTGCTGATCCCGATACACACGAGCGGATACTCCTGATCAGGAGTCATTAACATCTCGAACACACGCAGGGGGGACGGCAGCGGGAAGTCAAAATCCTGCAGGGAAGAGTAAGGGTCATTTGTTAACAGACGTAAAAAAAGAAGAAAGAACACATGAATAAAACTTCAAATCGCACAAATCACTTCTTCTAATACAAATGGACTAAAAATACACATAATGTAACTATACATATACAGTATTGATCAGTATTGTTTCTATTTTTGTTTGTAAGGAGCTGCTTATTTCTAATTTATGGAAGGAGAGTCCAGTGCCTCACAAAGTCCACTTTTGGGATAAATCCAAAATAGAGGCTGCTGTGTGTTATGGTTTGTTGTCTTTTTTTACACTTCAAGAGGAAGCAAAGAAATGACGTTTTTATAGCTGTTATAATGAAGGTGATATCTAGTTTTAGGGAGATTACAAAAATATTAAATGTAACTTCAAACAAATACAAAACACAAACTATGTTTTTTGTTTGTTTGTTTGTTTGTTTGTTTGTTTGTTTGTTTGTTTTAAAATGTAATAGCCTACTTGGCATAAGATGAATAAAATAGGTTATACTAGGTAGCCAGAGAGGCAACAAAAATAAGGACTAACATTGAATAATTTGTGGCAAGCATAAAAAAATATATATGCTTTTTTTTTTCTTTTTTTTTTTTACATTTTTTACATTACATTTTTTTTTTTACTTTTTTTTTTTTTTTTTTTACATTTTCGCTACTTAGACAATAGCTATAAAATTATGAAAAACTTGTATAGAATTGTGAAATTGTGGAGAATTTCTAGCTAAAAGTGTGAACATGAAAATGGCTTAAGGTTTACAGGTATCATGTAGTGAACAATTTTTAAATTAGAATTTGTAATTTGTTTGGAATTTTAGGAATTTACTAAACACAGATATTTGGTAGCCACCCTTTTGTTTCATTAGCTTGTATAAGCCGAAACATGCAAGATGAGGCAACTAATTAGTATAAGGCGATTGTTGAGAACTGTAACAATACAATAAAACAATAAAAATAATATAAATTCAGAGTGACAAAATTGTCTTGGAAAGTATCCTGAAGGGAATAAAATAAAATTAAATAAAATAAAAAAAAACAGCCCAATAAAAACAAAACTGCATTTTGGCCACCAATCTGATATGTATTGACTGGTGTGTAAGAACAAAGATGATGATATGTTTAATATTAATAATGCTAAAAGTTGAAAATGCTAAAAGTTTTGGGAAAGAAAGCCAACCTTTATGAGCATGAACTTCTGCATGGGCTCGTACCACTGCAGCAGAACCACTCTGCAGTCCAAAGCTCCGCACAAGAACACACACCCCCGCTGAGTGTTATGGACTAAAGAAAGAAAGAAAGAACATTAGGAAAAAGCAGAAAATGATATCACGTAAAAATGTCTTGAATCCAGGCATATTTATCTAATATCGCTTATAATATCATATTATAACGTCATTTTAGACATATTTATTGATTTCAAGAATGAACAAATATTCCATAATCTTATTTATCTAACTGAAGTTTATTCTAAAACGGTTTTTATCTACTTCAAACCTTTCATTTTTGTTCGATTATGATTTTTAAAAAATCTAATGAAAAATTTAGCAAATTCATGTTGACCTATAAAGTATATCTGTGATTATTTGACTTATGATGGAATAATGTCAATGTGAGTTTTATATAGTAACCTTTTGAGTTTCAGGGTTTCTTGTAGTGGTTTGATTTGAATTTGTAATCTTTCATTTTAACTGTATTTATCATTTGTAAGATTAAAAATAAAATAAAAAATCCAAGAGTCTAAGGACGTAAGTCTGTAGGATTCAGAGATGTTAGTTTGAAGGAGTTAGCTAACCCTAGGCGTAAAAGGAAACTTGAGTTTTAAGATTTCAGATGAAGTGATGTGTATTTGTCATGTGGAGTGTATAGGATTTAGTGTAACATGGATCATTACAGGAGTTTGCGGGACCTACAGTAGTGTGGATTTGAGTTTGGAGGATTATGATAAATGTATATTTCAGATTGTGAAATGTAAAGATTGTAGGATTACAGTAATGTAGTTCTGAGCTCACGTAGCGTACATTTAGGTCGATTTGAGTTTGCACGATTTAAATTTACATATGCTGCATTGCAAATTCAGTTTCGTGGGATGTTGACCTGTAAGTAAAATTTCTGACTGAGACTAATATGCTTTTGAGTTTAACGTGGAATTGAGTTTGTGAACATTTGCCTGAACTCGATTGGAATTCAGGGCCTGAGTTTTTTTTTTTTTTTTTTTACAGATGGTCGTGGTGTTTCCCGCTTCCCTTACCCACTGAACATGCTCGGCATCCCTTGGTGTCTGGGATCTTTGTGGTGATGGTGAACTTCCTGTTAAAACAAGATGATTAAACAAAAGCTGGGTTAATGTGCATCTAACTGTGTGCGTTCCTGCATATAGATGTCATGGTGTGGTTATGTGTAGGTGTGTGTTACTGTTTTCGAACGTGCGTTCTGCTAATTTGCACATGCAAGAAGTAGTCATGGCATCATGTAGGTCACGTTGAGGCTGATGTTTCAGTTTTAGCGTAGATGATCCGGGTTGGCTTTTGTGCGAGTTAAGCAGTGTAATAGTTTCATGCACAAAGCAAAATTTCTGAATCACGGTTACCGAAAGTAAGGAATGAAAAAAAAAAGACTTAACATGGTCTGTAGTTTTACTTTGTGTGTGTGTGTGTGTGCGTGTGTGTGTGTGTGTGTGTGCGTGTGTGTGTGTGTGTGGAGTCACCTGGGTATCAGTCTGTGTGTTGGCAGTGCCACGCGATGTTCTTTTCTTGCCTGCTCGTACAATTCTTTGAGAGAATGGGAATGTAGTTGGGAGGACTTTCCTAACACACACACACACACACACACACACACACACACGTACATACACATGCACACAATCAGTTAGCAGAGCTGTGACACACAAGGACAAAGTTTTAAAAAATTAGCTGAGTTCAGATAAATGATGACTGAAGATATTAAGCTACAGTAAGTAGTTATTCGTAAGTATTCACCCCCAAGTGAACTTTTCCATATTGTACAGTGTTACAACCTGGAACTAAAATGAACTTTATTGTAATTATATGTCATGAATCTACTCAGAATATCTCATAATAGTGAATCCCGGTATTCCAGTGCAGGCAAAAGTCAGATGATTGGATTACTTGTGTCATGTGATCTTAATACACACACACACACACGTCAGCCTCCTATTAGTAACGTCTGACGAGCGTCAGTGGATTTTCTGATGTCGTCTATTTTCCCAGCTCATCAAACGTCTCTGCTAGGTTGGTTTAGGGGCGGCTTTGGGTCCGCAATTACACAGCCACATACTGACACAGACGTCAGTATTGTTTTTCACATTGGGTGGTAAAATATTTGCAGTCTGAATAATGTCGACCTAAATAAATAAACGTCGTAGGTAACAAAGCCTATTCGTTTTGTATTAAATGCAGAATCCGCGCGGCATATTGCCGATCAGCAAACGCTCTCCCTGCTGCAGTACATCTTGCCGATGTAACTTTATATACCGGGCCAATGTGCGCGGATGTGTGTGTGTGTGTGTGTGTGTGTGTGTGTGTGTGTGTGTGTGCATATGAAAACAAGTATCAATCAGGGTTAGCTTAGGAAATGATCCCAAATCAGATGAGTGGATTCATTACAACTTATAGTGAAAGTTCAAAGGGAGCAAATACTTTTGCAAGCCATTAATCACTCTAGTTAAAGTTATTGAGTGCTTATTACATGGGTGTGTAAATTCAATAAGCGTTCTGAAGTTCGCCAGCAGGGGGAAATGTCTCATTAATATGTATCATATGTATGAATGAATAAATAAATAAATAAATAAATAAATGTTTTTATAAAAAATTCACTTTTTTTCTGCGTCCTGGTGTTTTTCTGACTTACCTGATATAGACATTAGGACATTGCTGATGGTGTACACCCATATGCACTTCCCTGGATAAAGCTTAAATATTGACAAAAAGAGATAAGAGTTCAGAAGTTTTTATTGATCCTCATGAGTTTGAACTCACAAGCATGAACTAAATAGCACATTACAGATTATTCCACCAGACTGTGTGTAAAAGCATTTTATCTGTTTATATTTAACGTAACGGAGATTTTACAATCCAATTTGAACCTAAAATGGCTGCTGTTACAGCTACGTACATTACAAAGCTTTGCAATGTCATGTTGTTTTGATTTTTCGTTTACAATAGAAAACATTATCAGAAATAGAAACCCTATCAGAAAATGAAAAAGTTACGATGGTGTAAATTGGAAATGTGAGTAAAACATGTGGTTTAATTTTAAACAATTCAAAATAAAAATGCTGACTGTGTGTTTGTCACTCACCAGCTCCAGTGTTGCCTCCGAGCTGTTCAGATTTAACGTGAAGATCCCTTCATCGGCACCCAGGATCAGGTGGTGGTCTGACCGGAGAGGGGCAGAGAGTGAATGGAAGAGATAGGCAAATGCTAATTTAAATCTAGTTAGCACTCTTCATGCTGGAACGTTGGCCATGCTAATAAATCGCCAGAAAACCAGTTCTATTCTACTCAAAAGCAGCGCTGTTGTTGGTGGTGAAGGAAGTGTGTGTGTTACCCAGGAAACACTGACAACATCAGTGTACATTAGTTTAGGAAGTTAGTAAAAAAAAAAAAAAAAAAGGAGGACATGATTTGTGTTTATTGTAAAGGTCTGCAATAAAAAAAAAAAACAGAACGGCTTAAAATGAATTCAATTAGAATGAAATTCAATTAGAGTACATTTTGGGCAGTGTGATTTTTAAATTGAATGAAATTAAATAGCACTAATGTTTTTTGCTTTTTCCTCAATCATCTTTTTTGAACTTGTTTCGAAGTATTAATATGTACCAAAGTGTCACTTGTTCTTGACTGTTTATATGATGAAGTGTGCCACACGCCAGTACTGTAGGTGGCTCTAATTCACCAACCTCCCACAAACTCAGAAGAAATAGAGGAAGCGATAATCTCACAAAATGCAAGTATCTGCAAAGGATGCAAGCAGTTGTTCTGTTCAGTTGTTCAATCTGCAAGAGCTATTTTGTATTTTTGAGCATTCAAAAGTTGAACAAAAAAATGTAAAACATATGAATTGATTATGAATTGGGCGGCACGGTGGTGTAGTGGTTAGCACTATCGCCTTGCAGCTCCAGGGTCCGGGTTCGTTTCCCGGTCCGGGTTCGGTTCCCGGTCAGGGTCGATCCCCGCCTCTGTGTGCATGGAGTTTGCATGTTCTCCCCGTGCCTGGTGGGTTTTCTCCGGGTACTCCGGTTTCCTCCCACAGTCCAAAGACTGGCAGATTAGGCTAATTGGCGTTCCCAAATTGCCCGTAGTGTGTGAATGAGTGAGTGAGTGAGTGTGTGTATGTGTGCCTGTCCAAGGTGTACTCTGCCTCGTGGGCCTACATCTCCTGGGATAGGCTCCACCCCGGCGATCCTGAATACAGAATAAAGCGGTATAGACATCGAGTGAGTGAGTGAGTGAGTGAGTGATTATGAATTGAAAACTGTCAAAAAGCCAAACGAAACGAGGTTCGTATTTCTTGAGTATACGGGTATTTTTCGCGGGTTTCGAATTTAGTGCAAGATTTAGTGAAGACATCATGGGTCCCAAGAATGTTAGCGAGAAGAAACAGGAACCACTTTCAGTTTGGTGTTTAAAGCAGCTGTTGCCAAGAGAAATCATAAATTAAGGTTAAGTGAAGTTTAATGTCTATTTATTTCATATTTTACTCCATTTGCATCTCGTTTCTAAATGTTTTGATTGGAAACATTGGTAATATTTTTGGGTTGCTGGAACGGATTATCTGCATTTACACTATTTCCTATGGGAAAATGCATTTCACAATACGAACATTACGGATTAAATTTGTATGCTGAGGTAACGCTGTAAATCCTACAAATATTTAACCGTTTGGTTTGAAGTATCGGACTATGAGAATCACAGAAAGATTGACGCACAGATGCACGGACAATCCGACAATATAATGCACAAAAACAATAACGCTTCTTGGACAAAACTTCCTCATATGTAAGCATATTTTACATATTTTATTGCTATTTCTTAATTATATATAACAATTTATATACAGTATATATAATGATATAAATCCTTCCAGAGTGACAGAATCATAGTATTATTTGAAGAGTTTTTCAAAACCGCCCAATGTTTTTCACACTATTAGAATTTGGGACACCACCTCGACTAAAAATTTTGACCTTTGACCTTTCATCTTTTACCTTTAGTGGTGGGGTGATCCCATGTTGTAGAGCAGTTCACTTTCAAAGGGGAGCCGTTAAAGACCTTTTTAAAGTAGATCTGTAAGGAAGAAAAGAAAGCATGTTTAGCTGACTGTCATTTTTAGGTATTAAAGGATTTTGTTATTATTCTTGTTGTTGTTGTTGGATGAGTTGTGTTTCATACCGGTTTCTTCCTATATATTGGATCTGGCGGCTCCTGAAAAAAAACATACAACCAGACATTTTGATCCAAGGGATTGGTGCGTAGACAAATACTCAGGTTCCAATACGAAGGCTGGTGAAATGTTGTATTGATTATCAAGAAATACCAGAAACTCTCATTTAAAAAGTATCTACATCTTATCTGCATATTTTATTGGTGCCAGGGGAGGGGTTTAATTCATTTGCATGTATTGCATGAAAATAATGCTATGTAAAGGTATAGTATAAGTTGCCGCGAGAGTTTTACTTGTAGCGCACAAATGGGGGAGGATATTAGCATTTTGTTTCCACCACAGTACTGAAAAAAGACAACAGAAGCGGAATTATCTTAAAGCTGCTGACACGTGTTTGTGGTTTCTAAACTCATTAACCATGTTCTTCTTCGTTAGTGTTTCGTTTTCATAGTCATTTATGAGGTTAGTTTGGTTCGAATCCAGCATGTGGAACTTGATGACAAACTACGACATGCAAGACTTAGAGAAAACGATCTCATCCAAATACGGCTTATGTGTTATTTAGTGATTGTGTCGAGACGGTGAGGGGATGGATGGGGCGTGGCTACAGAACAAAAGAAGGCTCTAGCTGGAGATACTCTTTAAAGATACCTTAGCAGGCTGTCGACGCCTCCTGTCTGATTTGGGTGGTAATACAGGAGGCTGATCTGGCGAGGTGTCTGTCCTGAAGCTGGAAAATGTGGAAGGGTCTGCCAGAACACACACACACGCACACACACACACACACACACACACACACACAGAGACAAATTCTTAATATAGCCTGTGTTTTGTGTTTTACATGTGTGTATGCTCAGGTGTACGAGTGTACGTGTCTCTCACCTGAGTTGACGTTACGGACGGAGCGTGGCCTTGGCACCGGATGACTCCTTGTGTGTGTCCCGCTGCTGGTCCTAAGCAGTGGAGACGGAATGGAGAGACTCTGACCTTTCGTTCTTTCCTCTTCTGCAGCCATGCTTTCTTCTGAGCTGCTGCGCATCTTAGGCTAGTCACATACAAACACACACACACAAAATGAAAAAAAAAAATAGTGTATATACTGTCAATACACTTTTATATACCCATTATATAATACATTTTAAATAGACAAAGAGTACCTTCGGAGGGAGCGGAGGAGGAACATCATCAGCAGGCAGCGAGTTACTGCAAAGAGATTTTAAAACATCAAGTTTCATTTGTGTGTGTGTGTGTGTGTGTGTGTGTGTGTGTGTGTGTGTGTGTGTGTGTGTGTGTGTATAGGGGACATACCTACTAAACTGATTACAAGGGCTGCAGGAGGAAAACAGAACACATATTGTTAACCATTAATCTATCTAACTCAAATGTAGTTTCATAGCCGGGTACAAAATGTGAATATGATGATAAGTAAAAACTCACTAAATAAAATCAAGATGAACATTTCAGCGCTTGGATGAGCATATTGTTGGTCACTTGGGCAAACTTTAAATGCTAGCGGTAAAGCATGGGTATATAATGACTACAGCTAAAACAAATACATCAAATAAAGACTAATGTTTGTGAAACTTCAATTTAGAAAACTAACAAGTTAACAAAATTGCTCTTGATTATTATAAAAAAAAAAATAGAGTAAAAATCGCAGAAATAAAAGAGCAAAAATTTGGCTTAAGCAAAACATTTATAATGAACATTAAAGTACAAATTTGTCAAAAGTTCAAAATCCAAATGAGCTGCTGGAATGAATCTTTAAAACAAACTTTGAGTGAGATTTGACTATAAAATTCGTACAGTTCCACGTCATCGTAGTCATCGTCGCTGTCCGTGCTGTCCCCTCTGTTAAAAACAACACATAAGCATATCTATGTAACGCTCTGAATAGTTAAAAACTCAGTAATTTGCGCTTTTTTTTTTTTTTTTTTTATATATATATCAAAGCATGACATATCCCTTTTCTTAAGCTCAATTCAGTGTCATAGTTTCAGGGACAGAAATCTTTACCTGGTCGGACTTTTGAGTTGTGACTCTGGAGAACCCATCCACTGACAACTAACCGGAGCCTGTAACTAACACAGTATGCATAAACAATTTAGAACTTAATTTACACACAGCAATATCCACATATGCCTAACCTGAGGCACAGTGTGATGAATAACAGTAGGAATAATATATGTTAATATTTAACACATAACCCTGAACATAAACAGGATAACAGACAGAAAATGCAAAGATTGAACTAAATACACTAAATTACGGAAACAGAAAATGTAATTACTGACACAAAACTCTCAAACAATAACAAAATTTCAACGGCAATCAAACAAATACTGTGTAATAAGAAAAAGGGGAGTAACAAACCAAAATTTTCAACGCAGGAAAATGATAAAAATGAAAGAAAGCAAAATATTATTTCATCTTTAAAACTTGGCAAAGAACTAAAACAGTTAAATAAATATTGGAAACGTGACACTAATACAAACTAATAAAATACTAATAAAAGCTAGAAAAAGGGCAAAACCTACCAAAATGCTAACAAAACTAACTAATAAATAAATAAATAAATAAATAAATAACAATAAAAACCACAAAAAAGTGCAAAACTAAAATACTAAGAGAAACTCATTTTAAAAAAGCAAAGCAAAAAAATATATATTATCATTTAAAAACTAAACCTTTAAAAAGAACTAGCAAGAAACTAAGAAAACAAACATAACCACCAAAAAATAACGAATAACACCACAAAAAAATCTGTGCAAAACTTAAGAAAGTAAAACTAAGGGGGAAAACAAACTAACAAAGCAGGTAACAAAAATGTACAAAACACTGTAGTGTGATTGATAGAGATTCTTGTTCTTCCTGGATAATGATTATTATAATGGATTGTGAGGTTTTACTTAAGTGCCGTACTAACAGTACCGTGATTTTACTCTGGGTTATGTGTGTGTGTGTGTGTGTGTGTGTGTGTGTGTGTGTGTGTGTGTGTGTGTGTGTGTGTGTGTGTGTGTGTGTGTGTTTTATTTTTAGGGCGGTGAGGATGCACTTGGATTGTATGAATTAAGCAGAATGTACGATGTGTGTGCACACACACACACACACACACACACACACACACACTTACAGTTGTATCTGGTGACTCCTGCTTTCGGTTCATTGGTCTCTGTGTGTAGATCTGATTTACTGAAACAGGAAACACGTATCAGAACAGTAGACAGAGAGACACAGACGACCGGAAAGAGACAAGCAGATAAACAGTGAGACAGTGGCAAAATACACACAATACACAGAAAGACAGAGAGAAAAAGACAAAAAGAAAGATCCAGAGAGACAGACGGAAAACAGAGGCGGGCAGTCAGATAGAGAGACAGACAGTAAGAGAGAAAGTCAAACTGACTGAGACAGAGGCAGATAGAAGGAGACAGACAGAGAGACAGACAGACCGAGAGAGTGAGAGATGGGCAGACTGATAAAAGGAGAGAGAAAAAGAGACGGAAAGAAAGAGAGAGGCAGATGGACAGAAAAAGAGAATGTGAAAGAGAGTGAGAGAGAGACGGAGAGACACAGGACGACAGAGACCGTCTCTTACAGCTGATGTCCGAGTTTGTTCTCTCGGCCCGGTTGTGTCGGTTAATGGAATGAATTCGTCTCAATGAATTCGGCACTGCCATCTGAATATGGAGAGCATCAAGCGAACCACACACACACACACACACACACACACAAATACACACACAGGTTAAAATCACGTCCATTTATTTGTGAATAATTTCATGACTTAAAATAATTGCCTGAGTGTGTGTGTGTGTGTGTGCGTGTGTGTGTGTGTGCATGTGTGCGTGTGTGTGTGTGTGTGTGTGCGCACGCACCTCTATGTCGTCATCATCTGGGTGTAAACACTCTTTGAGTTTCTCAGGATGCCGGAGTTTATCCAGCAGCTCAAGGGTTAAGTCTCGCTTTAAACATGGCTGAGTCACAAACATGTGCTGAGAGAGAAAGAAGATGTAGTAGTGCATTAGTATTAGTAGTAGGAAGAGTAGAAAGAGAAGTGCTAATATTTGTGTCAGTAGTAGTGTTGCAGGAATATTAGTAGCAGTAATAATAATTCAAGTAGAACTTATATAATATATAATATTATAATTCGTAGTAATGTTAAGAATAGTAGAATTACTAGTTTAAATAGTATTAAAATTGTTATCAGTAGTACTAGTAGTATCGTTGTAGTAGTGTTAGAAGACAAAATGGTAGTAATATCAGTCATAGTTGTGGCAGTTGTACTAATAATATTAGTAGTAGGCTTAAGTAGTGTTAGTGGTAGTAATAATAGTGGAAGGATTCTAACATTAATAGCATTAGTATTACTAGTTTTGTTAGGAATAAAAGTATCAACAGTTGTAGTAGTACTAATAATAATGCTAAGTGTATAGTTAGTAAGAGTGATAGCGATTACTATATATACAGTAAGAAATTTTACTAGTCGTAATGATAGATGGCAGTAGTAAAAATAGTACCAATATTAATAACAGAAAGTAGCAACAGTAGTAATAGTAGTACAAACAAGGTTGGTAGTTGGAAGTATTAGTAGTAGTGGTATTAATACTAACCAAACGTAATACTAACAATAGTAAAGGTAGTTTTTGTAGTGGTGATAGGAGCAACAGTAGTTTGAATATTATTTTTAGTAGTCGTGTTAGTAGCAGTAGTGTTCGTCTTTTTACTAGTATTAGAACTAATGTTAAATGTATTGTAGAAGTTGTGTTAGTATTAGTCATCATAATAGAAACAATAGTAGTAGTTGTAGAAGGAATATTATTAGTAATTGTGTAAGTAGCAAAATTATTTTTAGTTGTAGTGTTAGTAGCATTTGAAGATGTAGTATTAGTAGTAGTGTTAAAAGCTGTCGTACTAGTAACTAGTAGTAGTAATTATACAGTACTAGTTGTACTGATACTATTGGCAGTACTAGTGTTAGTAACAGCAGCAGCAGCTGTAGGAGTACTGTTTGTCGAAATACTTACTGTGAGCATCTTCTTGGCGTTCGGTCTCTTCTTTGGGTTTCTGATTAGCATTGACTTTACAAAGTTATAAAACATAGGGCTCCTGATACACACAGACACATGCGCAAGCACATACATAAATATTACACATTGTTTAATTGTTTAATCAACAGCACCGGTATAGGGCAGTAAAAGTACACACACACACACACACACACACACACACCACTTAGCCTTGTCTTTGAGTTTGGGAGGTTGGTATCCGCTTTTAGACATGAGGAAGAGAACCCTGAAACACAGCGCGATAGAAATGTAATTATGCACCAGTAGATATCTAAAAATTAAAATAAGTTACATAATTAAAATAAGTTGTGTGTGTGTGTGTGTGTGTGTGTGTGTGTTTTCCTGTAAACACCTGAGTGGATGAACATCGAACAGAGGCGGCTGAAGCTCTGCGAGTTCAATCGCTGTGATTCCAACTGACCAAATATCACACAGCTCGTTATAACCTCCTTTAATCTCAACTGCTGCCACCTCAGGTGCCATCCTGCGTGAGAACCATATCACACGGGCGAGAAAAATTAAGAGGTTTTTCAGACATAGAAATTACTCTACGAACACAAGATTATTCAATCTACAGTGGAACCTTGGATTACGAGCATAATTCGTTCCAGAAGTGGGCTCGTATTCCAACATACTCGTAAATCAAATCAGATTTTCCCAAAAGAAATCATGAAAACTCAAATTATTCGTTCCACAGCCCAAAAAATAAATACATAAATATAAAACAGTCTATGTCACAATCTATAAAGTGAAAATAAAACAGATTAACCTGCACTTTACCTTTTTAAAAAAAGTCAAAATAAATCACGACAGATAAGTGTTTCCATTTGTGCGTGCAGGCGCCGTGTGTGTGTATGTGTGTGTGTGTGTGTGTGTGTGTGTGTGTGGAATTAGCCCCTTCCCTCGCCTCGTTTTACACAGTAACACTCCTCCTCCCTCTCCCCTCCTCGCTTTCTAGGTTTCATAACAAACACACACACAATAGAAGCACTGTTTTAACGGGAAAAAATGGAATCTCTCTAATGACACTGGCATGAAAGTAAAAAAAAAAAATGAACCAGAACCTTACCTTTGAAAAGACAGAGCTGAGTGTATGTGTGCGTGAGTGAAGCCAGGGAGGGGGGGAGAGAAGAGTGTATGTCGGTGTGTCGGTGTGTGTGTGTGAGTGTGTGTGTGTCTGTGTCAAATTACATGCGCGCACACACATAGGAGACACTGAAACACAGAGGGAGATGTTGATTATACCAGTAGGAGACTAGCACTAAGACCCAGGGGAGCAGGGGAGACAATTACCACAATTCCGCAGCGCAAGAGTGGCACTCGGTGTCAAAATAAGAGGTCCATGCGTGATACATGATACTCGGCACTCGTAAACCAACACTAGCTCGTTTTTTAAATCAAAATTTATTAAAAATCTTTGCTCGTCCTGCGGAACACTCGTAAACCACATTACTCGCAATCCGAGGTTCCACTGTATTTGTTGTATTGTTGTAGAAGATAAGGTCACGTACTCTCTGCGAAACTGAGACCGTATTTCCTTGCTCCATGTGAAATACTAACACTACAGTCAGAACGGCTCCAGAATAACACTGGAATTTCTACAACTTGGCTTACAGATAGATGTAAAACATTTCTGGAAATTAGAACATGACAATTATGTAATTGTTCATTTAATTTTAGCGCTTGTTGTTTTTCACAGGACAGGGACAGGACAGAAAGCTCAAATTAAATATCCTGAAAGCCAAGCGTCCATCATACTAGCCATACAAAACTACAAAAAAATGGCAACACTGTGGCTTCACTGTGTGCTCTTACCAATATGGAGTTCCTATGAAAGACATACGGCGGGCGAACGTCGCTGTGATTTGTGCAGAGATTCCGAAATCCGCTAAAAACAAAACAAGAAAGATCCTCGAGTAAATAAATATACACTGTATATATATATATATATATATATATATTTTTTTTTTTTTTTTTTTTTTTTAAACCCAGCCAGTTTAAATTATACTCACCTAATTTGACCTCGCCGTTGTCATTCAGGAGAATATTGGCACCCTGAAAGAAAAGTAGCATTAAAAAAAAACAGATCTTTTATGACTGTTGCAATGACGTCATTTTATACAGTAATACACCCTGGTTAACTCGCCAACTATTTTAATCTGCATTTTAAGAGGTGTTTAATTCCAGTCGATAGAGGGTTCCTGTAAGGGTGGTCAACTTAGAGTGCTTTTTTCTAGGACAAACAATATAAACAGGTCCAAGGTGTTAAATGTAAGAATTGTATCTTCTATTCTAAGCTCACTTTGGTGTAATTCTCTTGGTTAAAAGTGGTCTTAGAAGACATATAATGTGATGTTCATCAGCAGCCAAATTAGTGTATTTGCGATCAAAGACATGCTAAAATCTTAAACTGCTATGATTCCCATCTACAATCCATCGATAGGAAGGCGGCCTAGGATTTCATGGCATTTTTCTGCTTATTCTAAATCTCTGTTCAGAAATTAGAAACCTAAGTTGGTCTAAATTTGTTTTGGTTTGTTGTACATCTCCAAGGTGTATGCTTAGAACAATGATAGATTGTTCTCAATGCTAGGTTTGGGCATCTTCAATGATAAGAAACCATCATAGTATAGACAGTTTGGGACACATGTATAGTAACCATAAAATCAGTAAAATGACACAAACAGGTAAATCCCGATGCAGTATTCTGACAAACATTCCTTTCGGCATCAGCATGTACCTTGATGTCTCTGTGTATCTTTTTCTGGCCATGAAGGTAATCTAACCCCTTTTATAAAAGAGAGAGAAAGAGATAGAGATCAGAATTGCAGATTTCAGATCAGTTATAATTAAAATATCTATCCCATAAATGCAAAACACATCACCACCACTAAAAAAAAAAAAAACAGAACAGAAACCAACAAAAAATAGCATGTCAAAACAGAAAGTGGCAAACATCACAGTGAACATCACACACTCGTTGGACATGGTAGATGACTATCACAGGGAAGAATACACTTTTTCAGTTTCTTATCTAGTTAGTCAAGTAAAACCTATTTGATGCAAGGATGTTCCTAGAGTGAAGTATAATTTTTTTTTTTTCTGAATAGCAAGGGGTGTTCAAGACAAACCAGGACTTTTGATTGTACAGAATAACTGAAAACACTGGCCTCCCAGGAACTCCTTTACTGGCCCCATGCATGTGGAAGTGGCTTGAAGAGAGGTCAGGACTGCACGAGGGATGTAGCAATAACCCCAGCCAAGGTCCTGTGATGTGCGAGTGGTGTAGGTGTGGTGTAGGTGAATGATTTTGTGTACAGTTCCCACAGACTGGTCAATCTCTTGTGCAAGTTGGTGACAAGTTATCCATGCAGTGCGCTCTGAATAACAGACCGCACCATCATCATTGCACTGTGCTTGAAGTCTTATGGAAAGTTCAATCACTTTTAGACCTTCTTTCTTCTGCTCATGAGAGAATAAGTCCCAGTTTGACTTCAATGCCCCTCGCATACTGTAAATATTTATAAATCTGCAATGTTGCCCGCAGTTCTAGCTCTTCTCGAGCTTACCTGTAGCATCTCACGGCACACGTATGCTATCTGCTGCTCTGAAAGAGGGCCGGTTACTATGAAAGAGATAAAGAGAGATAAACACATGATGAGTGATGGCATTGCAGACTTCAGGGCTATAGGCGATGCATAAGAACTGTGACCCAAACTGATAAATGATGAAAATGGGTTTACGTGTGGAGATGTGAGGTGCTTGGGATAACATTGTATACACATTCCCATAATATTCTATATTTTATATTAAATTTTTTAACATTACTTTATTACCAAATAGTGGCAAATTGAAGGATAAGGATGTCTTAGGAAGGATTTGTAAAGGTACCAAAACCACAAAATCATTTCAGTTCGCATTGGCATTGATTTTAAAAGTCAGGATTCGTAACTGAGCAGAATTCGGACAGATATTAGCTCACTCGGTGTTTTGATGATGGAGCAGAGTGATGGTGAATGTGAACGCCATACCATCCATCCATCCATCCATCCATCCATCCATCCAATCAATTTCCATACTCCGCAAAAATACCCAGTCAAACACTATGGACAAATTGGAAACATCTAGCAACCTACATCTGTTACGTGTATGGAGAGCCCCACCACGAGATGTTTTATACTGATAAGAGCCCTGACGCAGGGCTTTAGAGGGAGTCAACGAAATAGGAGTTTGTGAGAGTGCTTATGACAGGCCCTGCATCGTTACAACATCACATGTGTTTTTACTGTCTGTTAAAACCAGAGTACCTGGAGGAGACCCACCAAGCACAGGAAGAAACTCCATGCACACAGACTAGAGAGAAGATTTGAGACTTGAAGAACACTTGAAAAAATCATTTCCATCAACAAAGAAATATCAGAATCTTTGGACTGAGAGTCATGAGTGATGCAACAGAAAAAAGAAACGGAGATTGCAAGGTCAAATCCAGAGGATGCCCCAGTAATCCATGTCTGGGATTCCCAGAGAGCAAAACTGACCCAATACATTATGACTGAGAAGGGCAGAGCAACTATTGCCAAGAATGGCACCTATCATCTTCCTATGATGTATCTGTATCTGTAACCTATCTGTATGTGGAAGAACCAGTTGGTAGCAATTGGCAAGCTCCTCAAAGTGGCATGTGAAGCGCGAGTTATTGACATGGCATGAAGAGCACACTCAAGCTCTTTACCAAATGATTTCTGCGGAAATGATTTTTGTTTTGCTTCAAATTGTGTCCAGAGTCATAATTAGTAATGAAAGCATCTGTTGTGTGTAGGCGGTGGAGATTAGTTAGGTGTATAAACCACATGTGATCAGTATGTGGAAGTCAAATGTTAAGACTTGTCTACAGTTTTTAAGATTTATTTAAGACAAACATATAAAGATAACATTTAGTCCAGGAAGCTTGTTGGATGGTTATTAAAGTAACTTGACTTTGGTTTTACAATGAAGGGCAATGAAACAACCCTTAACAGGGAGGCTGCGGTTAAAATAAATGATTCAGAGCAAAGGGAAATTGATGACAACTTTACCAACCATGATAGATATCTTGTAAGGAACCCCCTCCACAGTATTCCATACAGATCCAGAGTTTATGTGCCCTAAAATAAACATATACAAACAAATTTGTTTGTCTAATTTTCGTACATTTAATGCAACTTTACCTAGCAATGCTTTATAGTTAATGTCATGCAGCAGTAAATAGTCAGCTTCCAGGATATACATTTGTGCAGCAAATACAAATATTACAGAATATATAACAGTATATACTGAAATTTATTACAGAATGGGAACACTAAAAACTAACAACAACATATTTAACAACATAACATAAGACCTTAAGTACTAGACTGTGGTTTTATGTTTGTTTATACAAATTATGGAACAATAAAATCACAATGATCCTTGATTGGCTAAGACTAGAAAAGTTGTTCCTTGACCCAAACATTTCTCCAAGCCCACCTGCTCCAATAAACACTCTTGACCAATTTCAACACTCCAATAAACACTCTTGACCAATAACGATCACTCCAGAAAACACTCTTGACCAATCTTACCCACTCCAATAAACATTTATGACCAATACCACCCACCCACTCAATAAACTCTTGACCTATAACGATCACTCCAGAAAACACTCTTGACCAATCTTACCCACTCCAATAAACATTTATAACCAATACCACCCACCCACTCAATAAACTCTTGACCTATAACGATCACTCCAGAAAACACTCTTGACCAATCTTACCCACTCCAATAAACATTTATGACCAATACCACCCACCCACTCAATAAACTCTTGACCTATAACGATCACTCCAGAAAACACTCTTGACCAATCTTACCCACTCCAATAAACATTTATAACCAATACCACCCACCCACTCAATAAACTCTTGACCAATAACGATCACTCCAGAAAACACTCTTGACCAATCTTACCCACTCCAATAAACATTTATGACCAATACCACCCACCCACTCAATAAACTCTTGACCTATAACGATCACTCCAGTAAACACTCTTGACCCATCCCAACCACACCCATGACCAATCCCCCCCCCCCCCTCCAAAAAAAAATTTTTTTTCAATAAACATTAATGATCAATCCCACCCGCTTAGCCAATTCCACCAAGTTCTTTACTTTTGATCAATCTCCACCACAGCAATAAAAAAGCATTAGCAAATCTCACTCACTCCAATAACCACCCTTGAACAATCACGCCCTCACATACTTCTTTCTTGACAAAAATGTATCCACTCACTCAAATACTTACAAGAGAAAATAATCCCAAGAGGGACTGGCCAAAAGTGTTTAGGAAAGTGGGTGGGATTGGTCAACAGTGTTTAAGGAAGTGGGTGAAATTGGTCAATAATGAAGAATTGGCTAGTATTGGTCAAGAGTGTTTGAAGGCTAACCTCTCGCAGCCGGAGGTCTAGGGAGATCTGAGTGGCCCAGCTCCCTCAGAGGGGAGGGACAAGAGGTACTTAGTGCTCCCACATTGATCCTGTGCTCTACTTTAAACCCCACAATGATACAAGGACCCATATCTGGGTATGCAAAGTTTCCCCTCCTTCAAATTCTGACCTGATGTAGCTTCCGTAGTAGGCCACGATGTTGCTGTGCTTACAGCTCTTTACCATCACGATTTCCTGCTGGATCACCGAGAAATCATCCTCTGAGATAAGAAAGGGAAACAAAAAACAACGTATAAGTTGACCAGGATCTCATTTGTATCTCTAGAATAAGGGTTGTCAGTACCATACATATGGGAATTACCGGATTTCGCTTGTTATCTCATACTGTACTTACTTTATATTTTTTTTTACTTTGCATAAATTTACATCATGTCGGGGATTTTAAACGTTAGAGTTTCCAAAAGATCCACTATTGCATCGCACATTCAAATCACTACCAGCCGAACAAACATTTACAGTGTTCATTTGAGTCAATAGTTTCTCACAAATTTCCCTTACCAGGTTCCATCTTGATTATCTTTATGGCAGCCAGCTCTCCTGTCTGCTTATTCCGAGCCTGGGGACACACACAAATACAGATGTAGAGTCAGAACTAACTTGCTTTTGGATGTATGGGGGTTACTCATCTTTTAACGGGGTAGAGCAGTTACAGTTCTTTGACTGTAACCAAAGTTCATGTTGTGACAAACCGATGACTTTTTTTATTCCAAGTAACCTTGTAAACATCGACATTTCTGGTGATTTTATCTTGTTTCCACTGTCACTGTGTCTTTATATTGTCTTTATACAGTAACTGACATGGCTGAGTAACGGGTTGCTTGAATTGTAATTTCAGTCATATGGAGTCAAGTTAGCTTAGTAATAGATACTAAGTTTAATTCTAGTCGCATTTTCAGCAATTTGGCAACATGTCTGAGGTCAACGTTGACATTTCTGGTGGTTTTAACTAGTTTCTACTTTCACTATGCCGTTACATTGCCTTTACAACTGACATGGCCGAATACCAGCTTGCTAAAATTGTCATTTTAGCCATATTATTAGTCCTTTGTAAGCAATCGACCAACATAACTGAGGTGAATTGGGAAATTCCTCACGGTTTTTATCTCTTTTCCACAATGACTGTGTTGCTACCAAGATATTATAAAAGACTCAGTCAATTATATCACACCTTGCTATTATCATTAATCAGTTGAAAGCATAAATATCATTGATTGAATCTCGTGTCTTTTCCTGATTTTCATTCATTTTTGTTTATAGTGCATTATCGAGTTTAGTGCTGCTGTTTATCTAGTCATTTTTGGTTTCACCTTTAAAATGGACGTTAACTCAATTTGAATTAAAAAGGGTCATGTTTTGTGCCATCTGACGGTATTTTGAGTCATACAGGACTACTGTAAAACAAAACTAAACAGTACAGTCCACATTAGAGACCACATTCACCACAAAAAGTGACAAAAATCTTTTTGTTCTGTTTGTTTACACTAAAGAGAAAGAAATGTGATACTTCCTTTCTGGCGCCGACTTTTAATCATATTTCGAGGATATTTCTACACTCAGTGGTAGAACAGTGATGAGGACGGGTCACATGAACACCCACTCTAGTGTGAGTTAAAAATAGATGTTTGACTTTAAGAGTGGAAAAATTAAGTAGTTGTGCGGCGGGACGAGGACGGAGAGTTCTGGGGGTTAACCGTGACTTAAAAATAGCTACAGAGATGAGAATGGCCTACAAAACAAACAAACACACATACAAACAGTGACTTTTTGACAAACAAGAAGGAAAAGTCAAACACCAGCGATGACACCGGTGACCTCAGACACACACACGTACGTCAGTGTCCGTGGTAACACGTCAGTTATGAAGCAGCTCCGAAAAACAACTCAATGTTCCGAAAAGGTTTTTCGATTCCAGGTGATGCAGTAACGATTAATCATATAGCGCTTTGACATAATACAGGGTCTTGCGTAACTGTATTCCTGTTTCGGAACATTCGGTTCTCATCAATAATACTACTATTAATAATAATAATAATAATAATAACAATAACAATAATGATAAATATTGTAGTTGTTCAAGATGGCCGCCAGTAAAGGGAAGCAGCTCGAGGCAGATACTATGACTTTATCAAAGGCTCAGATACATAAGATACATTAGTCTCGTGCCCAGCGCCAGACGAAAATGAAACAGGCATATTCTACAAATGCACAGCGATTAGTGCTTCACAGATGGTCTGTTTTGTGCGAAACAGGAATGAGAAAACCGCAAGAGGAAAACATGCTTAGCAGGTCAGGCTACATTAGTAAAGGTCAGGGCAGAGGTGGTTAAACTTCTGTTTAGAAGATAGACGAGAAAATGGCGGCAGCAGAACATTCCAGATTCTCACATCACAGTACGTTTGATGTTCTTGATTCTGATACGACAAGCGCTCATCTATAACGACTATAATCTGTAATGACATTAGCATAGCAGGAAAGCATGGGTTTATAGTGATGTGCTCGTTCTAATGTGATCGTAAGAGAAAGTTTACAGTACGGCAGACGCGCCTCAAATGGGTTTTAATGTCATGTTGGTATTTAACAAAGGAGAACTTTGTCTCCTTTGGCATTTCCTTTAAGTACGGTTTTGCGATTTCTCTGTAATATGAAAAGCTGAGTGTTTTTTTTTTTTTTTTTTTTTCATTTTTTTGGTATATTACGTTTCTTGGAAAAAGAAAACAGGAAGTTGATGATAGAAGGAATATTTCTATCCACTATAATGTAAGTGATCTTGTTTTGCAGATGTTGAGCAAGACTAAATGTAACTACACACAACCACAAATGCCCACACACACACACACACACACACACACACACTGTGCAGGGTTGTACATCCACTTGAGTTTAGTCATATGTAACACTGACCTTTGTAGATAGCTAAAGTAGTTATGCCATTATTTTGCCTTTTTAATTTGTTAATTAAATACATATCAAATATATACTACACAAATTCTGAGATTGAATCAATACCTAGTCCGCATAGCTTTCTACACTATTCATCAAAGTTTTATTATAAATAGAGATACTTTATTGATCCCAAAGGAAATTCCATATACTGTATGTCATAATCATCAATGTTTGATTCATTCAATCATTCATCTCCTATACTGTACAGGCCTTTGGGAGCCTGAAGCCGATTCCAGGAAACTTTGGGCACGAGGCAGGTCGGGGTGACAATCCATCACAGGGCACACACTTTGGGAAATTTGGAAATCCCAATTAAATTAATCGGCATGTCTTTGGACTGTGGGAGGAAACGAGGATATCTGTAGGACAGCATGGGGGTCCACGCACACAGACCAGACGTGGGAATCGAACCCTCGACCCTGGTGCTAACTACTAAGCCACTCTGCCCCCCCCCAATGTTTCATTAGTAGTAGTCATGTTGTTTTGACTAAGTAAGGATTACTACTGTTTTAATTAAACTACAATAATTATAACAAATAAAATGTTGTATTCGTATACATTCACCTTGAATTAACATATCATATGCATAACTTACATATTAATAAAGCTACTCATTTAGATACCTTTTTAGTTTGCTTTACAAATATGTAAGTTCGAATATGCAGTATATAATAAAAATGAGTATAACTATGGCCATGGTTAATGCGGCGCTAAAATATACAATAAGTGCATCGTGAGGTTCCGATAATTCACTTGCAGAAATGATTAATTAGTGCATAATGAAGCACAGAAGAATTTTTAAATGGAATAGTCCATACAAATACAGTACTGTCCAAAAGTATTGACACCCCCCCTAGCTGTGTTACTCACCGGCCTGATCATCTGTCATCATCTGCACCTGTTACCGATTCGGGCCCTAAGTTAAATGCTTTTCACGCTTGAATGATTCAAAGGTCACTGGGTGGGTTAAGAAACAAACAAACATTACTCTGAAACTGCTCAGGTCCAGGGACAAAAATACAGGGCCAGAAAAGTCTGCATTAAAAATACAGGAAAGTCTTACTCTTTGGAAGCAAAATATGAAGAAATCCGGGGTGGCTCAAGATTTTTACACAACACTGTATATCACTGATTAATCATTGCATGAGTTTCAAACTATTGAGCATGCTATTCTGTGTGATGGGCAACTTTTCATTTAAAAGTCCACCTTCATGATGGTGAGTGTATTAGTTTGGGCATCGAAGTTTAGGCATGACCTTAAGTCCGTTAAGAATGACAGACATGTGGGAAGAGAGAGACAGACAGACAGAGAGAGGCAGAGAGAGGCAGAGAGAGGGAGGTATATACATGCTTGATGAAGGTTATAATCTCACTTCTCTATTTTTTTTCCTTTTAGAGACCATCTGCTATGCACAGGCCTGTGCGCGCACACGCACGCGCGCACACACACACACACACACACACACAATAAAAAACATATTTTAGCCCACATTATGGATTGATCTACAGTTTTAATAAAGTTCTAACATATAAAAAGGCTCTATTATACATAGAGTCAATTCAATTTATACATTTGTAATGCGATTAATAAATAATTAAAGCCTATATGCATTACCCAGCATAACTAATTAATAAAACTAATATAAGTTTACATATCTTTTAGCATGCACTTGTGTGTTTTCTGGTAATAATGTAAAGTCCTTTGTATTTGCATTTATTCTGTAACTTAATTCACACAGCAATTTTTTAATAAAACTGTCATGCATTGACAAGTTACTGTTAAAAAACTCATTCGGATTTTTAGTTTTCAATTCATGTAAAGTCACTGTGCTAGCATATTAGTAAGGAGAGTAAAGTAATGTATGCAATGAATATTCATGAATCTGCTGCATATCGCTAAGTCCAAGCAGTAATGTATTATCATTGATAACTGTGAACCAAGCGTCACACAATACAAACACATGTCTGATCTGTTGGATCTATAAATAAACTGTGTACAAACTGATAATCTGATTTTCGTATCGAGATTTTTATTTTTTTTTTTTTTAAAGTAAAAAATTGGACACATAAAAAAGATGTAAGACAATTCTAACACAAAGTTCTCACTGCATTGTTGTACAATTACATCAGTCTTGTTTGTGTTGTTTACTCAGAACTGAACTCAGTGGGTGACGGAGACATTACGGTTTGCCGTGTAGGTTGAGGGAGACGCGTACAGCACATTGCAGCCCACTATGGGTGTTTCCTTGCACACATGCACACACACACACACGCACGCACACACACACACACACACACACACACACACCTGCACCACATTGATTCCTTTACTTTTTTGATATCTTCTCATTTTTATATTCACATCTATATTTACATAAAAGTGAAGAATTGAAACTGAAAAACGGACACGCCCACAGATCTTATAACCATCACTGGAATACTAAAACTTAAGTGAAGTCCAACTAATCAACTAGGATCCGCTTGGCTTGTGAAGATTGCTTTGGTCATGCTCTGGTCGCAAACATGCTGCAGAGAATCTACAGGCATCCTTTGATAAGTTTAATCTAAGAACAGAATGAAACCTGAGTATATACATACCACTGTGCAGATCATTTACACCTAACGTACAATTCTGTCTGCAGGCTTTAGGCTACGCCTTTTAGCTGAATCTGATCTAGTGTGCTAAGGAAGTACATTTTTCTGCTTTAGCATGGGGCTGCAAGAGTTCTTCAGCTTGTTTTACTCTTTTGTATAGATAATAATCTGTCACACAATGTCAGAAACCACATCAACAAGTCGGCTTCGCGCACTAATCAATTGTACAAAGTTTATACAGTTGGCATGAATTTCTGCGCAGTCAAATTACTAACTTCCTAGATAAGCACAAACTAACGGCTACTAGCACGTTCGAAAGTTATCATCGTCTTCATTATAGATTCTTTATAATACAAGTTCCTTATTTTCTGGAGTTCACAGCGTCGAAATATGCTCCTTAATATGATAAAACACATAAAGGTTTGGTTAGCAGTTGATGCTAATTTTATAATTCTATTAGTCACAAGGGTTTATAAACCCGTCTGTGAAAAATATTAATATCCACAGATGGTCCGTTATCGTTTTCACTACATGTAAACATGGCTACATGTCAGTGAAGTGTAAATAGTCATTAAACCACACATCTGAGATAAATGTTAACGCTTTGGTCTTTTTTGTCTACTGTCACTCTAACATTACACTGTTCTCAGTTGACTAAATGATTACATCCCATCTTAAAGAGCATTTTCTTAGTCATTTACCAGCTATGAAGGAAACTTTGATATTCCAGGGAGTGTCTCATTTCCTTGGCGATGTCATTATAAACGAATCGGCTACATAGAATCTAACAAAAAAATGGTATTTTAATCATTTTCTTAAGCGATTTATGAACACGTCTGAGGAAAATGTGATAATTAGAGCGTTGTGTCATTTGCACTGTCACTTTGCCAATATGTTCTTCCCAAGTGTGTAAAAAATAGCTGAAGGTCACTTTGCTAAAATGTAAATTTTAGTCATGTTAGGTCTATTCTTAGCAATTGTGTCATTGTTAATATTGTCAGTGTGCTTGAATTTTCTTATAGTTTTTTTTTGTAAGTATCTTATTATCTTATATCTATGTATACCTGTTAGCAGTTTTCAAGCTGGTTAAAATTTTGCGCGCGCACAAACACACACACACACACACACACACACAGATATTCAGTATACATACATATACACACTGCTCGGGCAATAAAATAGTCACCGCCTGGCTTTAACCAATAAAACTGGTGCTTAAAAATGTCCCACCTAGGTGTAGTTTCTATGACTTCAAATCTTTCAGTGATCTTAATTGTCATTGAGATTAAACTCCGCCAAGTTAGATTTCGCTTGAAAAGACATAAACCTGAAAACGTGTATTATTCTAAAATGCCAAATAGTTGCATTTTTGCAAAATTTCTTTGACATGGTTACAGACACTACAGATTTCTTTTTGGGAAAGAAATGCTTAATTTTGCACGGAATGCTTTAATTTAAGCAACGATTTTTACAGGCCATATGCTCAAACCAATTTTAGTATCAATATTCATAAAGAAATATGAATAATTTCCATTTGAAATGATTATTGTTTAAAGCAAGACAGTAACACTGAAACGTAATAACGCTGGAAAGCGGTCATTTTCGGGGCACATATAAAATCATCTCAGCAAAACGGCTGAAGATAGCAACTTGAAATGTTTGGGGAAGCTAGATTGGTCACGTCCATGATTCATAAACTAGAACTAGCTTCTTTGGCACGCACACATATTCTGCATTATATGTATAACATTAAAACAATAAAAATCAGCACCAATGCTATATTTGGGCTGAAAGCAAATAGGTAAATCACTTCCACCAGATAATCAGTGACGTGATTAATATGGTTCAGCTGGTACCAAGTTATTTAACTACAGTACAGAAACTATTAGCTACAGCGTGTAGCTTCTCATTTGTTACACAACCATGTCAGAAGACATATTCTGTGGTTGTGAACAAAGATGTTCCTCTATTTCAAAAGGGTCAAATTATTGTCCTGCGTCACACAAAGGAAACAACTAAGGTGATTGGGACTATTGCGTTCCATAAGAAAACCACTTATCAGTGAGTGTATTCGGAAAAATGCCTTCCATTTGCTTGGGGCATAAAGGATCGACTGTGGAGCAATGGGAACATGAGGTGATGAGGTCTGATCATTTCGGATCTACTCTGGTCCAGAGTGATGGGTGCGTCGGGGTAAGAAGAGAGGTGACGAAGTTCAAAAAGATGAGGTCAGCTGACGACCTGAATATACCGAATGACCAGGTTTTTCCATCAATGGATTTGTTCTTCCCTGATGGCACAGGCGTATCCCAGGAGGGTCCATCAGGCTCAAATTTCATGCAAAACCCAGGAGCCTACATTAGGTTTTTTGTTCTGAAAACTGGTCTATCATGTAATATGTTGCTTTCTTTACCAGCATGCAAATATTGTTCTGTAATGTTATTTATTTGATTATTTCTTGGAACATAATAATGCAAATATGATAAACATATACAGGTATGATAAACATACATTACAACAATTGTTAGAAAGATAATGTGATGCCTAAGACCTTTAGAGCACAGTACTGTACATAGGAAAATAAATCTAATTAAAAGTTCAAGGGAAATATTTGCATGCCAGAAAAGAAAGTAGTAAATGTAAGTGACAACTTTTCAAGCAAAAAAAGGAAGCTGAACTGTGGGTGGTTCTGCAGCATCCTCAATAAAACACACTAGCTAATTTCCTTATACTGTAATAGTGCATTGTACATACGGTACGTTGTAGCTGGGATTAAAGGGTCCTCAAAGGACTTTATATTTTTCCCCCGTTTCTTTCAAACAGACTTTCTCCGCAGCATTTGTTCTTTTTTGTGCTTTTTGTACAGTATGTATATACAGTATATACACTTCTTGAAGGAAGTAAAATACTGTCGGTAATTTCCTTACCAACTCATCTCAGGGAATTTTTTTAGTTTCCAATGCTACTGCTCTCTTACATATAAAGGACTTGTGAGGAAACTAAATTTGTCGTTTTAGTCATACGATGTCTTGTCATACTTACTGATTAATGGACACATCTGAGTGAAATGTTGACATTCCAGACATTTATTTGTTAACATTTCCACCGTCGCTTTGCTATTTCATTACTCTCAAATGACTACATTGCTATGTCTCCTCGCTAAATATATAATTTGGCCAAATGGGGTAAGACGTCTGTGAGCAATTATGATATTTTTGAGAGCTTTGTGTCATTTATGATATTGTTGCTTTTACAGTACGTTGTTCTTGTAATTGACTCGGCTACATGCCGCGTAGTTAAAATTGTCATTTTTAGTCAAACTAAGGCTTTTCTTTCTTATTTACTAACACATCTGAGAGAAATATTGATATTCTAGACATTTTTGTAGTATTTCCACTGTCACTTTGCTAATACCTTGTTTTCAAATGACTAATACGCGACATGTCACATTAATTTTAGTCATTTCACTAACACATCTGAGCGAAACATTTCCATTGACAGTGTTTTATTACATTGCTCATCATAAATATAGCTAAAACTATACATTTTTTAATTGCTCAAAGTTGACAATTAATCATTTACCAGCACATCTGAGAGAAATGCTAATTTACATTGTCCTTATCATTGAGTTGAGCCATGTCGCTAGAATTGTAATTCTGGTCAAAGAAAGTCTTTAAAAAAGGGAAATACTCACGTTTTTCTAGAATTTCCTTTATCAATTTGCTAAAGTGTCATTTTTGTCATACGGGGTCTTTTCTTTGCAATTAACAAAAACTTCTAAGGAAAATGTTGATATTCCTGAGAGCATTGTGTCATTCCTGCGGTCACTTTGACTTTCGTTGTCCACAAATGAGATTTTCAGACTACTTGAGAGCTATTAAAACCATTAGCTCTTATCGACGTCCATTTGCCCATTCGTTTAGCACCACTCAATTTTCATGCTTATAACCAGTTGAACATCAAGCATCTTGTGTATTTCATATCATCTGGTGTACCGAGGCCATTTTTAGCATTTACTATAAGTGTAATTCTCGGGCAGCTTTAAAGGATTTGAGATATCCTGTGATGGTATCAGCGTCTTTGCCTATCCATTTGAGAGTAAAAGATACCCTGCACATGTAAAAACCTCAGCTCAGATCAAAAACATCCCCATTTTCACACTTTATATTTACTAGACTTGTCAAACCTCCAAGCAAAGAAAATTCGCCCCCTCTTCCCTATTCACACTATCACCATCATGTGCTTCTATGTCACCCGAGAGCATGCAAATTCTAACATTTGTAAGGTTAATTATCAAATCAGGTTCTCTAGTAGGCCAAACAGCGTATTGTTCTTCTCGGTGTCGTTCTCTGGGGAGGAAAAGGTCCCACATCCCCTCATTTGCATTTTGCACACTGCTTTAACACAACAAAGCTCCTAAAGAGGTTGAAAGAAAGAAGTGAGACTTCAGAACATGTCACCTACAATAATTTCTTTTTTTTTTTTTTTTTTTTTTGCAGGAGATACTAGATCCTCACTCACATTTTGAGTAAACAGTTGTTTTATTGTTCATATGAGACCAGTGTAGTCCGTATTTGTAACAGGTCAAAATTATGATGGTATCTTAGTCACAAATAAAAGCTTATACATATTATTTCAATTTGATTAAGGTTAAGGTAAGTAGAAGTGACTATCCAAAGCCCTTACACATTCTTTAGGTGTCCATTTTGGGCCATTTAAGTGATTGTTGCTCTGTAGGAAATGGTTCCTAATCCAGTTTGACTCCAGCCACAGGAGCTCCAAGAGCTAAACTAAGAGCTTCCAAGGACTACAAAGCAACTGAGACCTTTTAGACACTTTTCTATCTACAGGCATCACCATGGCGAATCTAATTCACTCTCCTCACTTCCATGTACAGTATATGCATTTATCTGCTTCTGTTTTTCACTTGCCAAACTACCTACTGAACATTGCTATTTTTTTTTCTTTTTTTGTTGTTTGTTTATTTGTTTTTGGTTTTTTTGTTTGTTTGTTTTTTTTGTTGTTGGTTTTTTGTTTTTGGAACAGGATGTTATTATTAGCTAGAAAGGAAGTTCACAGAATCCAGTAAACATCCTCTAAACATTATTAGAATAAGGTTTCTACTTATGGCATGATCCAATATCCCCAAACCAAACCCCCTTTTCATTATATAGACCACGTGGTCTCTATTGCAAGCTTCTTATGATCATCCGTTCAGTGTGGGCATGTCCTGACCACATTAAAACACTTGACGATTCCCACATAAATATGTAAAGGTTAGGGCTTCTGGCCCAGACGTCTTCCTTGTTCTCTGCTACTTCTTTTTCTCTGATATCTATCCCTCAGCCTTCACCACTTCCTTCTACATTCATCAACATGTTTAGTTTATTCACTTCACTAGTAACCTGCTGCGTTTGCTGCGCACTACAGTACGTGCCATGATAATTAGCCTGCTCGGTCTAGAACGTCAATCAACGTGGCCAATGAGGAGGTTGCCTGCAAAAAATTAAGACACAGTGGCACACATCTGACTTTTAGCGCTGGTTGTAGAAAGTGACGGTTCTAAATATAATTAAGTCAACAAGTAAAGAAAGCTTTCTTGTTTTTACTCCTGCTACAACGTACATGACCAGGATACATGACTACAAAATTAAATGGCAAGTCTAAAAGTAATCCTATCTATAAGTAATAACACAAATTGCACTGATAAATGCAATCCTTAATCCTTAATTTTATCCCCTTACTGTAACTAACCCTAACCCTAACCCTAACCCCACTTTAACCTCCGAACCCTAATCCTAAAGCTGAGAAGGCTAATTTAACACAAGCCATTTGATTTTAATTCCAAATTCTCATTTTCACTTATTTTAAATCCTTAAGATAATTTGAATCCTTAATTCTAACACAAAATCCCAGGTATAATCTTAATCTATGTACTATTTACTCTACAAGCCACATAAAGACAGTCGCTAGTCTGCTGTGGACATGTTACAAATCACACTCGTCCTATGTATCTGTCACACAGAGCACATGCACACATGGTTGGTGTTCTGTACCAGTGTGCGTCAGTGCGCATCATTTGGTGAGTGTGTGGTGCATTGTGGGATTTCAGATTCTCATGGGAGAGGAGTGTACAACGTACAGCTCACTACAAATTGCCAGTGGTGTGTTTGGCTTCTTTTTTTTTTCAACATGCATTTTACACATTGCTATTTATGACACTGCAGTCAACCAACCCACGACAAATTTAGCAAAAGAGGAACATGAAGTTCGAACTAAGCCCTGGCTATTTCACATTTGTTCTCAATGCTGTGTAAACTGTTTTTCCCTTGGCACTTTCTTCTTCACCAGTTTGCCATGCTTATCTTCGAATCTGGAAGTGCATGAATCATTTGGGCTTTCTATCTTCTGTTTCTCAGAATACACTATTTACCTGCACAGGTGTTCAGTGCACACTGCCAGTTTCCTCTCTCTCTCTCTCTCTCTCTCTCTCACACACACACACAAACACACACATTCACACTCACACACACATGAAGAAGGAGAGAGAAAGAGCAATAAAACCCACAAATCTAAACCACTGTTTAACTACAGTCCTAAACTCTAAAGCCCTCAATCTAATCCTAAACTCAAATCGCAAATTCTTTTCCTGAATTAAATCCTCAAACTCTAATCAGAAATCCCCACTAATCCTAAACTCGAACTCGAACGCTTAATCCTAATCCTAAACTCTGATTCTAATCCTAAATTCCATTCAAACTATAATCCTAAAGTTGAACTAAAACCTAGCTCTAATTGTAAATCTAATAATCTACTCATCCTAAACTAAATTCTAACCCTACAATTTAACTTTAATCCTACTTTCCCACTGTAATTCTAACATTATGCTCTAACATTTTAACTCTAATCCAAAACTTTAACTTAAGGCTTACATAATCCTAAATAAAAAAGTACATCTAAAATCCAACTCTTATTCTTAACCACAACTGAAAAACTAAACTCTAAAATCTAATCACCAAACACTAATCCTAATCTCTTACTCTAATCCTAAATCACAGTTGAAGTGCTAAACCCAACTCTAATCTTAAATTTAAAATTTAAATCATGAATCACAACTGAAATTCTAATCAGAAACTTTCATTCCAACCCTAAAGCCACTCTAATATTAAACTTTAACCTTAAACCCCTAACTCTAATCCTTGACTCCTAAGTATAATACACCATCATGACTCTAGCAACCCACTCATACTGTACCTAGGAGGACTCAGAGGGGCTAAAAAGCACCTAGAATTTAGTTCTTGACTGAACTTTCCATCTAAAGGAATTCTGGAGGTTGAATCTCCCCTTCACTGGTGTAATGGAACAGCATGTAGGGAGATTCACCACTGTACTAGAATAAAGTCTAACTAATTTACAAGAACAATTGACTAACATGCTAGCTGTGAAACCATATATAATCTAATAAGCATCATCGGTCACCTTGCTTTGTGTGTGTGTGTGTGTGTGTGTGTGTGTGTGTGTCTTATCATCATAAAAAGCATGGGTCCAAACAGTTATTTCAGTTGGAATAGGTAGCAGGTTATAGTTACGGGAAGTAAACGTATTTCTCAGGATCACTAAAATGGACAGAAAATTTGAGAGTTTGGATGATCTATTGGAATTTTTTTAAATTAAATTGCGTTTTATTTAGCTAGGAAAATAACAATCTGTGATTGGAAGTTTGCGACATCAACCATCGGTGACTTCATCCTGCACTGTAAACTCGAATAAGTTGGCAAAACTCAACAACAAAAAATTTTTTTGTGGTAATCGGTTACATAAATGTTTTAAGTAATGATGTTTCCAATTTTAAGTGAACAGAACTATCAGTTTTTGAGTTTGTTGCACTCATTCATATTAGTCGTTCTTTATTTGCATTACTGAGTAGCCGAACTCATACTATTTAATAGCCATTATAATTTTTTTTTTTTTTAGTTGTTGCAAGTCAAATAAATTGTTGTTGGTCTTTCGGCTGCTCCCGGCGTTGGGTCGCCACAGCAGACGATCCGGTCCGCACACAAGCTTGGAACAGGGTTTACGCCAGACGCCCTTCCTGACGCAACCCTCGCATTTTATCAGGGCTTGGGACAGACACTTCATCTAGTTATTGCGAATCGAACCCGGGCCTTTCGCATGGCAGGAGAAACACCTGCCACTGAGCCACCGGTGTCCTATTGACCTGATGACGTCAGACACAGAATCATTGGTCTGAAAGATTTTAAGTTGGTGGAGCTTTAAGGTGACAGTTACTGTTACTGAAGTACTTACAGATGCTTACAATATCAAATTTGTTCCGCTAACTTGAAAAGTGTCATTTCTGCAAACTCATAAATACCAAAAAGTTCTAAATACTCATCAAGGTCTATTAGTTTGAACTAATTGTAATTATTTAAGTTAACACTACTCAATATGTTTCCTTACGTTGAGCATTAGGGTTTACATTGTGGTAAAGTAGGTGATCCTTTACACCATATTTTCTATCCAATGTCAGAGGTGTGTTGAGAGAAACCCCTAGCTTCCTAGCTAAGACTTATAGCAAGGTGTTTAGGAAATGTTGTAGATGTGTTTTCACATGCAAGCCAATCGTGTCTGAGGCACAAGTTTACACCAGCGGTCGGTGCAACGGAGTAAGAATCTGATTTACGTAAGACCTGTTTTGAAGCGGGACCTCAGTTCCGTGCAATGAAAAATCCAAACGGGTGGGGGGGTCTTTAAATTCTTCTCGGAAAAATGAACAAAAACAGAACCGCTGACACACTGACGCTTGCAGATATACAGTAGGAAAGGAATCAACACAAGGCGGGTGTGATGCGAGTCAACATGAAGCGGAGTAATTGATACCCACAGCAGAGTTAAGTCATTTCCTATAAGAGCACAACCTGAAGTGTTTTATTCCTCTTATTCCACAGCAACCTGCCAACATTTGCCGTTTTATGTTTATTTATTTATTTATTTATTTATTTATTTTTTAAAAAGAAATCCATTTATATCCATTTATAGTCACCTAAAACGTAATGACTAAACAATAATAACCAGAAACGCGAAAACCATTCACGATGAAATGTCCTCAGTTCACTGTTGAAAAAAACACCAACTGCTTCTGTCTTACACACAACACACACACACGCACACACACACTAACACAGAACTCACGCTACACACAGCTATCGAGAGCGCAACAAAACAGCGAGCTGAGGTTCAACAGAACATTGACTGAAACTCAACAACCACGGCTGTTATGGGTCAAACTGGAAGTGGGAAAAGGAAGCGCGATCACAAAGAATGGCATTCCAGGGTTTAGAGGTGGTTTCACTAAGAGATCTGTGCATCGCAGGTTGTAGGCACCGCTATAAGACCAGCATGCGGATTAGTCCTCTTCTGATGTACAGCACCAAAGTTGGCTAGTTTATAACCCTAACCCGAAGCTAATGAAAGGGATATTAAGGAACAATTTCTTGACAACGTTGTCCGACTGTGCCAACAAATACATTATACAGCACACACACCCACACACCCACACACCCACTAAAGACTGAGAGCTAGCAAAGCTGTTGAATGACCTTTTGGTCTAAAAAAAAAGACACATTTGCTTACAACGGTTTCACACTAACAAGATGGTTTAAAAAAAAAAAAAAAAAAAAAAAAAATCAACACCAAGATGGTGAGATGCGGCCTGACGCCGAGTGGAGTTACACCTATTTTTTAAATTTTTTTCCAATTAACAGGATGCCCACTTACCGTATATCGCAGCAACTGACCAATAATTACAATGTTTTTGTGTTTATTCAACTTTTTCACCA
>CM059218.1:2450977-2475977 GCA_030347435.1 Clarias fuscus | reverse complement strand
GCAAACTTTTTTTAATGTTTTCAACCAAGAGCAAGTGTTATATTTTATTTTTCTGGAGGTTGTAGTTGACATTATTCCACGTTTACAAAGTGTTCCTTGTCCACAATTGAAATTGTTGGTTATTTGACTCTGTTACATTACAGTACATACAGTACCATAGTTACCTACCAATTAGCTACACATTAAGTACATCTAAGCAATATGACATGAGAGGCAACATGAGAGTTCAGAGGCAAATCCGGAATGACTTGGAAGCAATTATTAAGAAGACAGCATGTTATTTAAGATGACATAAAGTTATCAGATGTGTTTTCTTGCTTCTGTGACTGGGTGTGAATGAGGGTTTTGGCAGGTAGCTGCTCTCTCCTCAGTACTGCAGACTGTACAGACGCACTCTCACCCATGCTGAGACACAGTTAGTGTCATTAACCACTGTAGAACACCTTTGATGCAGAGTAATACAAATAGTGATAATGTGCATAATAAACATCTGAGTATTGTTACCTTCTATAATAACAATAATAATAATAATAATACAAAGATGCAAAAAATAATACAATGCCTCTCGCCCAATCAGACCACTCGGTCAGACTAATTTTTTTTAAATATAACTAAGCAATATGACACTCAAGGTTGTGCTGTTGTTCTGAATATCAGCACAGCTGTGATGTGGCCATAAGCACAAGTAATTAACAGGAGGTACTGGGCCTCCGAGTGGCGCAGTGGTTAAAGCGCTCGCCCTATCATCCGGAGATCGCTAGTTCGAATCCCGGGTGGTGCTGTAACCTCTCGCATCCGGAGGTCTAGAGAGAGCTGATTGGCCGAGCTCTCTCAGAGGTACTTAGTGCTCCCACATTAATGGATGAGAGGTACTTAGTGCTCCCACATTAATCACGGCTCTACAGCCAGTCAGGGGCGTCTGTGAGCTCGCGGAACGGAGGGAGCTGTCCTCCGAGTGTGTTACGCCGCCACCAACGGTGCGCGAGCGAGCAGTTCGAAAAGATGCGGTCGGCTGGCGTCACGTGGTTCGGAGGAAACACATGATAGTCTTCGGCCCTCCCGGCTGAGTGGTAGTAGTAGCCTTAATGTGGGAGCCCCCGAGTGACGGGGAGGAATTGGACACGACTAAATTAGGGAGAAAAATCCAAAAAAAAAAAATTTCTTACTGGTACTATACAGCCAAAAAGCATGGAGACTAACTAACCCTTCTGGGGTTGAATCCCAAATAGTGTAGAATGTAACATTTGTACATTATGTGGGATGTTATTCCACACATCAAGTAGTGCTCTTGATCAGGGGTTAATGATTATTAGAACCACTGTGAAGCACAGTGATACACATAGTTAAATCACCCACTGCTGTTATATCAGTATACATAGGATGGTTCTTGTCCAATCAGTGTAAACCAAAGATATTTACAGTTACAATTTAATCACTTGCGACTCCACTACAAAACCAGATTTAGTCTCTATTAGGGCGTGGTATTTAGTTCTATGACATGCATGGTTGGATTCAATCATTTTAGAGGATTTCTTCCACCCACTGTATGATGATATTTACAAGCACTCCAGTAGTGACAGCTCAAAGCTGTCCATTTTAACACTTAACAAGGATTTCAAGTTTGGTTACAAGAATGTTCTGAGCACATATGGAGTCTACAAACCACTTAAAAACATCTTTATTGTTGTTTATGTTTTCTTACTCTGTGATTACATAAAAAAAAAATTTTGAGCATGATTGAACTTTTTTGGACAGCTACAATTTCTCCCGAACCACAGTGGGCCATATTAAACCTTATGATTATGAAATCATCGCAGTCCAGGACCATATGGAGATTGGTGCTGAGAAAGGACCTTTATTGGTCAGTTGAAATATTCAGCTGTTTACACAGCAATGCTGGTTGGTCAACTATAAATTAGGCAATCGGAAAGCATATCATAATGTCGACTCATTTGGTTTCATGTTAGATATTGGTTAAAATATTTATAGTGCGTAGTGTTCAACAGTAATGATGGCACAGTTTGCATAGACAGTTGCTCTGGCTCCTACATTGTTTGAGCTATAAAATCATGCTACTGAATACTGAGGACAACATGTATGTTTATAAGTGTAAGTGTAGCCCTGGCATTGAAACGAACTAGCCTTGTATAAAACTAAGCAAACATTTAAAATAACAATTTTTATAGTGGAACAGTTACAATTTAAACGAGCTAGCATCATAGTGAACAAGCTAACATTAACTAGTATTACTTGATAGTAAACAGGTTAACCTTTAAACTGTCTATAGAGGTATAAGCTAACAAGCTAACAACTAAAACTAACTAGGGTTATAGTAAACATGCTACTATTTGAACTAACTAGCATTACAGTAAAAATCCTAGCATTGAAACTAACCAGCATAATAAACGTATAGCATTAAAGTAGCTAGCATTGTAGTAAAAAAGACCATGATGAACTGGCATTATAGTAAGAAGATGATCATTTAAAATAATTAACATTTTAGCAAACAAACTAACATTTTAAATAACATTATAGTAAAAGGGCTAGCATTTAAACTAGCTATTGTTGCAGCCAAAAAAAAGGGTAACATTTAAACTAACTAGAATTATTATAAACAAGCTAACATTTAAACTAATTCGCATGATAGTCAAAAGGCTAGCATTTAAACTGACGTCCTAGCATTTAAACTGAACAAGCAAACATTAACTAATGGTAAACGTGCTCTAATCTAAACTAAGTAGCGGTATAGTTAATAAATTAACTTTGAAAATAACTAGTATTAATAGTAAAAAGCCTAGCATTTAATGTAACCAGCATTATAGAAGAAGGCTAACATTTAAACTAGCTAGAATTATAGAATTATAGTACAAAAGACCATTTAAATGAACTAGCCTTCTGTGTGGCCTGTTTATTATAATTAAAAATGTAAAATAAAAGTATAAGAACTTAATCTAAGAGAGATTCTGTGTTTTTGTGATTTTCAAGCACATGATGTTTATGCTGTGTGTGTGTGTAACAGAGCTCCTTTGTGTGGTTGGATAAGAGCTTGTTCAGCAGTGTGTGCTAATTAGACACATTCCACAAGATTACACCACCAATTAAGCATCAGAGGACCATTGTGTGTGTGTGTGTGTGTGTGTGTGAGTGTGGGGGTTCAGGAGTGCACTCAAGTTCGACACCTTGTAGCACACATACAGTACACATAGAACTATCAAGCTACATGTTAGAGAGTGAACTCGTGCCGCAACCTGCTGATCTGACTCTCTTGGGCAACTCATCCCAAAGTAGATCTCTATTCTTCTTCCTCTCCACCTTAACAAACCGTCCAGTTCCTGCTGCCGATGAACATCCCTACAGCACGATGCTACCATCACCATATTTCACAGCATGGATGGAACTGGCCAGGTGATCAACACCAGCATCAGGGTGACCAAGAACTGGAAATTGTTATTACTGACATTATAGTTATATGGAATTTCCATGGACTGGTGGAATTCCAAAGAATCTGTGTGGAGATGGGAGAACATACCAGAACTAAAGTCGTTTCTGTTCAGTAAATTATTATTCTGTTCGAAAATGGCTGCAGATTGTTGTTGTTTTTTTTTGGTAGGTTCTCCCATCTTCACACACAATCTATGGAATTCCACCAGTTCATTTTTGGTTCTTGGTCACGCTCTGACTTAAGACGATTTTCGGTTATTTCCTACATGTTGATCTTGCTACATCCAAGCCTCAAGCTAACTATACTGTATATCACATGACAGTTTCCCAAGAGCGATGAGTAGAGCAAGCAAGATACACGAAATCAACCTCTATAACTTGTGAAACTCCTACTCAAGCACACTCAAGGAAGCCCGCTATCCATCCTCTTGCACACACATAAAAAGTTGCCCACGGTGACCTAGTGTCACTCTATTTGACAGGCCATCCCACACGCCAATTTTGCTTTCTTGACATCTGGCCACAGATGGTCAGGCAATCAACAGGATTCATCATCTCATCAAACTGATCTCAATGAACTAAAGTTAATTTGCTTTGACATTAGAGCCCAGATACACTGAGTACACTTGACACTAAAAGTCCATGTCATTTGATTTATGTATAGGCTGGCCACCGGATCTATGAACTGAAAATGATACGAAAATAATTCATCTATGTGTACTTGGGCATGGTTCGCATCATAGCTAACATTATTAATACACAGAATTAAATCAAGGCCAACTGTCTGCTCTGACATCATGCGCTGCACAGTCACAGCTGATGAAGTAGAATTGCAGGTGGGAGAGTCATTTTAGCAAGAAGGCATAGGAACTCTACTGTACTCGTCCTTTTCTTTGGGTTTATTAGCAGATCACCAATGAATGAGGTACTACTGCCACCTACTGTATCCTTGTAACATTGTCAATGTGAAAGTTGACAAGCACGCTATAGGGGGAGGGAGTAATCATACGCCGGTATGGTATCAACCAATTGTGCTTAATAAGTAAATGCGCTCAACTCTTCGATTGGACACGGCTGATTTGAAAAGTTTAAGGAAATTTCAGAAACTTTTCAAGGATGATCAACAGTACATAATAGGAAGGTCAATCAGCTGAAATATTATTTTATTAATCCAAAAAAAGAATTATTATTCATCACATACCCAGTCATACACAGTATGATATGAAGTGAAATGCTTGATGGGTCTTAATTTGTTGTACGCGTGAATAAGCAGCTCGGTGGGTTCAGTGAAAAGATAAAACAGTATACAGTCTAACGATGTTAATGAAATGTGTTGAACATGTTTTAAAGATTTAAGACTTAAGATTGTTTTGGTAAAGGGTGTTTTCCAGTTTTCATCTCCTGGACCACACAACAACATCCTGTTAACATTATTCCATTATTCATTATTAAAACACACTATTGCCATCTACTGGCCTGGCATGTTCATGAATATTTGTACATTTTTTGTGGGGTTTAGTCTCCTTTTAAACAGCAAAAGTAAACATTGATGATGTTCAGATATGTGTAAACAGATCCGTTACTTATTTTAAGTTCAGGCAATATGCGTTTGAAATATGCAAATATATGTGTATTTTATGCATATAAAGTATTTACACACTACGCTGCATTTATGACCAAGTTTAATCCAATATAAACATTGTAGTTTTTGTTGTCGTTATTATTATTATTATTATTATTATTATTATTATTATTATATAGTAGCATCTGTTTCCTAATGGTTATCTGTGCGTCTAACAAAGTGTGTGTGTGTGTGTGTGTGTGTGTGTGTGTGTGTGTGTGTGTGTGTGTAGACGTGTGGCACGTGGCTGAGGGGAATTATTATGCTATACCACTTCCCTTATTACTGTGCCCTCTGCTTGATGCCATATGGTAACACACACACACACACACACACACACACACACACACACACACACACACACACACATATTCAACCACGTGCCACAACCTAGACCCTAACCCACCACAATCTCATATCGCACTGCACTAAGCATTCTGTCTACACGCACACACACACACACACACACACACACACACACACACACACACATGCACGCACACACATAAAATGACCTATATAGACAAGCACAAAGTAAAGCTAACATGTGCAATGAGGCATGCAGTCATTTTGCCCACATGTGTGCGTGTGTATACATACATGCTGTGTGTGTGTGTGTGTGTGTGTGTGTGTGTGTGTGTGTGTGTGTGTGTGTGTGTGTGTGTGTGTGTGTGTGCGTGTGTGTGTGAAGGACATTTAGTGGAGTGCTGGTTAAGTGTGTAAATTTTCCATCTATGATCCAAATGTTTGAATAGATACAATTGGATTTTGTTTTTCAATGTTAATAGATTAAAAACTCTTTATCGATTACTTTATCTGTCGGATATCAGAACTCATGACACTTGAGTTATTTAGAAAGCAATTCTGTGATTCAGTGACATAACATTTTTAAACGATTACACACTGTAGCATTGATCCTTCTCTCAATCCCCCACCTGAACTTAAATCCTGATTCTGATTGGTCAGAAGGTGTTGAGTAATTTCCTATGACAGAAGCTCTGAACTTAGTAAAGGTCGTAGCCACAGGTTTACATCAATCGACCTTCTAATACATTATCTTTACCATTGTACAGTAACAGTGGATTCACAGAGTTTGTGGATTTATTTTATTATCTTAAAATAAAATTTAAGTAAATTGAGCCTAGTGAGGAAACGACTGGAACATCAGTGAGAACAGAAACTAGCCTTTTCCGCATGCGCTTGTGCAACATTACATGTAACTGTCAATGGCTTAAAGGTGTGACTCTAATCATTCGTTTAAAAATACATCCTGAAGAGGGCAGGAACACATATGGGAGAGAGGCGACAGGTCCGGACTGAAGACAGGTGTTAACCCGCTTAATCCACACACACAAACACACACGTACGCACAATTGGTGCAGATATGCTGACCCACCCAGACACCCACCTGCTGCCGTCTGCTAGGGATTATCAATCTGTCTAAATCAATCCGGCAGGGCGGGGTGTGTGTGTGTGTGTGTGTGTGTGTGTGTGTGTGTGTGTGTGTGTGTGTGTGTGTGTGTGTGTGTGTGTGTGTGTGTGTGTGTGTGTGTGTCTGTGTGTGTGTGTGTGTGTGTGTGTGCGCGTGTCTGTTTGTCTGTCTGTCAGTTTATTCAAATAATATTTGTAAACAATGAAAATGAAGTAATCATAAGTGTTGAATATTTTTTATTAAATATTTTGAGTAAGAATCTAAAATGATCACTTTGATTACTTTATAATTTAATTTTAATTCTATCGTAAAATGTTACAGGAAGAAAATTGGATTCTTTTGTGTGCAATACATGCTTCATTTAACACGCAAGAAATATATGAAAATAATTATAAAGAGTCAGTCAGCGAAAAAATATACAAAAAAAGAAAAAAAAAGAAAAATCGTATGATGTATATTATATTAACATAATATTAGAAATATTATCAAATCATTAGCGGCACAGTGGCCTGGGTTAGATTCGGGTCTGTGTGCATGGAGTTTGCATCTCCTCCCCGTGCTTGCTGGGTTTATACTGTATATATGCCTAGAACTACATAGCAAACTGCATAAGTAGTACAGTATGTAGCCCTTAAGAAGTGAGATATGCTTTAGTTTTGGTCAAAATTCTAGAAACTTGAGTCACCTAGAATTTTAAGTCTGGTGAAGAAATAAAGAATATGCACTTTTGTAAATGGAACAGAACTTTGCTGAGTTACAACCTCAGAGACAACAACATATTTGCTATTATTTATTTAACAAATATGAAGTCAAATGTGGACAGCACTAAATAGCCCATTACTGCTTCGATAGGATCATCAGCCCTTGATTAATTTATTATCAGCAGGTATAAAGACAGAGGTTTGGCAGTTTGCTGGTCTGGAACGCCAAGAGGGAAAAACATAAGCAATGTTTTTAGAGAAGAAATTGTTGGAGTTCAGCATTCTACAGTTGAAAAGATTATTTACAAATGAAAATCATTCAACACCGTTTCCAATCTTCTCAGGAGTGGACGTCCCAGTACATTCACCCCAAGGTCAGACTGTGCAATGATCAGAGAAATACAAAGAACTAGCTAAGCCTTGGAGCCTACAGGCCTCACTCAGCATGTTAAATATTATAGTCCATGACAGCACAATTGGAAGCAGACTGAACAAGTATGGTCTGCTTTAAAGGCTTGTCTAAAAAGGCCAACCCAACCGTAAGGATGGAACAATTTCCTATGAACAGATGAGACGAAAATGGAGTTATTTGGCCAGCGGCATTTCATTTGAAAGAATCACGGTTTTGAAATGGCTTAGTCAAAGTCCAGACCTCAGCCCAATCGAAATGCTGTGGTGGGGTCTTAAGACAGCTGTGCATAAGCGAATGCCCAAAAACCTTAATGAACTGGAGCAATGTTGTAAAGACGAATGGACCAAGACAATGTGAGAGACTGATAAAGTCATACAGGAACCAATTACTTCATGTTAAAGGTGGAGCTACAAGCTACTGAATCAGGGGGGTACTTAGTATTGCCCACATCCTTTTGTTGATTTTGGAATCCAACTCGGACGAAACACAGAATTACAAACAACTAGTTTTGACAGTGTTTTTATTCCATAAAGTTCTACCAATTCTGGCCAACCTTTGTTTGTTAGTTTGTATTGTTTTGTTTTGTTTTTTGTTCTTATCCAATGTTCTAGAATTCTTGTTCTAAAATAAAGAGAATTTTCATATAAAAGCAAAAGTTCTGGATTTTGAGGCTCAAAGATTTAATAAATTTAATTAATTTTTTGGGGCCAAAGTTCTATAACCTTTTAGATGAGTTGGAGGTTTTGCTTCTAAAACATCTCAAATGTATATAATATTCTGCTTTTAGTTAAAGTGTACGAATCTATCTTTTTGCAGATAGTTGTGAAATTACATTTAACTCATTATTTGTTAGTAAAGAACACCTGAAGCCTGAAAGCTTACCTCCACAGGAACAAACACACACACACACAAACGCACAGCGAGCCAGCCCAACCCCTTCGAATGTCCCTCTTCCTTCTCTGATTTGTTCGATTTTTTGCAAAAGTTTTCTCCACATACCTGCTTTCTTGTTTTTCTGTCCCCCTCCAGACACATACTTTCTTTCCTCTGCAGCCATCTGTCCAAAATCCGTCCATTCCTGATATTTAAAGGTCAATAATTTGACCATGCAAGTCGCTCCACACTGCCACTTCCTACGTCGTATCTTACATATTAAGCCCTTGCACGAAAAGTTTATTCACTTTATTTTTATTGCTTTTCCTCTCATTTTCTCTCTCTCTCACATTGTTTATCATTCCCTCTCACTGTCTGAGCGACTGCCTTGTTCTGTCCATCCTGTCCTCTGTTGTCAATCTGAGTCCAAAATGCCGTTTACTCTCTTTATCCCGAGGTAAGATACTTACTTTTCAGATAAAGCACATTATGATAAATCGGCTGAACTCGGTTTGTGTGTGTGTGTGTGTGTGTGTGTGTGTGCATGGCCTGTGAGTAGGAAGTTAACAAATACATCTGTGTGTATATATATATATATATATATATATATATATATATACACTGACCACTGTAATAGGAACATCTTAACACCTGCTTGTTCAGTGCTGGAACTCATACAGAGCTTAATTTGGTATTTACAGTAAGCATGTCACTGGGGAAAAAAAAAAAGTGATCTCAATGGCCATGACATGGTTGTCATTACTCAAGGTTTGCAAGAGTGCTTATTTGAATTGTTTGCCTTCCTGCTTTCCTTCCAAACCAGTCCGGCCTGACCTCTTTTCTCAACATTTATTTATTTACTTGTTTACATTTTTTCAAGGAGCAACATTTTGTCGAGTCTCCAGAGACTGTTGTGTGTTACAGTACCGGCAGCTTTTCTGAAATATTAGCACTTACCACATCCAGGTATTAAACATAACTAGAGATTAACTAAGGTTTCTGAGCAAGATACAGATAGATAGAGTGATCCGTTGTGTGCCGTTGATTAGCAAGTGTGAAAGGATTTTTTGAGAAATGTTTCAAAGAGACTGGGGGAAACTGTAATTGGATTTTTTTTTTAAATCATATTGTGTTTAAAATGCTGAGGAAACTTCAGGACAACTTTCTATATCCTGATAATGCTGTTAGGGTCCCTGGTGTTATAATTCAGAGATGTAATGATTTCAGTAATGATTTTATTTACAAACCTAATCTAGGGCATCATGTGGAGTTATTATGAATATTGAGGCTTAGGTTACAGACAGAAAAATAAACCAATAGACAGACCCAGAGACACAAAAGGCAAACAAATCGATAGATAGATAGATAGATAGATAGATAGATAGATAGATAGATAGATAGATAGATAGATAGATAGATAGATAGATAGAGATTGTTATGGAAAATTTAGCTATTAAGGATGCAAGTCAAATGTTGCAATAGTGTGTGTGTGTGTGTGTGTGTGTGTGTGTGTGTGTGTGTGTGTGTGTGTGTACAGATTAGATACAGTAAGCCTCTTATGAGGTTGCCGTGTCCTTAATTTCAATCTCTGCTGGGTCCTAATGGCCTCCTGTTCATCCCTAACATATCAAAGGATATTGTTTTTCAGTGCAAATAACAAAAACTGAAAAATGTTTCCATTCGTATAAAAGGAATCGTGTTATGAAAAATATTTTAGGATAAATACTACATTTTAGTACACTGCAAAGCAAAAACGTGCTGGCAAACTATATAGTAGATGTCACATGACTGCAATAGAAACCAAACAATCAAATTCCGCCTTTTGTTGGTTAATGGCCTACTTTGATATTTAGTTATGCAATTTATTGGACCAATATCTGTCATGATGTTTTTGTGTTATATGTACGTAATACGTATTTATTCCAGACAAATCTAAGTGTCACGTTTTCTCATATTTAGGAATTCAATTTAATGGTCGTCATTTCTGTTCAACATTTTTGCAGCAGCATTTAGATGAATTCCGGGTCATTGCACATCAAGGCCTACTCCAAATACATGTTATTTACATTATTCAGTATTTGCATTTTTTTTTTATATATTAATGAGTGAAAAAAAAAAAATCAACGAACAGATTGTTATATAGCCCTATGCACACTTTGTTTTTATTAAACCTCAGATTATTCATATCGAATGTGTTTTTAAGGCAGCGTTTGGGGAAAGCTCAGCTTACCTGTGTGAACTCCACCAGGCTGATCAGGAGAAATTCCTCGAGTAATAAACACTCGCACCTATTCACTGACAGATGCTGCAGATGTTTCTTCATTATTATGAAAAAAAAAAAAAAAAAACGATTCTTTCAGTTTCAAACGTGAAAATGCCCCGTGAACGAGACTATAGTCAGAGAGCTGTGTGTGTGTGTTTTAGGTCTCCACAGTGGCTTTGTAGATGCAGATAAACCCCTTATTGCAGTTTGGATGTTAAACTTATAATAAATCCGATTCAGTAACAAAGCGCAGAGAATCGGCTTTGCACGCGCTCAGTCTCGAGCTGAGCTCGCGGACAGAACTTCAGTTTGCTGCAGCGGTTTCTCTTTTTCTGAAGTTAACTAACAAGAGAAGAAGAAAACCAACGAGTTATAGCAAGATTATATCCAAAGACAAAGAACTAAACAAGGGAAAGAAGAAGAAAAAAAAGGCACATATCTTTGTTTTTTGGACACTTTAACTCTTTCATTATGTTATAACTTTTCTTCTTGTTCGTTGTAATAGGAAAACTGACCCGTTCTGTCAAAGTCATTTCTTGTGATTCACAGTTTTCTACATAAAATCATATGTAGAATAGATATATAGATATTATACGTTATGTATGTTCGTTTTTGTGTTTTATCTTAAATATAAAAAAAATTGTTTCAGTTTCACTGAACGCCAGAAAAGGCTGCAATTAAATGTTAATGTTATTCTTTATGTCACGTTATATGGATTAGAAGCGTAACATTCCATAGGTTCCATATGCTGATAACATGAGGTATAAGATAAAAAGTATAAACAACGCGAAATATGATTTATAAGAACATATGCTAAAGTAGATAAAACAATTAAGTTATTATTATTATTATATTATTATTTTTATTATTATTATTATTATTATTATTATTATTTGTGGGATTACATGTGTGGTTGAGAGAGGACAAAGTTCAAGGGATTTAAGGAAACAGAGCTCGGTTTGTGTGCGTGTGTGTGTGTGTGTGTGTGTGTGTTTAATCCTCCTCCTGCACCCATCTCTTGCCTCGCGCGACTCTTACTCCAATTACTTCAACATTTTGCAAGAGTATTCGTGTATAATACACAAACATGATAACAAATGTTAGTATTTGTTCTGCAATATATGTATGTTTTTTTCTATTTGTACACCTTTTCGATATATTTTTAAGTCTCTCACACGTTGTACAGACACACCATTTTAACCTGCATTTTAAAAACTGTTTACCATAAAGCATTCCGGTATAGAGTAGCCCCTAAATCTGTGGCTTATTGTTTTGTATTATTGTGAACAAAACTATTTATTTAATGTGATGCTGTTTGATGATATTTTGAAAATAATAATAATAATAATAATAATAATAATAATGATAATAATAATAAGAAGAAGAAGAAGAAGAAGAAGAATATAAAATATGTAAACAGTTAAGGAGAAAGAGAACTAATAACTTTACCATGTGATTATTTGAATTCGTTCTTTTTTCTTTCTTTTTTTTCTTCAAACTTTTTGCAGGTCCGTTACTGTTGGACAAATACTTGGAATTTAAATTTTCCGTTTAAACGATTTTGTATGTTCTTTATTTTCAAATTAAATGATTTTTTGTGGGTTCGTGTTTTGTTATTTTAATTTTGTAAACATGAAGCTATACGTGAATATACGGGAATTCTTGACCGTGTGCCGTTTTTCACGACTTTATTCGTTTAAAATTCCTTGTCACATTGTATTCTGGTTTGGTTAAGCGGCCATTATTACGTGAATATTTTTAAAGCGGTCACAAAAACTTGGTGAACTATTATTGGACACCATCTCTCCCTCTCTCTCTCTCCTCAAATAAATAGATAGGTAAATAAATAAATAAATAAATAAATAAAACTACAGCAAATCCAAAACCAAACAGACACATGTTCCACATCATTCGAACTCCATTTACTGACACAGCTGTCCGAAGTGAACTAATGTACACCATGTTTAAAATAACTAATAATACTGCTCCTAATAATTTACTGTCTTTAGGAGTGTTTTCTGTAGAATAACTAGATTAAATATGTATTCCCTACCGTGCTGAGAACGGCAAGACCATACAGATAAGATATTGTGTTAATGATAAAAATTTCACATTATTTCAGATTCAAGTGTCAAGTGGGTCAAGTGGGAAATGTATTTTCTCTTTACTTCTCTTGCAAGGGCAACAGTCGACTCAAAATCTGAAGTTAGTAAACACTTCAGATTTATGATGATTATTCCCAGCATTCACATAAACGTCCTATAATCACATCTGGTTTTGACTGATCAAGGTGAAGTATTTGTTGTTATATTTTATTATGAACCAGTCAGATCTGACAGATATTTCAGTTGTCTAAAACCCTGACGGATACATTTCACATTAAATAGGTACAAATTTAAATAGGCAAACTAAAAACTGCCAAAACTTATTGAAAACGTATTCATTTATGAAAACGTTTCAGAGTTGGTTTATTTAGTTACTACCCTTTAAATAAAGCGTTTTTCATTTTATCTTAAAGTGCAGTCTGATTTGTGTCCATCCGTTGAAGGAGAGTCGCTCCTAATATGATATAAGATATAATGTGTTTTTTTTTTTTTTTTTTTTTTCATTTTAAAGAAATTCTGAATTACGATGATCGAGGAATGAAGGAAGGATCAACAACAGGAAGGTTGAGAGAGAGAGAGAGAGAGAGAGAGAGAGAGAGAGAGAGAGAGACTTTTTGACTTTTAACATTCCTTTATTTTAATCATTTTGTATTCACCTTCTTTTTTCTTTTAAATTAAATAAACAGTGCATAAATACATAAATACATACGTAAAATAATTTTGCTATAATTAGGAAAGAGGATGTTACGAGGAGAGGAACAATCAATTGATATGTAGGTAATATAAATTTTAAATGAGATTAGTAATAATAATTATGATCGCTGTACAAATAAAAGCAGACAAAATACACAGAAACAGGTCGGTAAACGACACAAGAGCTTGGAAAAAAGGAATTCATAAAAATAAATGAATGAATGAATGAATAAATACTAATATGGTGATTAATGCACAATACAGAGCTGGTGTTAAAAAGCCAATTAAATAAATAATTTTTAAATAAAGAAGGTGGTTAAATGCAATGCTTAAAATGGGTGACCAGTAGTATAAAAAAAAATAGTACGTAAAAAATCATTAAAATCGAAGATTGGGCTTTGGCTTATTTTGAGAGAGAGAGAGAGAGAGAGAGAGAGAGAGAGAGAGAGCTTGAGGAAGGAGGGGTGTTTTCTCCACCTTGTCTTCTAATTAGCCCTCCTCTTCTTTCGTGCTCTCAGTCCTCGGCTGTGTCTCAAACTCAACACAACCCTCAGTCACTGGAAGAGAGAGACACGTCCACGAGAGAAAGACGGACAGGGTTTTTTTTTTTTTTTATCTCACTGCGCGTTTTTGGCGACACAAAAGAGGGTTGGAATTAATTTTAGTTACATGACTGAAATTGCGTTTTTTCTTTAATATAAGGGACCAGTGGAGCTGACGAGCGAGAGAGAGAGAGAGAGAGAGAGAGAGAGAGAGAGAGATTAAAGGCAGTGCAGGCATGATGTCCTACATTAAGCATCCTCATTACGCAGTGAACGGGTTAACGCTGTCCGGCCCGGGCATGGACCTCCTGCACACCGCCGTCGGCTACCAGAGTAAGTGTTTTCCAAAAATATATTTAACAAAATTCACAAAGTTATTATTCTTATTGTGATTGTAAGTAAAAGTTATGGCAGTCATACGCAACACTCACTTACACAACAAAATGGTTTAACATTAATTGTTTAGCATGTGTGCCATAAGAGAGATAGATAGATAGATAGATAGATAGATAGATAGATAGATAGATAGATAGATAGATAGATAGATAGATAGATAGATAGATAGATAGATAGATAGACATTATCAAGCTAGATATTAGCGTTGGTCTCAATTGAGGAAACAGGAAGGAAAACTAAGTGTAGGAATGTTATTTAAATAATATTTACCTGTAAAGTATGTGTGCAATATTTCATAAAGTATTTCAGATGGAAATTCATTGATCAATTAAAGTATTTCGTACATGTTTCATTTATTTAATTATTTATTCACAACGTGCTAAAGTACCCTTCAAACCATGCACTGTCGGAATAAAGGGTAGTAAACTGTGTCAAGGAAACATTGGTAAATGTTTGTCATTAGGACACACGAATGGACCATAATTAGTTTCCTGAGATTAGTTAAGGGTACCGTCATTTTAGGCCAAACTACAAAATGTGCACACATAATGGTACCACCCCAGCACAAGGTGTAAAGTACAGTTTAGTACCCTTGGTTATTTAACGATACATACTTTTAGTACTGCAACAATCATCTGTTTTGGTAATGATTTCTTACCACAACATCTTGACCAGATCTTAAGGTCACAGAAGAATCTGGCACATAAATGAACACATTCATGGTGGGAAATCTTTCTTTAGTTATTTATGGTAATAACAACAAAACAGTTAGCAAGCAAGTTAGAAAAAGATGGTTTAAAAATTGGTTTAATAAAAAGCAAGAAGAAAGTGCTTGTGTGCTTTTTGTAATTTTGTGCTTTGTAGTTTTAAAAATTAACCACACTGTATAAATAGATTTTTTTTTTTTTTTTGCTGTTGTTGTTCCTCTTTGTTATGTATTATAATGATGTTATTTACAGAGGTTGTAGTACACCTGATGTGAGAAAAATAACATTAATAACAATTTAAAAGAAAACTTGACTACTATATCCTAGATATATATATATATTTTTTTTCCTAGACAAAAACAATGAGTTGTGTCATAAATTGATAAAGATCAATAGTCCAAAAGGTTCTTTAAAAACAAAAGCTGGTTAAATCAATAAGCAATTCCACAAACCCATACATGGTTCTGTTCAAATATGGCATCAAGACACTTTTTAGGTGCTTTGTTTTGTTTTTATGAGACCCCAATCTAATCCTAAACCAAATCCAAAACAGTCAGCCTTCTTAACACCATTATAACTTTTGATTTAAAACAAAGTTTTACATGCTGAACAATAAGAGCATTTTGTTGACACCTAAATTTAACATGTGTTCATACTTATTTTGGTGACTAGAGGATTTTACTTCATACTGAAGCAATTTAATGTTTTTTAAAGGAGACATGTTAGTACTTTTACTTTGCTAATTGCTGTATTAATTGTTTCCCACTAAATGTCACTGTGCTGCTTCTACAAGTATTTCAGAAAATCGGCATAAATATTTTGCGTTAGTACATTACAATTACAAGTAAACCTACATAGTATTACCTTACATATTACCTTACATATCCTGTTTGCATGGAGAAGACTTGAACCTTTAATAATCATCATCATAATCAGGAGCACATAAAAAAACAAGCATACAAAGAAAACACAAAAAGCATTTTACAACAAATTCCATGAATTTTAATTGTAATGGGTTCTTTTGAGGGACAGACCGAAGCATCTTTGAGGGGTCAATGTTTTTTTTTTTTTTTTCTTCCTAAGACTGCACTCTTGGGAAATGTTCATGTAAATGTTTGAGATGCTGTCTGATCTTTTTTATTACTATTTTGTATCTAGAAAAACAAATAGAAGAAAAAGAATAGGAATAAACAGCCAAATTGCAAACAACCAAACAACTTACAATCAGTATAATGGGATTCTACATTTTTCTAGAATTTTATACTTTTAAAAACTAAACATTTACTCCTTATTTACTTGTTAAATAATGCTAGCATAATGATGACAGTGCTAATGAATTTGGCACCATGTTTAGATCTTAACACCTTTTTCTCAATTATTATTATGAACATATTAAATACAAGGTTGAATAATTAATTCATATTTGTTTGTTTGTTTGTTTGTTTGTTTGTTTTGTAGACACACCCCGGAAGCAGCGACGTGAGAGAACGACGTTCACACGTGCGCAGCTCGACGTTCTCGAGGCGCTGTTTGCCAAAACACGCTATCCTGATATTTTCATGCGCGAAGAGGTGGCGCTAAAAATCAACCTGCCTGAGTCCAGAGTCCAGGTAAGAGTTCAAAAACAATCAAACTTCTACTAAAATGTAAAGCCTTACCTGTTTCTACCACAGCACTGTTCTTTATTTTGTGTTCTTCAGGTGTCCTCTTCGTAAGGTGTTGATGAATTTTCTATAACAGCAGCTCTGACAGCAGGTTTATTAATGTCAATGTTTCTATAGCAACAGCTCATCCATGGGAAGCTGTCTGTCCAATAATAAACATAATCAAAACAATTTGTTATTAATGATGTGGTGAGGATTTGTGTAAAGAATGTTATTAACATTTAAGAAAGGAGTCTCCAGTGTCAGTGCTTTCTAACTGTCCGAGGTAACTCTTTAGCTTTACTAACACAGGGTAATCTTATTTACTTTATTAATGAACAATGATGGAACAGGAACTATTTTGTTTCCAGGATGTTCTACCACATTAAACTGTAAAATAGATTTTTTTTTTTTTAAACATGAAATCACTCATCATTAGAGTAAAAAAAAATATTGACAAATTACTGCGGTATCAGGTACAGTATGTTAATAATTGTATTATCAACTTTTTGGCTATAAAGTATTTCAATACTATATGTGTCAATTGGAATTTAAATAAGATTTTATAATGCACAATATACAGTATGTCCCCAACTTACAAACGAGTTCCTTTCCGGGAGCACGTTCGTAAGTCGGATTTGTTCGTAAGTTCGACAATGTGAGTCTTACACTCCCATCTCACCTACGCAGATCAGCATGGTTTCCCGTGGTGGCCGTAACGTTTATTGTGATTCACCACAAGTTTTGGAAGTTTTGGAAGTTTTCAGACATTTAATGCATTCACTTACACACTGAAAATATTGTATATAATTGTAAATATTGGCATCTGGTTGATAATTTTCTTTTTTCTATTAGTGTCTATTAGTGTCTATTTGTACAATACATGTGAGCTTTTTCAACGATTTGTTCACATCTATAAATGTTTGTAGATCTGCAGTCCGTTCATATCTGCGGAAAATTGTAACTTGAATGTTCATAAATCGGGAACTTACTGTGATTATTTTTACATTTGTTTACAGGTCTGGTTCAAAAATCGTCGTGCAAAATGTCGGCAGCAGCAGCAACAGAGCAGCGGACAACCAAAACCTCGGCCTCCCAAAAAGAAATCATCCCCAGCACGAGAGACGACTTCTGACACTGCTAATGCTAACGCTACTGCTAATGCACCCTACAGTCCAGTCGCTCCGCCCCCTCCAGCTCCACCTACAGCCATCACTCCAAGCTCGACTAGCGCAAATGCTAATGCAAGTGTCTCCATCTGGAGCCCTGCTTCTGTGTCGCCATTGGCTGATCCACTCTGCGTGTCGAGTAAAACTGCATACGCAATGACGTATGCTCAGACTCCAGCCTACGCTCCGGCATACGCAACTTCTTCTTCTTATTTCAGTGGCCTAGATTGCAGCTCATACCTCTCCCCAATGCATGCACCACTTTCAGCCACTGGGAGTGGCCCCCTTAGCCCTATAGGCTCCTCCTCTATGGCTCTGGGCCAATCACAGGTCTCGCAAGGTTATGGCCCTGCCTCCCTTGGTTTTAGCACCATCGATTGTCTGGACTATAATAAAGACCAAACAGCTTGGAAGTTCAACTTTGGTGCAGCAGATTGTCTGGACTACAAGGACCAGAATTCCTGGAAGTTCCAGGTGTTATAGGCCGGAGGTGCAGTCGAGGCTGAAATTTCGGACAAACTAAAATTATTTCTAATTATGTTTGATTTCACTTGATTACATGATTTTTTTTTTGTTACTTGCCATTGTAAAATGCATAAAACAGCCAATGACATGAACAGACACTTGTCTTAAATGAAGTATAAGAATATATGACACATTATAAAAAGAAATAAAACAAATTATCCAAAATTGTGCAAGGGTATATGCCAGAAATATAAATTCAAAATATTCTGACCAGAGTTTATTTTTGTAAGCTAAAACAGATTTTCATGGTCGCAAATTCATTCGATCCAAACTGTAAACAAAATGACAGTTATGTTTAGCTTTAACACTTGTAGCTTATTTACATTTATACATATATACATTTTTAGAATTCATTTTTAAATAACAATTTTTGCATCCACATTAGATTTAAAATGTCAGATTTTGAAGAAAATATAAAAATTGCAAATGTGTAAAAATTTGTAGCAAACTTTTTAAATCAGTATGATTCTGTGGTTATGGATTTAATTTAACTGAAATTAAGTATTTTTACAACTTACTTTAAATGAAATTGTTCATATTCACCATGCAGAGTAATTCTGCAAAAAAAATTATCAATTTGATTCCACATATGTAAAAAGGCATTGGAGAAAAACTAACTTGCTTTTTTATGTTTACAGATTGACTTTAAGCTCTGTACAATTTTAAACATCTGAAATTTTCTGTACAAAAAGATGGTATATAAACTTCAAGCCTCATTATAAAATGACTGTCTTGATCTTTTGTCTTTTTTCTCTAGTGTAGACCATAATAATTTATGTTTCATTGCAATTGTGACTTGTTGAATTGTGCTTAATTTGTTTTCAGCTAATAATATAATGTTTAAATATTTGTTTAAAAACTACATTTGTGGATAGTTGTAATTTTTTCTGGTTTTGTTGTCTGTTTTCCTGTCACTGTTGCTTTTTCTTTAAATATTAAACTGTACTTGAAAATGGCAATCACATCTAATACAACAGTTTTGAATTCATGTTTAGAAAACGTCCACCTTTTTATTATAGATCATAGTTTTTCCTGTCTTTTATTCAGACTCAGGGGTAAACCTGTAAACTGTTATGGTTGTGCATAAAAGCCATAGGTTAATCATTTTTATTTTTAAAATTTCTTTCCTATTTTGAACGTCTACTTTTTTGCTTCTTCTTCTTCTTCACCACCTCTGTCTCCTTATGTGTGAGTTTTCTTTTTCAGATATCTCCTGATATTAAATTAAGTTCTAATAAAAGAAATATTGATTGTTCCACTTTTGTCAATGTTCAGATCTTTATCAATAATTAGTTAAATTCAATCATTTCTGGCCTGTAGACAAATATGAATATAATCACTGATATGGTGACGCTTTCTGTAAGGAGATGCTGGAATTGGTTTATGGAAGGAGTCTCTAAAATTTGTAACAGTCAGAGGTAAAACTGTAACTTTAAGTTTACTGATATTGGAGTCTTAACATAAAGGAGTTAATGCTTTGTTGTTTCTTGGTAACGTGGCAAGCTGCCTTTAGACCAAAAGTACGGTAGAGTAAAACAGATAGAGAGGATGTGTCTAATCCCTGAGTGCACTGTGTAACAGAATGGAGACTGTGGACACACAAAGGATTAAAAATATGATCCATTTCTTTTTCCCTTAATCCCCCCCCCCCCCCCCCCCACACACACACACACACACACACACACACACTGTCACTCTCTGAGACAGTGTCCTAATCCCTATTCCTTCCACAGCTTTCTCATTATAATACAGAAAATATGAATAAAAAATAATAATATATAATAAGATGAGTTGATTAGAGCTTATGGATGGAATGAGAATTTCACACACACACACACAAACACACACACACACACACACACACACACACACACACACACAAGGCTATTTCGCACTTTGACCCTTAACACATTTTTCTTCAGCTCCAGTCAGAAGCAGTATTAAATCCAGCATAACTGGATTTATTTAAATTTAAATTTGTGTTTTAAGGCACTTGTGTAGATGCTAATCAAAAACCCCATCACGGATGCTTCTACTCAAGAACAATCTGCCAACCTCATAGGTGGAAAATATAAGCAGATGATTTTAATAATTTGAACCGAACCAAATTATTATTGTGCCGAACCAGATTCTGAATACGCTGAACTTTCCCTATATAAACAATAAAGTAACTTGTAAAATAAACAATAAAGTAACTTTTTCACTGAAAAATGGCTCCATATGTCAAAGTCACCACTGACTCGCCTCAGATTGCATGAGCCAGTAAGAAACAGGTGCAGATCATGACAGATGATCAGGACGATGATTAGTTTACTGGTGATGCTGAATGCTGAGTGGTTGGAACAGACGAGAGGGGAAATGAGGTCGCTGCTGAGGTCGGTACACAAACAACCAATTTTTTTATTATATCTTTAGGTACAGCCTGTCACAGTAAAACATTTGTTCCAATTTCATTCATTTATTCTACACAATTTAATTTCAATTTAATCAGAAGAAATCTCAGTATTTTTGCACACAACTGTATTTGCATTTTTGATGTACATTCCATTTCCTAAATTTTGCTACAAATTTTACAATAGAAATGGTTCTCCATATCATGGACACACTTTCATTGCCTTTATTATGATTATTGTATATAAAACAATATCTTGACAGCTTTAGAGTATTTTTAAAAAGCCCAATTTGTCATAAACCCTTCTGTCCTGTTTTCCTCCTCCATTTCTTTACCTCAAAGCAGCCTAATTAACACCAGGAATGTGTTATAAGTTCTATAAGTTGCATCTGCTAAACGAGAAACTGTGACACGGGCGTGTCCTCTTTATTGTTCTTGTTAGCCTTTCTGTAAAGCTAAGTGGCGTGGCTATTACAGGGAGCCTACTGTAATCATTCTGAGTGGGTTTACTCAAGTTTCCCTGTCTACAGTACCTTCTATATTATCAAGGAATGGCGTTCAGAGACTCAACCAGATCATGTCCCACACGTTTATCTATAACCATGGACAAAAAGGCACATTATTTGGTGTTTCACTTTGCCAGAATTAGATATAGTTAGGAGACACGGATTAAAGTTTGAAGCAGAATTTTATGTTAGAAAAGAAAAGATTTTACTTACATACCTCGAATTGCGAGTAACGTGGTTTACGAGTGTTCCGCAAACCGAGCAAATATTTTTAATACATGCGAGTATCATTAGAGAGATTTATTTTTTTTCCCCGTTAAAACAGTGTTTGCATTGTGTATGTTAGTTGTGAAACTTAAAAAGCGAGGTGTGGGGAGGGAGAAGGAGTTTTACTGTTTAAGACGAGGCGAGGGGTTAATTCCACACACACACATATACAAATACATGGCGCCTGTGCACACAAACGGAAACACTTATCTGTCTGGGTTTATTTTTACTTTTTTTTTAATGTTAAGTGCAGGTTAATTTGTTTTATTTTTACTTTATATGTTGTATTAATTATTTTTACAGGTATGTATTTATTGTTTTGGGCTGTAGAACGAATAATTTGAGTTTTCATTATTTCTTATGGCAAAATTAAATTTGGTTTACGAGGAGCCCTTCCGGAACGAATTATGCTCGTAATCCAAGGTTCCACTGTATTTAGGCTAATTTTCTTGGTGTTAATTGGAGCTTGAAGTTTCTTTATATGAAGATTAACTATATTAGCCTTGTTCTGTAGCTCCATTGCAAACTACACTGGATCTATTAAGAGGAGGCCCAGTTGAAGAACACGACGTAGAAGAATTATGAAGTAACTCACTTTAACTCTATAAAGTTGGAATAACTGTCTTCCTCCTCATCTCTCATAGCCAGTCTGTCATGCATCGTGTTATTTATACCAGTCTAATTTAAAGACAGTCTCAATCCTCTTAGTGTCCTCACTTCACTAAGTGAATTAGGATTACTCTCTCTCTCTCTCTCTCTCTCTCTGTCTCTCACTCTGTTTATATACAGAGTGCATCCCAAAAAAGTAGTAAACATTGTGAAAAAGATCATTTTGTTTTGTAATTTAACATAAAAAGTGAAACTCATGTATTCCACATTCAAATATCCATCTGAGGGGCTCAAAAATAATGGCGGACAGGCATTTGTCTTGTTTATAGGGGCTGAAAGAATTACTCCAGAAATTATGGATATGACTGAATCAGTACTTAAAATAATATGAAGTAGTTTCAATATGCCTTAGAAATTCTCTAATGTAAGTATTCCCGGGATATGATCTGAAGTGCTCTAGAGATTCTTTGGACGATGTCAAGTGATATCATCTAAAGATTCTGACAACTATGTGATGTACTTGTAGCTCTAAAAGGTTGTTGATAATGCCCTAGAGATGAGCTAGAGATTCGGGAGATCTAAAAATCTGTGCTATGCATTTTATTCAATGAAATTTTATTTGAAAAGCCCTTTGAACAATGGTCATTGTTGCAAAGTTCACAGAATCAAAAGAAAATTATGGAATGAGAATGAGTATGAAATGTGGTAGATGATGTGTATGAATCAGAATGATCAGATTGTTACTGATGAGGGATCCCAGGGCGACGTTGGAAAGGAAAAACTCCCTGACATGGCAATAGGAAAAAACGTTGAGAGGAACTAGTCTCAACAGGGAACCCATCCTCATTTGGGTGATAACGGATAGCGGGGACCGATCTACAGGGATTGGTCCTCATGGTAAAGTGGAACCGTACGGGAGGGTGGGGGGGTATTAATGAGGGCGAAGAGTTTGGAAATAACATGTTTATATGTTCACAGTGAAGGTCAAGAGTGTTTTGAATATGGGGAAAATAATTTTCCAATGGAGGTATTTTCTCAAAGGTGGAAAAAAACCCAGTCAACACACGCATCCCAAACAGACCACATTGGGCCTCTATGTGACGAGATCTCTAAATAAGAGAAGCTATAGAAGCACGCAAACACAAGGAGAACTATCACAAGAAAGTCAATGCAGAGCATATATATCTATTATATCTCAACAATTTTAGACGATTTTCAAAATCTGGATAGCATGCACTAGGTCATGTCCAGAAACTCCAGAGTAAAGCCAGATTACTGTATCTCCAGAAACTGAAACAACTCTAGAGATTCTGAAAATGTTTATATACTTACATAAATGTCATGTTTGTTTGTTTGTTTTAATTAGGGACTTTGTGGAGGTCAGACAGATTACGAATACAAGCAAGATTGCAGAAGTCAACCTGAAAGAGGAAGGACCGAACATACACCTAGGTGGTCTTCATGGATAGAAATCCTTCTGATGCTGTACATATCAGTGTGTTTGTGAGAGCCTTGAAACCAATGCAATGCCTCATTTATTTTAACATATATAATAATAATAAAAATAATAATAATAATAATAATAATCCAATGATCCAAAATGTATAATAAGATGTATAATTGATGACATGACGTCAAGACAGATTCGAAGGTTACCACCAGTCAAAACATCCACTCTTTTCCTTCACCCCATGCATTTCTCCTCCCTCTATTTTCCCCTGGTTTTGTTTTCCTAATAGCCATCCCATCTTTCTATTCGCCCTCCGTCACACCCTCCATTTCTCACTTTCAATCTTACAGTTCTAATCCAGCAATGACCTCAATCCTGTGATGTAATGGGTCACATGATACAGAATGGAAGTAGCAATAGAGGGAAAAACAGACACTAATCCAGAGGACTGCAGGTCACTTTGTCCAATCAGAGCACTTGATCAGCATACGTCTTGTTCGGGAGGGGTGCGGGGGGTTTGTTAGTGAGGGCAAAGAGTTTGGAAATAACATGTTTATTTGTTAATTTTTTTCAGAAGTGAAGGTCAAGAGTGCTTTGAATAGGAGGAAAAAACTTTTCAAATAGTGGTATTTTCTCAAATAAAAATATAAATAAAAAAATTTCCGGAAATAAATCTCGTCGGGATAATAAAGTGGAAAACATCTGAAAGATTTTTTTCTTCTAAACATTTCATAAAGGTATGACAAAGTAATGGTGAGCTAAACATCCATATATTGCCGTTTTTGGTCGGTTTTAGCAACATTTTCTCCTCATTAAATGTTTGTATATTCTGCAAACTTACATGACACGGGAAAAAAAGTCCTTAAGGTTGTTAAAGTGCATAAGCCGTATAAGCCATGAATATTGTATTGTGTGACATCCACCAAAGCCACTGAAATGAACACGTGAAAAACGAGGCGAGGGAAGGGGCTAATTCCCCACACACACACACACACACACACACACACGGCGCCTGCGCGCACCAGCAGAAACACTTGTCTGTCGGGATTTATTTGTACTTTTTTTTAAGGTAAAGTGCAGATTAATTTGTTTTATTTTCATTTTATAGATTGTATTAATTATTTTTATGTATTTATTTTTGGGGGCTGTGGAGAGAATAATTTGAGTTTTCATTATTTCTTATGAGAAATAATGATTTGGTTTACGAGTGTTTTGGAACACGAGCCCACTTCCGGAACGAATTATGCTCGTAA
>CM059218.1:2343477-2445977 GCA_030347435.1 Clarias fuscus | reverse complement strand
GCCACAGGTGATGATAAATACATTAGGAATAGCTCTAAGGGCATTTGAACCGAGAGGATCGTTTCCAAGAACACTTTATTCATTTCCATCAGTGAGGACACAATCATTCCTTGCTTTATCGGAGGTGGTAAATACGCCAGTGTTTTTGAACCTCGGTTCTTCCGTAGCCATGCCACAGAACACTATGGGTTTGTGTATACACACAGGGACAAAATTGTTGGTACCCTTCGGTCAATGAAAGAAAAACTCACAATGGTCACAGAAATAACTTTAATTTGACAAAATTAATAATAAATAAGAATTCTATGAATGTTAACCAGTGAAAGTCAGACATTGCTTATCAACCATGCTTCAACGGAATTATAAAAAAAAATGAACTCATGGAACAGGCCTGGACAAAAATGATGGTACCCCTAACTTAATAGTTTGTTGCACAACCTTTTGAGGCAATCACTGCAATCAAACGATTCCTGTGACTGTCAATGAGACTTCTGCACCTCTCAACGGGTATTTTGGCCCACTCCTCATGAGCAAGCTGCTCCAGTTGTTTCCGGTTTGAAGGGTGCCTTTTCCAGACGGCATGTTTCAGCTCCTTCCAAAGATGCTCAATAGGATTGAGGTCAGGGCTCATAGAAGGCCACTTTAGAATAGTCCAATGTTTTCCTCTTAGCCATTCTTGGGTGTTTTTAGCTGTGTGTTTTGGGTCATTGTCCTGTTGCAAGACCCATGACCTGCGACTGAGACCCAGCTTTCTGACACTGGCCAGCACATTTCTCTCTAGAATCCCTTGATAGTCTTGAGATTTCATTGTACCCTGCACAGATTCAAGACACCCTGTGCCAGATGCAGCAAAGCAGCCCCAGAACATAACAGAGCCTCCTCCATGTTTCACAGTAGGGACAGTGTTCTTTTCTTGATATGCTTCAAGTATAATTAGCAAAATTTGCCTTGGCAAAAAGACACAAAAGTTTGTGTCTCATCTGTCCATAGGACATTCTCCCAGAAGCTTTGTGGCTTGTCAACATGTAGTTTGGCATATTCCAGTCTGGCTTTTTTATGATTTGTTTTCAACAATGGTGTCCTCCTTGGTCGTCTCCCATGTAGTCCACTTTGTCTCAAACAACGACGGATGGTGCAATCTGACACTGATGTTCCTTGAGCATGAAGTTCACCTTGGATCTCTTTAGAAGTCTTTCTGGGCTCTTTTGTTACCATTCGGATTATCCGTCTCTTTGATTTGTCATCGATTTTCCTCCTGCAGCCACGTCCAGGGAGGTTGGCTACAGTCCCATGGATCTTAAATTTCTGAATAATATGTGCAACTGTAGTCACAGGAACATCTAGCTGCTTGGAAATGGTCTTATAGCCTTTACCTTTAACATGCTTGTCTATAATTTTCTTTCGAATCTCCTGAGACAACTCTTTCCTTCGCTTCCTCTGGTCCATGTTGAGTGTGGTACATACCATGTCACCAAACAACACAGTGACTACCTGGAGCCCTATATATAGGCCCACTGACTGATTACAAGATTGTAGACACCTGTGATGCTAATTAGTGGACACATCTTGAATTAACATGTCCCTTTGGTCACATTATTTTCAGTATTTTCTAAGGGTACCATCATTTTTGTCCAGGCCTGTTCCATGAGTTTATTTTTTTTTAATAATTCTGTTGAAGCATGTTTGAAAAGCAATGTCTGACTTTCATTGGTTAACATTCATAGAATTTTTTTTAATTATTACTTTTGTCAGATTAAAGTTATTTATGTGACCATTGTGAGTTTGTCTTTCATTGACCGAAGGGTACCAACAGTTTTGTCCACGTGTGTATGCCTAGGCCGGTAATGACTGCCAACAGTTAACAACAGAAGGCCATAACTGACCACAAAAAGGCCTAAAAAAAAACATACGGTGGTCCTACAGTCATGACATTTCATACCATAGCTCCACAGTCAAAAAAATCATAGCCCATGCCAGCATACTACGAATCATTACAAGTCACTCTGACACTCACATGATCTTCTTGCATATGTACCCACAATTCATCATAATTTGTGAATTTGTCTAACTTCAGACCAAAATTTGTGAAAAACAGGAACCGGGCTTAAGTAAGTCAACTAAAGGTAATGATTTAGCATGCGGACATAATGCTCTTAAGGCCTTGATAAACCTGGTGTGTAAATGACATGTGGATAAAATCCAACCCAACAACGAAAACATGCTATGCAATTAAGCCTGTGATTAGTCACTACAAACCAGGCATGCTCAAGCAGATTCATGCCAAGATGTAGCTTACCAAACTATCATATGTAGACTTAGAGAAAGGCAATATTTTTTTTCAGCCGTCAAGAATATCGCTATAAAAATTTGCCATAGCGACCCACCTGCATTATTGGAGCATTCTGGCGCCTAACACAAAAACTACAGAGTGTAATTGATGCTTGTAATCTTGTCTTTGCATAACGCTCACTGATGCAGTAACAGTGGAATCAAGACAAAACAGTTGGGAACAGTTGGCCTTACTGGAAAACGTCAACATCGTGTCTCCATGAAAATGACAATAAACGAAGCTACCAAAGGGTTTGTTCATTTGGCCAGGAGTGAGTTTTTGTTTTAAGTACTGAAACGTTGTGCATTACAAAATGTATATTTAGCATTATGTTTTCCCACGTTTTCTCAGTACACAAATTCTGATCTACCTCTACAGTCCTGTCGAAAGTTAGCTCTGGTCTTTTCTTCATTTTCTTCTCCAGGTAGCTGTTGGCCTCCGTCTGTTTGGCTCCGACAGCCGTGGCATGAAACCCGCAGAAATACCCGGCCGGGTCGCATTTATACAGGACGGGGCCATGCTGAGGATCCACAGCTATCAGCATCATACCTGACGCAGGTCAAGACCAGTTTTATTATTTAGCACATAAACTTTGCTATAAAGTTTAATAGACTTAAATTGAGTTCCTGTATGCAGTACATATAATTTTTCTATATACTCAGTAAATATCACCCTAATTAACTCCAGTCCAGTTTAAAGATTACACTACATAATGTGTATACATGTGCTTATACTTAGGACAGAGCACTAGTGTCTAAGGCTCAGGGGAAAACATTAAAGAATGAACAGGAAGTGAACTCACAGCAGCCCAGAGGCCTCATCTCAGCGTTCTGTGTGTAAACCTGCGAGATATCAGCGATGCGTCGACACAACATGTCTGCTGTGATGTCATACCCGAACTTATACTTCCACTCAGCGGCCTCCACACGGGCACGGTGCACCTGAGAGCGGCTGTCAGCTACAGGATACAACACGACAACGCTCAGTGTGTGTGTGGATGTGTGTGAGGGTGTGTGTGTGTGTGTATGTGTATGTGTGTAAGATGAGAAGATGAGACCCTCACCATAATGTCCAGTCATCACACAACCGATGCGCGACGTGAGGCGGAACATGTTTGTAATTGTAGAAGCGTCCAGAAGCTTGTCCTGAGGAGAGAAACACACACACACACACACACACACACACACACACACCAGAATAACAAAACTGTTACTGTATTGCAGAGTGTAACCCAAAAACAATCTGCTTTCTCTTTCACTTTTTTCTGTTTAAAAAATGGACAAAAATAGATTCATTCTGCTTAATATCTTTTTATTCACTCCTGATTTTTTTTTTTTTTTCTCATGTCTAGTTTGGTCCATCATCTAAATAAATGAGAAGTAAAACACTTCTTGGTTTACTTGAAACTGAGACATACCGGAATTTTCTTCTGTGTGACTACGACGGCACAGTCTTGTCCTCTGATTCCCACCGTGGTCAGTCCGCTCTGACTGATGGCCTTAAAGGCATACTCTGAAGAAAATATATATATATAGATATATAAATAACATACAAAAGGACAAAAAGCAAGATTCCAAGTAATTATCTCAGTGAATCGTGTACACTATGTTATGCCCTGTACAGTACAGTATGTAGGACGACATAAGAAAATTATATAATGCCATCTATGAGAGAAATGTTTTTCCCACTGTACTCACAATTTCTTTCCCTATTTGTTTCTATTCTTCTGACTCACGAAAATCTTGAATTATATTTAAGCTCATTTTAATAAATACAGTAATTGTTAGCAAAGCCAGCTAAGCTTGACTGCTCTGAGGAGGAGAAAGTGTTAGGGTACTCAATTGTAATACGAAGGTCGATCTTTTGTTTCCTTCACTTTTAAATGCAAATTTAGATTACCTTAAAAAAGTTTCAGTTTTGTTGTACTCTTTCCACTAAGTAGCATTTCAAGGTTAAAGATACTGTAAATGTGTACTAGAGATAAAAATAAAAAAAAAAGTTGCACAGTGGTACATCCTTAGTGACTAGGAAAGGAACACTACATTAACTTAGCCTTTTGCCTGACAGTGTAACATGAATTCACTATCTGGGCTATACAGGTACAAATCTTTTATTTATTTATTTATTTATTTTTAATAATTTTATAGTATTCAACCCATAAAAATATTCAAAAATACAAATCAAAAACCCTGGCGTTGCTAGCTGAATTGTCTTCTAACGTTGATAGTTACAGGTATCTGTGCATGTTGAAAGGCATCTAATGCTAGCTAAGCTATATTTTTGTCAAACTGCTCTATAGCCTAGTCTAACTAATATAACCGCACTATCCTGGTTATGGCTGTGGTAATATCTGAGCCATTTTTATTGCTTATTATTTATATATAAGGCTAATTGATCGTAAGAGTTACTCATTTTAACTTGCTCACTGTTCTTGTTAAAAGGCTAAGCTAACATTGCAAGTGTTAGCTTCTAACCAGCTAAGCTAGGCTAGCTAACTCGACAATGACATGACAGGACTAGATCTGGAGCAATCTATGGCCCTCATAGTGGTGTATGAGAAATTAGTTCATATATTACTTTCTTTAAAAAATACTAAATAAAAACATTAAAACAAAACTAAAAAAAAATAAATAAACATTATTACGGATCATCGTGAAGCGGGATCGTCATCCTTAGTTATGTAGTGCACTTATGAAGGCAATTTGTTGTAGCCTTTTTTTTTGCACTAATAACACAATAGGCACACACACACAGAGACACACACACACACACACACACACACACAGGTGAGTTCACCTGCCTAATAACAAATACCAGAACTATTTCGCAAACAGTACAGAGTGTAGAGGCTAGAACTAATCTTCACACACATCTCATACACTCATGTCCAACTCTTATTCTTCACCTCATCAACTCTGGCTTAGAGTCTCAGGGATCTTACCGACTTGATACAAGCGGCCTTCTGGAGAGAAGATGGTAATATGTCGGTCAAAGCCAGCGTTTGATCCCCGAGACATCGTTCCAGTGTTACAGAATACAGATTATCCTAAACAATCTTGAGTTGAAACATTGAGGGGAGAGAGTCCCGAATCCGTGTGTGTTGTCAAGGCGGCTTTCCTGGTCGGTGTGTTAGAGTTTGTTTTTACTTTCACTTTCTTTTTACAGTAAGTTCACATACATACTTCAGTACTAGTCAGTACGCGAAACAAAGTAGCCACGCCTCTGCCTAGTGTGCGACACGTGCGTACTACTTAGTGAGGTAGTATTCAAATTGGGCTCGCTCTCTTATAATATAAAAGGAAGTCAAAAGCTATTAAAAGGAAGCGTGCACATACAGGCAGCTTTCACCTTTTCGTGCATACAAAGTCAGAAACATAATGTCAAAATCTCAAAATAATCAGTATAATCAAAATGTTATTCTACAAGCGGGTGTTTTTTTTTTTTGTATATGACGTCATCAGTTGGTCCAGGAAGCATTTAGGCTACGAGTTATAATGTATAACTACACTTTTTTTTTATTTTTTTTTTTTTAATCAGAATTAAATGAGTAGCAAAACAGGTAAAGAGCCTAAATAGTTTTATACTCTAAGCATCATAAACATCCCTCCGTTCCTGAGTTATGATCCTTGTACTTTGTGTGTAGTTCACTGTTTGGCCTTTCATTTTCTTTAGAGAGCTATTGCTGTTCTTACAATATTTATTTAAATCGTAATATCAAAGAGTAAAATATTCGCTTTATGTGGCAGAACGAGTCAGCCAAAAAAGAACAATGGTATGATGTAAATTATGTTAATATAATATTAACAATATTATCATAATATATTCATATATATATATATATATAACATTCATTTATCATTTCTTTTCTTTTTATGAAAAAATAAAAGTCTTTTTTTCTTTTATATTACTGACTATGCATATATACTGTCTTTTTACATTAAAAATTTGTAAAAAATGTTAGCTACTAAATTATTTAACACTCAAATATAGCTATTCGGAATGGTATGCTATAAAATTCTATAAAATAAATAAATGAAATACATTGCAAGCTATCTTTCATTCTTTTCTATTTGTAACTCTGGACGTTTCCTTCGGGATTAATAAAGTATCTATCTATCTATCTATCACTGATTATTTCTTAATTAGTATCATGTTCTGATTACAAGCAAATAGTCGGCAAACCTTTTATTACTTTTTTTGTCCGACACTGTAATACCGCTGATGTAAACGTGTTTTTGCAAAACGCGTTAAATTGAACTATACACTAGTGCTCATCTTTGGCTCCTCCTCCTCCTCCTGCGTGCTGAGCGCCTGGCCGTCTCGCTGTCCCTCTCCCCTCCTGTCACTCCCCTCCTGTCCTCTCGGAGCGTGTCCGCAGGTCGGGTGGGACATGGCGAGCCGCAGGCTGGGCTTCTGGCTGAGTGAGGAAACGCCGAAGGATGAACCTGAGCGCGCTCGCTCACCTGTGCGCGTGAGAACCGGCAATCTTCTCCCCTAATGTTAATGAACAGACGTGTAATGTCGAGTGGTTTACATGGCGTATAAGGAATGCACCGTTTTATATTTTATATTATGTGCTATGTTGTGAACAAGTAACTTTTTCTTCTTCTTCTTCTTCTTCTTCTTCTAATACGCAGGACGCTTAATAAGGTGTTGAAGCTGATTAGATTCGAATCACGTTGATTTTAACTGGATGCGCTACGTAGGGCGTGACGTCATCGTTTCCTAACGTTCTTAAGAATGGACGTAGGGAATCGTATATGTAGAATATATGTAATAAAACCTTGGATCAGTGTGCTTATGCAGGCTAAATGACACTATACATTTATTAAAAATTTATTAAGAACAGTCTATAAGTTGTAGTAGTGATATTGGAGGCACGGTGGCTTAGTGGTTAGCACTGTCATCTTGCACTCTGCAGGGTCGAGGGTTCGATTCCCACCTCGGGGTCTGTGTGCATGGAGTTTGCATGTTCTCCCTGTGCTTGGTGGGTTTCCTCCCACAGTCCAAAGACAGGCAGATTAGGCTCTAATTGGCGTTCCCATCTCGCCCATAGTGTGTGAATGTGCGTGTGATTGTTGACTGGAGGTCCCACCATGGTCATAAATACAATGATAATTACCACTGGCATCCACTTCCTATTTGGACTATTATTATATAGCTATTATATAATATATTATTATATTACTATTATTATGTAGCACCCTGGTCCTGGAGGAACGTTGTTTCGTTTCACCGTGTACTAACTGTATATGGTTGGAATGACAATAAAAGCCTATTACACTTGACTTGACTTGATTATTATTATTATTATTATTATTAGCTGTGAGATCATGTATGAGGAAGACTCTCTAGGATGTTATTTGGCATCATGCAGTCATTTACAGCAAAACCCATGGACAGACCAAATACAAAATTTCTAAAATTCATGTACACTACCAGTCAAAAGTTTGGACACGCCTTGTAGTTCCATGGTCTTTCCTGAGTTTTATTTCTTTCTACATTGTAATACAATGCTGAAGCCATTCAAAATATGCAATAATCTCCTCTGAACAGTTGATATTGAGATGTATATCTGCTACTTCTGCTCTGTAAAGCTTCATAACGGCTCTAATCTGAGGTGCTGGTTTTAATTGGTATTTTCTGAGGCTGGTGACTCTAAATGAACTTCTCCTCTGAGTTTAGGTCTTGCTTCCTGGGAAGGTCTTCATGAGAGACAGTTTCATCATGGAGCTTGAAGGGTTGACAGCTTACCTTCATGTCTTAACTGTCATAACTGACTGTTGTTGTTGTTGTTGTTGTTACTTAATTACTTAATTACTTAATGCCATATGTGTTATTTTATAGTTTTGAAAAAATCCAGTAGTGTTCTAGAATGTAGAAAATAAATCCAAACTTGTGTCCAAACTTTTGACAAATATTAAACTTGTGTAAAAAGTGTCAAATTAAAAAGAATGCAAGCTAGAAGCACTTTATACTTTCATCCCACACTGTTTAAAATACAGTATATATCACACTTATGAGCATGGAAGTGTGGACCTAAATCCCAATTAGCTTTATTATTCACCATTTAGTACACCAAAAGAGTGTAAATGTAATATAGATATGTTGACATTAGTAAATATGTTGATACTGATTTGTGGTCATTTTCTCTCTCTTTAGAGGCAGAGGTATTGAGATGGTTGAGGTAAGTCTGTTTTAATTGCTCATTAGTTTTAGTAATTATATTTGTTGATTAATTAGTAATCTAAATATTTTTTTATTGTAATTTGAAATTGGGTGTCAGGCTTTGAGTCAACTCATGGTTCAGTCAACCAAATAGCCAATCACTGAGCCAAACAAGTCATCCAGTAAGTCAGTTGGTCTATTATTAACTCAGACAATTAGTCAATCAATCTGTCGATCAGAGAGTCAACAAAGTCAATTATTAAATCAACAAGCCAGGTGATACGTCAATTACTTATCAAGCAGTGAAGTAGACATCATATCAACAAATGAGTAAATCAATGAGTCAGTCAATAAGTCAATCACTGTGGCAATCAAATACAGTCAGTCAGTGAAGCACTCGGTAAATTTTGAAAGAGTCATAAAATAAGGCAATCCATGAGTCAAACAATTATTCAATAATTTAAAAAAAGAGTCAAATTGTAAGTCAATCAATGTAATTATCAATAAATCAATCACTGTGGCAGCGACTGAGTCGACCAGTTAGTTAATTAGTGCAATAATCAATCAATCAGTGAGTAAATTACTCATTCAACGAGACAATCACTGTCAAAAAGTGAGTCAATATAACCATGAGTCAAACTGTTTATTCACTGAATCAATTACTGAGTCAATCACTGAGTCAGGTTTAAGTATAAGAAGAGGCAAGCCAGTAGATGTCTCTCTCTCTCTCTCTCTCTCTCTCTCTGTCTGCTGCAGGTGGCTTTGCTTCCATTCAGGTTTTCACTGTCACAGACACCTGCAGTCACCAATTCTAAACTCTCAAAATCCCTCACACACAGACAGTCTGTCCTAAACCCTAAATTCAATGTCTACTTTTTTACTGTTTTACTTATGCAATATAACATCTACTGCACACAGATGAAAAGGTCATGTGTAGTACTGTCTAATGTAATGATACTTTCGGTTTTAGAGACAAATAATTATTCTCCCCCTCAGATAGACCTGAGTCAGCCGATGGAGTCTCAGGGCCCGTTCGACATTATCGTACACAAACTGTCTGATGTGATTGTTGAAGCAGAACATGACAGCCAATCCCAGCAGCTTCTGGCCAACTTTCAGGTAACACAGCCAACACTTTAACAAAGAAATAACTGGTAAAAGTATATACTGGTGAAATAATTCCAGTCCGTTACAAATCTTTCCCAGGAAACTGAGACTCAATCGGTGATAAATTATCTGATTAAATCATTCATTCAGATGACTCAAAAAGGGCATTAATAAGATCATCTACGTACGATTATGAATAAAGATTTCCAATTAGATCCTTTATTAGATGATTCCGTTTTGTCATTGTTGCCGCCAGTGTCTCTATGACTATTGAAAGTATCTTTACTTTATTTCAGACTTACATGTCCACACACCCTCACACTGTCCTGTTGGATCCGCTGCCAGCCATGAGACAGTTACTAGACCGCTTGGCGTCAAACCGCGTCATCAGCAAACTACAGAACACACTGCAAGGTCCAACACACACACTCTCCACACACACGGACACACACATACACTCTTCAACTTACATGCCTTTAGCTTGTACATAACATGCTAACAATTTAGAAATGTTGTTAAAGCCTAATAAAAACCCAAGCAAAAAAATTAACTATATATTTATAACCTTTAGATCAGGGGTCGGCAACCTTAAACACTCAAAGAGCCATTGAGACCCGTTTCCCGCAGAAAATAAAACACCCGGAGCTACAAAACCCTTTTCACATCTAAAATGAGGATAAGACTGCATATATAGTTTTTGACTATACTATGCTATGTATAAAAAAAACTATAATGTGTTGCATTTATGAAATCAACGAACTGCTACAAAGAAAACAAAATTTTATTTCTGCATGCAACAAAAACATTTTGAACTCTCATGTTACTTTCATATAAAATACTCAATGTCTATTTGAGTCCTCCTCGTACTTATGAAATAAAAACCAGAACTTAAAGTATCCACCTACAGCAAAACAAATAAATTGCATGCTGGCGAGTTGCACATATATATATTTAAATTTAAATTTAAATATAATATGAATGATCTATTCCCCAAAGCCACAGGGAGCCGCAGCAGCGGGATGAAGGAGCCATATGCGGCTCCGGAGCCGCGGGTTGCAGACACCTGCTTTAGCTAATTGCTCAACATCCCTGTGTTCCGTGTCAGGAGTTAGCACATGGTTAAGAAGAGAATAGCATGTCTAATACAGATAACTTTATGCAAGTTATCCGGTAAAGTTAACATAAATACAGATAACAAACTTCAAATATTTGACTAATGAACTGAGTTACGCTATCAGTAACATGATTTCGGTTTTAGCTCAGCATGTGGTTTTATGTTATGCTAATCTCTCCCTATTTCACAGTAACTACACTGTTTTTGTTCTCTCCCATGAAGGAAAGAGTATTTGCTGCCCACCATATATAGAAATGAACACAGACGACATGTCCACCATCCAGGAAGCAGTGGACAGGAAGCAGCTCACATACCCTTTAAGTCAGTTAAAGAACTAGCGTTGATGTTGTAAAAATGATAATAATAATAATAATAATAATAACAATAATTAATTAATTAATTAAAGGAGGCTATTTTGCTTTCATTGTAAACTTTCACTTTAAATCTGCTACTACAATGAACAAATATGCTATTAATTAACAACTTACCTAGCTAACATGAACTAGCCAACCAGCTAACAACCTAATGCTACCAAATTAAAGAATACATTTACAGCAGAAACCTTAAAAAAAAATAGGAGTAAATAACATTTTAGTTAACTAAACTATTTATTAGTTATTCATTAAGTTTCTAGGCTACACTAGAACTTTTTCACTAATAAAACAGAAAGCTAGCTCCTAAAAAAAACTACTTAACGTTTAACAGAACACTAGAACCCTAGAACAAGCTAATATTAGCCATTAAAAAATAATATTTAGCTACATTTTGTATTATTAAACTACTGTTTTATACTGTGCATTTATATTTAAAGCACTGACAGTGTGTAGCTGAGCAAGTGAACAAATAATGAGCTATACTTAACATTTGTCAGGGATTACCCCTAGAGGGCGCCAAAGCGCCCAGAGACTTCCTTTTGTTTTTTCTGTGTTCTTTGTGTTCTTTTCTGTGAAGGACTCTAATCCCCAGAATGCACCTCGGTCAGGTGATGTGGCGCTCACCTGGGCTGAGGTTGCTAATTAGCTGTGCTCGTTAGTGTTTGTTATAAATGTTCCTGAGTTCAGTTTAGTCTTGTCTTGCATCTGTTCGTCTAGGTTACTGTTTGTTTTGGTATGTTGTTTGCTCTGTGTTTTCCTAGTTCTGTGTTCTTCCTGACTCTGTGTTCTCCTTGTTCTATGTTCTTCTGGTTCTCTGTGTTCTTCCTAGCTCTGTGTTCTTCCTGGCTCCATGTTCTCCTGGCTCCGTGTGCTCCTGGTCTGTCTATCTCTCAGTCTTTTGGTAATGTCTAGTTTGTCATGTTTATAGTTTATCCTGGTTTCAGTTCATGTTCTGTTCCTTTTGTTCCCATTGTTTTGTTTCAATAAATCCTTTTGATCATTTTCACCTCTGCTATCATGTCTCTCTTTCGTCCGGCAAGCAGTAACCGTGACAACATTATAGTTCAAACCAACTTCTTTCTTTTATATATATATATATATATATATATATATATATATATATATATATATATATATATATATATATTAGCAGTTTTGCTCCTGAGTGTTCAGGGATGTTGCTCTCAGTGCTATTATTCCAAGAATTATTCTTAATGAATAAGTTACATACATACAGTAAGCTAAGTACATTTTTCAGTTTTTTAAACATTATTATTATTGTTTTGTAGTCTGTAAAACCAGGGTGGCTCACGGATCCCGCTCACATGAGGTGCGTTCATTAATTATGTTGTTTTTTTTTTACTACAACCACATGTCTTTCACAACAATCAATACTGTACAATATTGAGTGACCATTGGGTTTGGTCACCACCTTCAGATGCCACAGTGCATTATGGGTATTCTCTCTCTGTGTAGATGTCACTAATCTTCAATCACCGCGGTCTGAGAGACGTTCATCCCCCGTGTGTCCTCCAGAGTTTTGTGAATCACGGTGCCGTGCTGCACAAAGTGTTTGTGGTGGGCGCGCAGCACTTCACTGTGCAGCGACCGTCGCTCAAGAACTTCCCCACTGGACCCTACGGTGAGTGCGTGCTGAGAACTTATCACAGATAGGAACTAAAGTTGAGAATGTGAAACTGGAGAATCAATGCACCGCACCGGCCATAGGAGCTCAGAGTTTGGATTTGCGAACAATTCAGAAAATCTCAATTCAATTGTTAAACAATCATTTTATTGGCTAACTTCATATGTTTGTTTTTCTAGCTAGCGTCCTTGTAACTGCTGATTTTACTTACCTACATAAATAGCTTATGTATGCACAATATGATGTGACTTACAGTATGATGGGTAATAGAAATTAATTCATCCAGCAGGCGAGTTAACAGAAGCATAAGGTATACTGCATCTCCGAGCCTAAACTTTGAAACAAAACCCACGTTTTTATCTTGATTTTATTTGTGCGTTTGTGCTTAGACAGGAAAACAGTCTCCTTTAGCAGCCATGAGGTGTCGAAACCTGAGTCCTGTTCCTGTCTAACTACAGTAAGCAACATTTTGTCAACAAACCTTTGAAGTTTTGTCTAATTAGTAGAAATCATGTGATCATTATTATAAATGAAATATACATTATTATTTTCATTAGTAGCATTAATTATTTGCTTTTTACAGGGGGTGTTCAAATCAAACTGGGACTTTTGACTGTGCAGAATAATCACACGGTCATGAGCGTAAAAACTCCCTATATTTCTCTATATAATCCGCTGCTACACTAATGCACTTATCCCGATGTTTCACTAGTACTTGGACACCATCAAGGTAGAACGTTTTCTCAGTACACCGGAGCCGTGATCAGACTGCCTGCTTCACGTCTGGGCTCCCAGGAACTCTTAATTTACCAAACATGCCTGGAGACGAGTTCCTGTAATGTGTAAGTGGTGTTGATGAATGGTGGGCTTTGATCCTTGGCTGGGATCAACATTCACAGACATACTGTACGGCCTTGTTTAAAACATTTACACCGTTCAAATGTTTTTTACCGGCAATGAGCGTTTCATCACCATACTGCGCTTGAAGTCTTCTGTAAATGTCAATCACTTTTACACGTTCATTCACCAAAAATGTCATCACAAGTCCGGTTTGACTTGAACGCCCCTCGTATTTATCAACATTTATAACCAGTCTTATATTTATCGTTATATACAGTATCTTTAGCACTTGTAAATGAATTCATTTTTGTCCTAGCTAGACGAGACGATGCCTCGAGTTCCAGCCCCAAGTGATGATGTCATGGCCGCCATGGTGAAAGAGCTGAGGGCGGAGCTTGGAATGGCTTTGTTTGGAGTGGATGTCATTATGGACATAGACACACACACACTGACCATCATTGATATCAACATCTTCCCTGGTGAGGCCACACACAAGTCCCTTAAAACTTTTGGTCTTATTAAAAAAAATAAAAAAATAATAAAATAAAAAAGCATATTAGTTGTTATAATTGTATTGTATGGAGTTAATTATTGTGGAGTTGGAAATTAAGTTAGTTGGAGTTATTTATTCAGTGCGCTTGTAGAATTTCAGGCACATTTATTGTTTTATTAACATTAAACTAAATTGTCCTTTTTTCCCCCAGGCTATGAGGGCGTTCCTCAATTCTTCTCCTCTCTCCTCAGTCAAATCGAATGTCTGATACCAGACATGGACTTTCTCAAACTACCAGCAACACTCCCTAATGATTATCACTTAGCTAGTGTAATATCTAACATCATGCTGACTGGAGGTTCTAGTTTGATGTTGATAATGTAATGAATTGGTTCATATGGATGCTGTACACAAACCACAGCTTTAGAGTTTCACACATAACAGGCAAAAATAAAGTATGTTTACATGTACCATATGGTTGTGTGTCTAAACTTATTTGTACACAATTTGAGTTTAAATCCCAAAGAACAAATGTTCAATGCCTTAATATAAAAAAAATTAAAAATCCATGTTTCCTCATGTGTGCGTGTGTGTGTGTGTGTGTGTGTGTGTGTGTGTGTGTGTGTGTGTGTGTGTGTGTGTGTGTGTGACTCCACAAAAGATTTTTCAAGAAGTTGATGTATATGTGGAATAATGTTTTGGGATTATAGACATTTAAAAACAGAAGATTAACAGTTTCAAGACATTTAATTCACCCTTCTCGCCAGCAGAGGGCGCACTCAACTTAATACAGTACTCCAACACCCTTTTCCCTCTACTTCCAGGGTAAAACAGTTTATGAAAGACTGAAAGATTGTGAAGCCTTAAGAAAGACTGATGTTGAAGTTATTCATTGTGATATCAAAGTGAATACTATTTATGCTCGTTTCCATGGTTACACAAGTGTAAATAAGGAATAAAACACAACATGGTGGTGTGATGCACCTTGTGATCCTGAAGTGTTTTATTTCACTTATATCACAGCAGGTTTTACTTTTATAGATGCATTTAACATTGCAAAAAACATTCGCTAGGATACAGTTGTTTTCTCACAAGCCTAAAAAAAAAAAAAAATGCATCTTGTCATGATAATGCAAGAACATGAACTCCTCCTCGGTCACTAAAGAGTGATGGAAAACTCTAAGGCTTACCTCTGAGTGTTACAAAGCGCTGATACTGGAGATAACCATAAATGTTAAATAAATGTCTCAGCTGAGAGCAGCAACGATTACATGGGTTTGTGTTTAATCTGTTCATTATTAGCTGAGTGTTCGCTGTACAAATCCCTGCGGATGAGCTGTTACTATAGAAACATTAACATAAATAATACAAAATGTGGATTTATTGTGCAGCTGAGTTAAAAAATAAATCAAAACCTTCTTTTAACCAAGCAGATTTTCGTAACACGGGTGACACGAAGACGAAAGGAAGACTCAGGAACGCTGTTTTCTTCGTGTGTTCATTGTGATTTTTATTTCTTTGAGAGTTTAATCATATCACAAATCAAACCCATCTTCTCACAACGAACAAATCGACACAACATGGCCGCCTTATTGTATTAATGGACCGCTGAAACGGTACACTTATTGCCTTCTTTCTTTGAATCCGCACGTCAATGCAAACCTGGTGCATCGTTAAAATACATTTAAATTTAAAAAAAAAAAAAAAGAGCTAATATTAACAATTATTTGTCAAGTCACAAACTGGTCTCGTCTTAATCCAGGTCAGAGTTTCAAAGTGCACAAGTACAGATCACGAGAATCGGGACACGACCAATTGTGACGTCACAGCTTTGTTTTTTGTTTTGTTTTTTCCCTTTATATAAATTATCCATAGATAAATGAAGATTATTAAGAGAATAGAACTGTTATATTGAATCAAAGAAAATAAAAACAGCTTAAACTTGGATATCTCAGCATATATAGTAATATAGATGTAGATTAGCACTGTATATTTAATATATAATATTACTTCAGGTACATTTTTATTACTTGTTAATACTCACTTAAGCCATTGTAAAGTGTCTGCGGCTTTACGTTATACATAATACATATATGCATAAATAATTTCATTTAAAACTTCACTTATTGCAGGCTAAGACATTAACCGTAATAGCAACCATGACAGGAAAAAAAAAATGTGCATTGCTTTTAAAATCACTGAAATAGTTTTCATACCCTGACTGACACCACTGTACTAGAAAAAGAACAATTTATAGTAATTATAATAATCAAAAAGGGTCATCAGTGGATGATAGATTGAACTTATTGAACTGTGTGTGTGTGTGTGTGTGTGCGTGCGTGCGTGCGTGCGTGTGTGTGTGTGTGAGCTATAATGGCTTAGGAGCTCCATCCTCCTTGGCTTGTTTAATACTGAGAGAACTGCAGTGATGCTTTTACCAGGGAACATGGGGTAGCAAAATACACACACACACACACACACACACACACAGTTTCACATCCAATTTCTCAATTTTACATAAAGCTTTGTTTTGTTTTGCTTGTTTTGTGATTAATGTGATGATAATGCTTACCGTAAATACTGGAATATAATGCCTACCATAAGTACCATAATAAACAGGCATATTACAATTACAAAGTAATGCAAAGATTATCAAATACGTCACTTTGCTGTATAAACGGTAGCATTACGATCTGTCAACACACATACACATGAAAACACACACACACACACACACACACAGAAAGTCATGTTCCCTGCAAAAAGCTTCACACACGTCTCTCGCTTAACAGTCTGAATGCGTTCTAACAGTGTAAGAGCCAAATACACACACACACACAAACATATCGCTGTATAGAAACACTACGCACCTTAGAGAAGAGTTCAAATCACAAACCTCACCACGCGATACACACTCGACTCGAGTCCTATCGATTATTGATAACTAATCCCCAAAAAATATAGAGTTTTTGTCTTTAGGCAAAAATGCCTTTGATCGGCTGAGATTTGCAAATATTAGCATCTGAATCCATGAATCACTGGGTCCATCACTTTAGGCCACACCTCCTTTTCTGATTGAAGTGTGAGACCTAAAGTCTCAGTGGAGGCCCAGACCCTCCAGCCAGCCTCAGTGGAGGCCCAGACCCTCCAGCCAGCCTCAGTGGAGGCCCAGACCCTCCAGCCAGCCTCAGTGGAGGCCCAGACCCTCCAGCCAGCCTCAGTGGAGGCCCAGACCCTCCAGCCAGCCTCAGTGGAGGCCCAGACCCTCCAGCCAGCCTCAGTGGAGGCCCAGACCCTCCAGCCAGCCTCAGTGGAGGCCCAGACCCTCCAGCCAGTCTCAGTGGAGGCCCAGACCCTCCAGCCAGCCTCAGTGGAGGCCCAGACCCTCCAGCCAGCCTCAGTGGAGGCCCAGACCCTCCAGGGTTCCTCGAGGTGGACAGCGAGCTGCCGCCGCCGCCCTGCGTCGAGGAGGACAGCGAGCCGCCTCTTCCTCCGCCGCCCTGCGTCGAAGTGGACAGCGAGCCGCCTCTTCCTCCGCCGCCGCCGCCATGCGCCGCCGATTACGACGAGCCGCCTCTTCCTCCGCCGCCGCCGCCATGCGCCGCCGAGGACGACGAGCCGCCTCTTCCTCCGCCGCCGCCGCCATGCGCCGCCGAGGACGACGAGCCGCCTCTTCCTCCGCCGCCGCCGCCATGCGCCGCCGAGGACGACGAGCCGCCTCTTCCTCCGCCGCCGCCGCCATGCGTCGCCGAGGACGACGAGCCGCCTCTTCCTCCGCCGCCGCCGCCATGCGCCGCCGAGGACGACGAGCCGCCTCTTCCTCCGCCGCCGCCGCCATGCGCCGCCGAGGACGACGAGCCGCCTCTTCCTCCGCCGCCGCCGCCATGCGCCGCCGAGGACGACGAGCCGCCTCTTCCTCCGCCGCCGCCGCCATGCGCAGCCGAGAACGCCGTGCTCCAGCCACCGCCTCCGCACGGGCTCCAGGACGCCGTGCTCCTGCCTCCGCACGGGCTCCAGGACGCCGTGCTCCTGCCTCCGCACGGGCTCCAGGACGCCGTGATCCTGCCTCCGCCGTCCGACCTTGGCAACAACCTTGGAGTAATCTCCTTTCCACTCCAAGAGGAGATCCCTTGCAGCCTCGCTGTGGGGAGGACGGTACTGGGACCTTGGGGAGGGTGTCCGGGTCCTCCTTTGGCGCCCCGGTGGTGCGCCTTTTGGGGGGGGGGTAATGTCAGGAATTACCCCTAGAGGGCGCCAAAGCACCCAGAGACTTCCTTTTGTTTTTTCTGTGTTCTTTGTGTTCTTTTCTGTGAAGGACTCTAATCCCCAGAATGCACCTCGGTCAGGTGATGTGGCGCTCACCTGGGCTGAGGTTGCTAATTAGCTGTGCTCGTTAGTGTTTGTTATAAATGTTCCTGAGTTCAGTTTAGTCTTGTCTTGCATCTGTTCGTCTAGGTTACTGTTTGTTTTGGTATGTTGTTTGCTCTGTGTTTTCCTAGTTCTGTGTTCTTCCTGACTCTGTGTTCTCCTTGTTCTATGTTCTTCTGGTTCTCTGTGTTCTTCCTAGCTCTGTGTTCTTCCTGGCTCCATGTTCTCCTGGCTCCGTGTGCTCCTGGTCTGTCTGTCTCCTAGTCTGTCTGTCTGTCTCCTAGCCTGTCTATCTCTCAGTCTTTTGGTAATGTCTAGTTTGTCATGTTTATAGTTTATCCTGGTTTCAGTTCATGTTCTGTTCCTTTTGTTCCCATTGTTTTGTTTCAATAAATCCTTTTGATCATTTTCACCTCTGCTATCATGTCTCTCTTTCGTCCGGCAAGCAGTAACCGTGACAACATTATAGTTCAAACCAACTTCTTTCTTTCTTTTATATATATATATATATTTATTTATTTATATATATTAGCAGTTTTGCTCCTGAGTGTTCAGGGATGTTGCTCTCAGTGCTATTATTCCAAGAATTATTCTTAATGAATAAGTTACATACATACAGTAAGCTAAGTACATTTTTCAGTTTTTTAAACATTATTATTATTGTTTTGTAGTCTGTAAAACCAGGGTGGCTCACGGATCCCGCTCACATGAGGTGCGTTCATTAATTATGTTTTTTTTTTTTACTACAACCACATGTCTTTCACAACAATCAATACTGTACAATATTGAGTGACCATTGGGTTTGGTCACCACCTTCAGATGCCACAGTGCATTATGGGTATTCTCTCTCTGTGTAGATGTCACTAATCTTCAATCACCGCGGTCTGAGAGACGTTCATCCCCCGTGTGTCCTCCAGAGTTTTGTGAATCACGGTGCCGTGCTGCACAAAGTGTTTGTGGTGGGCGCGCAGCACTTCACTGTGCAGCGACCGTCGCTCAAGAACTTCCCCACTGGACCCTACGGTGAGTGCGTGCTGAGAACTTATCACAGATAGGAACTAAAGTTGAGAATGTGAAACTGGAGAATCAATGCACCGCACCGGCCATAGGAGCTCAGTGTTTGGATCTGCGAACAATTCAGAAAATCTCAATTCAATTGTTAAACAATCATTTTATTGGCTAACTTCATATGTTTGTTTTTCTAGCTAGCGTCCTTGTAACTGCTGATTTTACTTACCTACATAAATAGCTTATGTATGCACAATATGATGTGACTTACAGTATGATGGGTAATAGAAATTAATTCATCCAGCAGGCGAGTTAACAGAAGCATAAGGTATACTGCATCTCCGAGCCTAAACTTTGAAACAAAACCCACGTTTTTATCTTGATTTTATTTATGCGTTTGTGCTTAGACAGGAAAACAGTCTCCTTTAGCAGCCATGAGGTGTCGAAACCTGAGTCCTGTTCCTGTCTAACTACAGTAAGCAACATTTTGTCAACAAACCTTTGAAGTTTTGTCTAATTGGTAGAAATCATGTGATCATTATTATAAATGAAATATACATTATTATTTTCATTAGTAGCATTAATTATTTGCTTTTTACAGGGGGTGTTCAAATCAAACTGGGACTTTTGACTGTGCAGAATAATCACACGGTCATGAGCGTAAAAACTCCCTATATTTCTCTATATAATCCGCTGCTACACTAATGCACTTATCCCGATGTTTCACTAGTACTTGGACACCATCAAGGTAGAACGTTTTCTCAGTACACCGGAGCCGTGATCAGACTGCCTGCTTCACGTCTGGGCTCCCAGGAACTCTTTTAATTTACCAAACATGCCTGGAGACGAGTTCCTGTAATGTGTAAGTGGTGTTGATGAATGGTGGGCTTTGATCCTTGGCTGGGATCAACATTCACAGACATACTGTACGGCCTTGTTTAAAACATTTACACCGTTCAAATGTTTTTTACCGACAATGAGCGTTTCATCACCATACTGCGCTTGAAGTCTTCTGTAAATGTCAATCACTTTTACACGTTCATTCACCAAAAATGTCATCACAAGTCCGGTTTGACTTGAACGCCCCTCGTATTTATCAACATTTATAACCAGTCTTATATTTATCGTTATATACAGTATCTTTAGCACTTGTAAATGAATTCATTTTTGTCCTAGCTAGACGAGACGATGCCTCGAGTTCCAGCCCCAAGTGATGATGTCATGGCCGCCATGGTGAAAGAGCTGAGGGCGGAGCTTGGAATGGATTTGTTTGGAGTGGATGTCATTATGGACATAGACACACACACACTGACCATCATTGATATCAACATCTTCCCTGGTGAGGCCACACACAAGTCCCTTAAAACTTTTGGTCTTATTAAAAAAAATAAAAAAATAATAAAATAAAAAAGCATATTAGTTGTTATAATTGTATTGTATGGAGTTAATTATTGTGGAGTTGGAAATTAAGTTAGTTGGAGTTATTTATTCAGTGCGCTTGTAGAATTTCAGGCACATTTATTGTTTTATTAACATTAAACTAAATTGTCCTTTTTTCCCCCAGGCTATGAGGGCGTTCCTCAATTCTTCTCCTCTCTCCTCAGTCAAATCGAATGTCTGCTGACACGACACATGATACCAGACATGGACTTTCTCAAACTACCAGCAACACTCCCTAATGATTATCACTTAGCTAGTGTAATATCTAACATCATGCTGACTGGAGGTTCTAGTTTGATGTTGATAATGTAATGAATTGGTTCATATGGATGCTGTACACAAACCACAGCTTTAGAGTTTCACACATAACAGGCAAAAATAAAGTATGTTTACATGTACCATATGGTTGTGTGTCTAAACTTATTTGTACACAATTTGAGTTTAAATCCCAAAGAACAAATGTTCAATGCCTTAATATAAAAAAAATTAAAAATCCATGTTTCCTCATGTGTGCGTGTGTGTGTGTGTGTGTGTGTGTGTGTGTGTGTGTGTGTGTGTGTGTGTGTGTGTGTGTGTGTGTGACTCCACAAAAGATTTTTCAAGAAGTTGATGTATATGTGGAATAATGTTTTGGGATTATAGACATTTAAAAACAGAAGATTAACAGTTTCAAGACATTTAATTCACCCTTCTCGCCAGCAGAGGGCGCACTCAACTTAATACAGTACTCCAACACCCTTTTCCCTCTACTTCCAGGGTAAAACAGTTTATGAAAGACTGAAAGATTGTGAAGCCTTAAGAAAGACTGATGTTGAAGTTATTCATTGTGATATCAAAGTGAATACTATTTATGCTCGTTTCCATGGTTACACAAGTGTAAATAAGGAATAAAACACAACATGGTGGTGTGATGCACCTTGTGATCCTGAAGTGTTTTATTTCACTTATATCACAGCAGGTTTTACTTTTATAGATGCATTTAACATTGCAAAAAACATTCGCTAGGATACAGTTGTTTTCTCACAAGCCTAAAAAAAAAAAAAAAATGCATCTTGTCATGATAATGCAAGAACATGAACTCCTCCTCGGTCACTAAAGAGTGATGGAAAACTCTAAGGCTTACCTCTGAGTGTTACAAAGCGCTGATACTGGAGATAACCATAAATGTTAAATAAATGTCTCAGCTGAGAGCAGCAACGATTACATGGGTTTGTGTTTAATCTGTTCATTATTAGCTGAGTGTTCGCTGTACAAATCCCTGCGGATGAGCTGTTACTATAGAAACATTAACATAAATAATACAAAATGTGGATTTATTGTGCAGCTGAGTTAAAAAATAAATCAAAACCTTCTTTTAACCAAGCAGATTTTCGTAACACGGGTGACACGAAGACGAAAGGAAGACTCAGGAACGCTGTTTTCTTCGTGTGTTCATTGTGATTTTTATTTCTTTGAGAGTTTAATCATATCACAAATCAAACCCATCTTCTCACAACGAACAAATCGACACAACATGGCCGCCTTATTGTATTAATGGACCGCTGAAACGGTACACTTATTGCCTTCTTTCTTTGAATCCGCACGTCAATGCAAACCTGGTGCATCGTTAAAATACATTTAAATTTAAAAAAAAAAAAAAAAGAGCTAATATTAACAATTATTTGTAAAGTCACAAACTGGTCTCGTCTTAATCCAGGTCAGAGTTTCAAAGTGCACAAGTACAGATCACGAGAATCGGGACACGACCAATTGTGACGTCACAGCTTTGTTTTTTGTTTTGTTTTTTCCCTTTATATAAATTATCCATAGATAAATGAAGATTATTAAGAGAATAGAACTGTTATATTGAATCAAAGAAAATAAAAACAGCTTAAACTTGGATATCTCAGCATATATAGTAATATAGATGTAGATTAGCACTGTATATTTAATATATAATATTACTTCAGGTACATTTTTATTACTTGTTAATACTCACTTAAGCCATTGTAAAGTGTCTGCGGCTTTACGTTATACATAATACATATATGCATAAATAATTTCATTTAAAACTTCACTTATTGCAGGCTAAGACATTAACCGTAATAGCAACCATGACAGGAAAAAAAAAATGTGCATTGCTTTTAAAATCACTGAAATAGTTTTCATACCCTGACTGACACCACTGTACTAGAAAAAGAACAATTTATAGTAATTATAATAATCAAAAAGGGTCATCAGTGGATGATAGATTGAACTTATTGAACTGTGTGTGTGTGTGTGTGTGTGCGTGCGTGCGTGCGTGCGTGCGTGCGTGCGTGTGTGTGTGTGTGAGCTATAATGGCTTAGGAGCTCCATCCTCCTTGGCTTGTTTAATACTGAGAGAACTGCAGTGATGCTTTTACCAGGGAACATGGGGTAGCAAAATACACACACACACACACACACACACACACACACACACACACACACACACACACACACACACAGTTTCACATCCAATTTCTCAATTTTACATAAAGCTTTGTTTTGTTTTGCTTGTTTTGTGATTAATGTGATGATAATGCTTACCGTAAATACTGGAATATAATGCCTACCATAAGTACCATAATAAACAGGCATATTACAATTACAAAGTAATGCAAAGATTATCAAATACGTCACTTTGCTGTATAAACGGTAGCATTACGATCTGTCAACACACATACACATGAAAACACACACACACACACACACACACAGAAAGTCATGTTCCCTGCAAAAAGCTTCACACACGTCTCTCGCTTAACAGTCTGAATGCGTTCTAACAGTGTAAGAGCCAAATACACACACACACACAAACATATCGCTGTATAGAAACACTACGCACCTTAGAGAAGAGTTCAAATCACAAACCTCACCACGCGATACACACTCGACTCGAGTCCTATCGATTATTGATAACTAATCCCCAAAAAATATAGAGTTTTTGTCTTTAGGCAAAAATGCCTTTGATCGGCTGAGATTTGCAAATATTAGCATCTGAATCCATGAATCACTGGGTCCATCACTTTAGGCCACACCTCCTTTTCTGATTGAAGTGTGAGACCTAAATATGTGCTAAAGAAGAAAGTGATGTGGTGACTGGTTTCAGCTTTGCGTCATCCTTGTGTTTTTATACGTAACAGTAAGTTAAACAGAGTCATAAAGCCTATTTGATTCTTTGAACAATTCAACAAAACCGATTCATTCATTCATTCATTCATTCATTCCGTACGCCGTGCTAAACCGTTGGCTAGCATCTTCCATTAAGTGCTAACTACAACAGTCTTGGAAACATCGGACACAACAAACTTGTCTTGGCTGATTCACTGATTTTGATTCGCTGATTCATTTGAATCAGATTGATTCATCTTGGCTCATGTTGATTAGCAGGCTAATCACTGGATTGATTCATGTTATGGCTTGTATCTTGTGTGTGTGTGTGTGTGTGTGTGTGTGTGTGTGTGTGTCTGTGTGTGTGTGTGTGTGTAAGTGTGTGTATATGTTTATCCCCGGTGCAGGTTCCTCAGCTCGGCAGCGACTCTCCTCAACTGGGATTCGATCTCCAACAGCTCCTGTGACAGACAGACAGACAAACTTGTTTCACAAACAGATATATATACATATCAGGGCTGTCGATATTAACACGTTAATGCATGTGATTAATCTAAAAATTTTAACGCATTACTTTTTTCTTACGCAAATTAATCATATGACCAAGTTTGACCCTAATGGCTAAGTAACCATCAGTAAGTATCAGTAAGTAACCATAACTTCCACAGCATAACAGCATCAAGGACAAGTGGCAACCAGACTCATTCACCCTGGGTGTGTTAAAAAAACAGAAGAAAGACATTTTGTCAAAGCATCCGCTAGTCAATAGCGCTGGCTAGCCTAGTTGAAAAGGAGATAACGGACATGGGACATGGTCACCACTATAGGAACAGATGGGGCTCACTATACGATTGCTGAGATTTTAATTTAACATTTGTTACGGAAAACTGCATAATCTGTTTCCTCCAAACAGTTTGTCATGTATTTCTTTATTCCAACATTGCACATTTATTATATTAGTAAATCTGCTTTTTTTTAAGTACAGTAGTCACCTACTTATAAACAAGTTCCGTTCTGGGAGAGCGTTCAGAAGTGGGATTTGTTCTTAAGTCCAACAAAGTGAGTCTTGACACAAATATATAATGTAAAGCACACTAATCCACTTCACTAAATCTGTCTGGTTCCCCACACTGCCATCATGTGGCCAAAAACTGTAATCACACCTAAGGAAACGAATCTCACAGTGAAACGTAACAGTGTTGTCTCTGCAACTTTAAATCGCGAGGGGAATCCCGCACTCCATATTTTGTCTCAGAGCTGTTTTCCACTGTATTGGACTCTGAGCTCTGTTTTGTCGAGGATTTTCCAAAATTAGGATTATTCTCCATCAGGGCAGCTTTACAGGACAGACTTTTCTGTGATTCACTGACTGATTCATTGAAACCGATGAGGCCGACTTGTTTCTCCCGCACACACACACACACACACACACACACGCACAATATACCCGACTTTATTTTTACCTGACTAGATTTTTTACATTCACTTACACACTGAAAATATTGTATATAATTGTAAATATTGGTATCTGATGGCCTGCAGTGTCTATGTTTTGTAAGATTTTTTGTAAGAGTTGCTTCCGTAATTCGTTCACATCTACGAATGTTCATAGAACCGCGGTCCGTTCATATCTGCAGAAATTTGTAACTCGAATGTTCATAAGTGTATGTTAAAAAGACTATGACTGTGATTAACTAGCCATGTCGATTGACAACACCTATATTATATATATATATATATTGTTATAACCTCTGATTCGTCTTGCTCCTCCTCTTCATCTTCATCTCTGTCCTCCTCCTCCACCTCCTCCTTGTCATCATGGTATCTCTCCTTCTCGAACTGCCTCGTACTCTCATCGCTCGCTTTCTCCATCTCCCTCTTCTGCTGTGGCTCTTTCGTCTCGGCGGTCATGTCCTCCTCCTGTCCCTTCTGTCCCTCCGTCGGTCCTTCCTGCTCCTCCTTCGCGCTCTCCATCTTCTGGAGTAACTCCTGCAGCTCCTCCTCCTTCTCCTGCCTCTCCTTTACCTTGGTCTCGTCGCTCGTCAGCACCTGGAGCTCATGCTCCACCTTCTCCTTCTCCGCTGTCAGCTCGGCCTCGTTCTTCCTCCTCTCGTTCTCCTCCACCTCCTTACCGTTCTCTGAATGTTCCTCCTTCTTGCTCGGCGCTGCGTCGCCTTTTTTTCCACCTTCTTTCTTCCGGATCTCTTCAGCCAGGAGTTCTTCTAGCTCTCGGGCGCTCTCCTCCTCCTCTTCTTCTTCTTCTTCCTCACCCCCTTGTTTCCTGTCGTCTGTCTGTCTAGTCTGTTTCCTGTCCTCTCGGTCACCCACGTCGCTCGGGTCGTACTCCTCCGTCTCCCGAGTGTATTCGCTCTCTCTTTCAAGCTCTGAAAAAAAAAAGTTGTGTTAAAGGGAAGGTATTTGCCAGAGTACATTACTGTGTCTGCAAAAGAGGCGTGGCCACTGCACTTGTCAGTAACAGTAAAAAGGGGTGTGGTCTCCACAGCTTTCAGTAACAGTATGGGGGGGGGGGGGGGGGGGGTTCTCATCCCTTTCTCACCTGCTTTAAATGTCTTATACTGTATGTCAGGTCCTGTTAAAGAAACGTCTTTGCATTTTGTGTGTGTGTGTGTGTGTGTGTGTGTGTGTGTGTGTGTGTGTGTGTGTGTGTGTGCGCGTGTGTGCGTGTGTGTGAAAACACTGACCGTGTTCAACCAGCTCCTGTAGCTCTCTCAGCAGACCCTGGTGCCGCTCTTCAGCAGTCAAAATGTCATCTAAGGAAAGCACACACACAAACACACACACACACACACACATATGACTTCATCCTAACCTCCATGTACATAACGTTCTAATGTAGGAAAGAAAGATAACAATGTATTTTTATATCTGTCTTTATATCTACAGTATCTCTATATATTATTAAGTCTGTATTTTGGTGGGCGGAGTCAGCAGCTCACCTGTCACCTGTCCATCACAGCCTGCGGGAGGCCAGTGTCCGTCCGTCCTCATACTCGCGTCCTCCAGACAGCTGCTTCCCTAAAAATATACAGCTGTTAATGTAATATTAAATATAGCTTATAAGATAAAGTCTAATGTAATCGTCGGCTGTGAGAGTAAAGGAGGTCGGCTTTATGAATATTTATGCATCAACACGGCTCTGACCTTCACATCCGACACGGGCAGACATCCCACTGCAAAACAAGAGAGGAGAGAAAATTCAGAACGCTTATAAATTCTGTTTAAAAGGTTTTCATCACGCTTCAGTAACAGGGACGTGATGCTAAACACGGAATGCTAAAAGCGTTATTTCTCACAGGAAAATGTGAATCTCCAATATGGTGAGGTTTTCCTGCGAAGAAACAAAGGTTTAACATGTTTTAGAAGGAGTCTCCAGTTCTCAGGTAGAAGTGGCAGCTGCTATAGCGTGAGCGAGAACAGGAACTAACATGTTTCTTGGATGTCGAACAGCATTAAATGTAGCTTTATGTTTAAAAAAAAAGAAGAAGAAAAAAACAGAATTATAAAATGTCAGGTGTTGTTCCTTAACAAATATATGCTATGGTGCAAGAGGAACCAAACACCTCAGGACCTTCTGCTGTGGGCGAATAATCACCTTAATGCTGTGATAGTGACTTCGCTTCATCGCACCAGCCGGATGAATAACTTTTAAAATAATAATTATAATATTCCATCTTTCAATTCGTAATAAACGTTCAGAGTTTTTTTAAGAAAACTGACTGACTGAACCAGCTGTGAATTATCCAGTCGTATCATGGCTTACACCGCTGTTGACGCATCAGTGACGCAGTGGTCGGTTTCTTGCCTGCCATGCGGAAGGCCTGGGTTCAATTCCCGCCCGAGGTCAGATACAACGGCAGGGTTGCATCATGTGGTGTAAAAACCTGTGCCAAGATGTGTGTGTGTGGATCGGATGGTCCGCTGTGGCGGCGCTTTGACAAGAGCAGCTGAAAGATTATCAACATCACAGCTCTACTTTCTGCCCAAGCAACTGTTACCCAGGCTACAAGGTGATTTTTAACACAATAGTCAAGTATTCGTTTGCAGGTTGTATATTAGTAAAAAAAAATAAGCTATAATTTTCATACTGCTTTTTTATTTCAAAGCTGTCGAAAAGTTACGGTATATATTTCAGGCTACACTTCGTAAGAACTGAAAATGTACAGCGCCGTAAGTTTTTGCCTGAATCCTAAACGTCTCTGCATAAGTGCAGCAGGTTACACATTCAGTGAAATAAAGGCTTCTGCAGCCTATCTAGTGCCCTAGATGAGAACTTTGAAACTTAGATATTATAATTAAAGCTCAGGGCATTTTAGCCGTTATTTGTTTTGCTACAAAATGGGCAGTGTGATGAACTGAAGTTTATTTCATTTTTACCAACTATACAAACATGACTGAGCAAAGAAATGTAAAAATGGGTCACAAAGGCAAAGAAATAGCACAGATGCACATGATCAAATGTTTTACTGTTGTTTTCAATTGCTTCTATCACCAAACAATATATAATATAATATAATATAATATAATATAATATAATATAATATAATATAATATAATATAATATAATATCCTCATTTTGAGAGTTCTACATTTTTGTGAGGTCAGTCCCATATTCCGGTAGAAGTCCAATTTACCTGTCATAAAAGTAATGATAACTTTTGTTTTACATGACATTTGATGTCCGAAGCCTCCTCATTAACACACACCGACAAGGCTTCAATATAAGCATGATTTTTTTGTTGTTGTTGTTGTTGTTGTTATTGCCCTATGCTGTGTTGTTGGATCTGTGCCGCTTGGGTTTTAAGGACTATTGCAGTTTGTGGACCGGAAACTTGTATAAGACATTAATGTACAAAAAATGGCAAAAACGTAAAATGATAAACAATTTAAAACAAACAAACAACAAACAAACAAAATTATGATTACAAAAATATATACACAGTATATTACTAGTCATTTAAAGAAATTGTTTATTTCTTATTTGGCAATATTGTATCATTTAGGGCTCGTCTCAAATAACAACCCGACAGTTACAACACTTTTTTGTCAGTAAAACAAACATTTTTGCCTTTTATATTATTATTATTATTATTATTATTATTATTATTTATAAATGTGCACAAGCCCTCAGTCATGCGCACTGACACCTGAGACCGGTCTGAGCCCGGTTATTCTCGTGCGCGGTTACATCCCGAACGCGTCCTCAATCCGGAGTCTAGTGCCCTAGTTAGGGTGTCACGTGCCTTGATTTACTCTGACATATGTAGGGAGTAGGGGTGTGTTTGGGATGCAATACTCATGTTATACTACTATATTACGTCTGAAAAAAATAAAATAAAAAAGATATTGATTTATGTGACCAGGGATACAAAGAATTTATAAACAGTTTAGGGTTTTTTTTTTTAAATCCTCAATCTAACAATCTATAATCGTTCGCTAGAATCTAGTTCACTAAGCTTTGAACAAGGCAGACATTTGAACAGACGCAGCAGATACAAACAATGTAGCAAACAGATCAATCAGTCAATCAATTATTGTTTTTTTTATATATAATTAACGGGGTTTTTTTTTATATGATGTTTGTCGTGTGCAAACAGAAATAGACTGTCGTTTTTTATGGAAAAATAGATAATACGATAAAATAATAATAATAATAATAATAATAATAATAATAATAATAAATAGAGCTCTATAATGAGAATGAATGAACCCGCACGCGACTGCGACACACAGCGGCTCGCGTGAAGGAAAAAAAAACAGTCGCGAGTGTCGAGTTTCTTCTCACCTGCTGCGAAAACGCAGAATAACGCGGAGAAAACCCGCAGCATGGCGGACGAACCTCGCGCGGCGGGGACGAGCTGTAATACGGGCTCGTCCGTGAACCGCATTCAGCGCGGAGGCTCTGCGCAGGGTTGCCAGATTGGCGTGACCTGGTTTAGAAAATCCCGCATCAAAACCCATCGGGAAATAAATATGTTTACAACGCGGCAAAAATGAACGAATAAATATGTGCAAATATATTTAAAATCTATTCTTTTTTATACATATATATATATATATATATATTTTTTTTTTTACCTTCTTATTTAACATAAACCTTATGTATGGTCGTTTTTACTCTATAAATAAACAGAGGGATTTGTTTTATAAAGCTGAATGTGAACGGATTCATTTGTAAAAGTGCTGTATGTACGTTACATCATTACGAATTAAGCAGATATCTTTATTCAAAAAAGAAAAACTCTGGAGTCTCTATTAACAACACATCCTTATGCCAGTTACAGTATTACTGAGAATATTGTGTGTGTGTGTGTGTGTGTGTGTGTGTGTGTGTGTGTGTGTGTGTGTGTGTGTGTGTGTGTGTGTGTGTGTGTGTGTGTGTGTGTGTATACACGACTGCTTAAAAGTTTGGGATCACTTTCTAACTCCACGCTCGTTCCTGATTTTTTTTATTTCTCTCTACACTGTAAATCAATACTGAAGGTGTTTATATTAAACACACAATAATCTCCTCTGAACAGTTGATATTGAGATGTATATCTGCTCCTTCTGCTCTGTGAAGCTTCATAACGGCTCTAATCTGAGGTGCTGCTTGAGGTTAATTGGTGATTTCTGAGGCTGGTGACTCTAAATGAACGTCTCCTCTGCAGCAGTAAGTTTTGGTCTCGCTTTCCTGGGAAGGTCTTCATGAGAGACAGTTTCATCATGGAGCTCGATGGGTTTTACACACACACTCGACACACAATACTGTTCCAGAACAACTGACCTTACAGTTTAAAAATAACTACTGACTTTTGTTGTTGTTACATATTTACCTATTTCCATATGTGTTATTTCTTAGTTTTGAAATCACTATATATTTATACATTACCAGTATTGTTGTAGAATGTAAAAAAATAAATCACTAAACAAAAACAAAGAAATTAGCAAGTGATCCCAAACTTCCAAACTTTTGAGCGGCTATATATATATATATACACATCATATATATCATATATATATATATATATATAGTTCCCTACATACGAACATTAGAGTTACAAGCTTTTGAAGATATGAACGCACATATTAAAACACAGAAGTTAAATCAAATGCCCAGTGTAATTTGTCAGCATTGCATTCGCAGAAAAAGCAGCAATAACGATGGAGACCAAAGTGAAAATAATTGAGAGGATGGAGCGAGGTGAAAAGATGACGGACGATGCTCATTCTTTTAACATGAATCATTACGGTAGATTCCAAAGAACAATGGTAAGATTATGGAACATGTTAGTTTGACAGTATACTGTGTATAGTCAACTGTGTTAGTATTCTAGTACCTAGACAATGTTTGTTGGACTTACAAACAAACTGGACTCATAGATGAGCTCCCTCTGCTCCAATGTTTCCGCAGCGCCTCAGTCTGCCTGTCGTATGTTCTGTCTTTGTAGCCACATCGCAGTCTGATCCGGGGTAGCTATTCATCCAGTCATTAATTCATCTATCCCTATTCTATATCTTCTATACCTGCTTGTACACAGGGTCACGGGGGGGGCTGGAGCTTATCCCAGGAGACTAAGGGCACAAATCAAAATAACTTCCACTACTTTTTTTTTTTACTTTTACCCTGGCGTAGTGATTAGTACTGTGGCCGTGCACGTCAAGGGTTTAAGTCTCACCTCAGGGTGTGTGTGTGTAGAGTTTGCATGCTCTCCCCAGGCTTGGTGAGTTTTCTCCACATACACCGGTTTCCTCCAACAGTCCAAAGTCATACAGATTAGGCTAATGGCCGTTTTGTTCCCCGTCACAGACCCTTTCCAGGTTGTATCCTGACTTGTGCCCTGGGATAGGCGGAATAGAAGATGAAGGAAGGAATGTAAATTTAACCTGATTGTTCATTTTGTGCTCCAAGCTGTCTGTGCGCTCCAAGGGAACTTTTATGGAGTTTTGTGGGCGTCAACAAATGAGAATAAACTCTGTCAGGAACGAGCTTTGCATATACACAGTTCAGTTCAGTCCCCTACATACTCGACTCCAGTCCCAGTCCTTCCACGTCCGACATAAGAGAGAGAGAGAGTGTGTGTGTGTGGCTATGGCTAAGCTGTTATTGTTAGTGGTAGTGTACCGGGGTCAGGATTCCTCAGTCAGCACCCCCCTGTTCCCTTAAAAACATGAACACAGACATTCGAGGATCTGAAACCCAGGCAAGGATGCAAAAGATGCAGGTTATTGTAAAATATCCAGAAATCCGGAAAACGTATTTTTCCAAAAATGTTTTAATTCAACTTGACACACGAATATTTACAAAACTTTACTAAAAAACTGAGTGAGATGAAACGATACTTAATACTTCTATATAATAAAACGAGGCGGCACAGTGGCGTAGTGGTGAGCATCTAGGCATCTGGAAGGCGCTCTTATCCAGAGAGACTATTTTTTATCTCATTGTACATCTGAGCAGTTGAGGGTTAAGGACCTTGCTCAAGGGCCCAAAGGTGGCACTTTGTGGGTTGAACCTGGGAAAAAATATCTTCCGAACCGCAGCCCAATGCCTTAACCACTGAGCTACCCATGACACAACAGTCGCCTTGCACCTCCAGGGTCCGGGTTCGATTCCTGTCTCTGCGTGCATGAAGTTTGAGTGTGTGTATGTGTGTGTGCCCTGTGATGGATCGGCACCCTGTCCAGGGTGTACCCCACCTTGTGCCCTAAGTGCCCCCCCCGACCCTGTATACAGGATAAAGCGGTATAGATGATAAGTGATTGAGTGATAAAACGATTAGAAGTTTTCTTGGCATATGGTAATTTCCATATTCATCTATCCACACTAGATTACTATGCAGGCATGCTAAACCTCACAGTTTCTCCAAAGGTGATATTCCAAGTGGATCTGATCTCAACCTGGCAACCCTGGTTTTGGGGGGCGTGGCGTGTAAAGGCGGGGCGGAACTGTCCATGGAGATGTGGTGCTGAAACACACACTTGCTGAGAACATATAGTGAGACTGTGTGTGTGTGTGTGTGTGTGTGTGTGTGTGTGTGTGTGTGTGAGAGAGAGCTTTTTCAAGGACACTGTGTCATTGACTTTAAAAATACAGAATGTATCTATTATATATATTTTTTAATCATGAAATATTTAAAATTCCCTATTTGACAACTGACATTAGTATTTAAATTGTAAACACATCAATGTTGTACTTATACTTTCTATCCTTATTATTATTATTGTGAATAATACACTTGTATTAATTTGACAGAATCATCACATATGTCATGCAGCATCCATCCAGGAGCTGACTACTGCAGGACTCCATGTTTTAAAAACAAATTATTTTGTTAAAAATTGGTGGAACTGGGTTTCAAATAATTGTACTACCTAAACCTTAAACGGCGAGCTTCAACTTCAACACCAGACGCGACATTCACAACATTCCGCCATAGTTGTAGCGGTAAAAAGAAGTGATTTGCACCAAAGATTTGTTGGCGTTCCTTCGGCGGGCTTAAGAGCAACAGCCGACCTGAGTATCGTTGTTGACCGAGTCCGTTGGTAAATTCGTCCTCAGAAACGACTGCCAGGGTTCTCATTACTGTAAATATTCTCCGTACTCAGGTACACTTGCGTATTTTCACTCTCCGATACAGGGGGTGGCAGTATGCACCTACTTTGCGAGTCACCAATAAACACAAAAGAAAAGAACAAGAAAATTAACTTTTGTGTTATACTTAATATCATTGATATTCCAGTTAAAAATGTCAAGAGTGATGCTCATAACTGTCACCTACAGCTGTGTAGGTCAGAGGATGAGATACACTGAGATTTCGGAGTAGACAGACGTCACTGAAGACGTCCTGCCTCCACAGCGATCTACTTCGATCCTCGGGTACAATTGACTTCCATATCTGCTTCGATCCGTGCCCGAGTACGCTGTATCGTTCTTGAGACCATCTCTTTAAGCGGACAGTTTCTGAGCGCAGAGCGATTTTGTTCTCACTGATCAAAATGAACCAGATTGTCTACCTGAGCCTCCAGGAACAAATTGGACTCCTTTTAATTTTAAACACATCTCCTGTTACACTGAACTTCCAGTACACATTATTATGCTGATCAATCCCTGCTCTCCGTTATCACCCAGATGAGGATGGGTTCCCTGTTGAGTCTGGTTCCTCTCAAGGTTTCTTCCTATTACCATCTCAGGGAGTTTTTCCTTGCCACCGTCGCCCTCGGCTTCCTCATCAGGGACAATCTTATCATTTTGATTCATATACATTGCATACAAACTTACTTCTTTTATTGTGTAAAGCTGCTTTGCGACAATGTCAATTGTTAAAAGCGCTATATAAATAAAATCGACTTGACGAGACATTAATCGCATTCCTGTTTAACGACCCTCCTTATAACGCGTCTCATGTGTTTAGGCGTCTCATGAACACGCATGTTTTAAATCCTTCAGGAATGTAGATGATGCTGGAAACTGTGTGTTCTCACTTATTAAATAAAAAAATAAAAGAAAAAGTGAAACAGATTTCAGAAACATAGATTTCATGGAAGTTTTACTAGGAAAAAAAAAAAAAAAACACAGATCAAGCTCTGCAGGAAATAAAGAGCAAACTGGAGATCTGTACACACTACTCTCAGAGTTTTTTCATTCATTAATTTTTTTTCTCATGGCCTTTAAGACTTTTTTTTTTAACAGTTCATCACGCTAGCAGGCTGTACCATCGAAGGTTGTTACAGGAAATCCGAAACAAAGAAACAAACAAAAAATATTTTAGATTCATATATATTTATATTTATATATAAGCACCTTTTTTTGTGTGTTGTGAGTCATAAAATCTCTCGACTTGTACAGGAGGGAGGATGAACATGAGGAGGAAAAGTGATAAAAAAAAAAAATAATAAAAAAAACATAGCGGGGGGGGTTGGGGGGGGGGGGTGAATGACAGGGTGCATGATTGGCACGTCCCTTACAGAAAGAAAAGGGAAAAAAAGGAACGTATGAGTCCAGCTCTGCCTTTTATACATTATAAAAAATAAAATAAAAAATAAACAAACAAACAAAAAAAAAAACTCACAACCCCAACAATCAGCTGCTTCGTAAAGATCAATTTGAAGTGTCTCTCTGCTGTGTAAACACGTCAACGCAAGAAATAAAGACATCGAACGTTTCTGATGCCTTTAGGTTTAGCGAGTGAAACTGTGGCATAACATCTGTAGTGATCAGTTGCTCTGTTGTTTAATTTTTTTTCATCCCAAAAAAAAAAAAAAAAAAACCCACAAGTGCCAACAAGTTATAAATACGATGTCCTATATAAACGTATGAAGGGGACGAGTTCATCAAAACTTAAATGTTCCTAATTGTTCTGACTGATTTAAAAAAAAAAAAAAAAAAAAGTTTCATGACCGCTCTAACGTTTATTTCAGCTGTGGTATTGGGATTAAGACATGTCTTTAGTGAAAATTCTCCACGACGCATCGCCGTGACTGTAAATCCCTCCGATGGCGCGCTTTCCGGTAAACAAGCTACGTTTTGTCGCATTTAAAACAAAAACGAATTTCTGATGGCGCTATGGTTTCATCTAGAGCCCGACGACAGGGCGGAGTTTAACATGACTGTCCAGCCAATCATCACCGACCACGCTTTCTGTTCATCATTTTGGGCAAGTCTTGTGAAGAAAGATAACGATCTAAATGCTGCTTAACTGTCGCACGCTCACTTCCTGACGTCCATATATGGAATGTGAAAGGTTTGTGATTCGTCGTGCTACAGGAACACACACACAAAAAAAGAAAAAAACAACAAACAATGTGTCACTGAAATCGTTCTCCCTCCCCAAGAGATTCGTCTTTACACAACATCAGTAACCACTGGTACAGAGAAAAAAGTAAAAAAATAACACCAAACCATCGACGATGCAAAAAAAAAGTTCGTGTCGCTCGGAATAATAATAAAAAAAAAAAAGATAATTCTGCCAACGGAATTCACAAAGTGCCCAGAAGCTTCGCATGCAGCGTGTCAGTACAAAGTGTGTGTGTGTTGAGCACGATTTCCTTCGAACCGGTCTCTGATGTCATCGCCATGCACCGTTGGCTCCTCCCCCTCCCACCACTGGCTGCTCGTGTCATCTCGTCGCTAAGGCAGGATATGAATAAATATTGAAACGTTGACCGTATTTACACTAAAAACCCTCAGAGTATTTCTGTTACTACGTTCTCTTCACAGCTCAGGAGTTCACGCTTGAGAACCAAACAAGCTTTTAGTTTAGTTTTTTTTTTGTTTTGTTTTGTGGTTTAACAGCTTACGGCAGATAACACTTGCGGCGAACGTTCTAAATCTTGAGCCTGGAAGTCGAGAGGCGCACGGTGATGACATCACAAGGCAGTGAGTGATTAAAAGGAACCGGAGATTAAAGCCGCGTTCACAAAGACTAAAACTTAAAACAGATCAGAAAAAAAAAAATCCAAATCCCAACTGGCTCATGGTTTGTTTTTGTTTTTCAAACAAACAGAATTTTTTACTGCGCTGTCCAGGCAGCGTTGTTCTTATTTGTTTTATTTATTTCTTAATTATTTATTTATTCATTCTTTGAAAGAGACAATAAATAGTGTTTGTGAACGCAGCTTAAACATGCAGTTGGTTCAGGAACCGTACGTGTGTGTGTGTGTGTGTGTGTGTGTGTGCGCGCGCGCGCAATGTTCGCGACTTAACGACTCCTGGATGAACAACAGAACAGGCCATGAGCCCTTGAAATCAGCACCAGATCATTCGCTCTGCTCTCAGAGCTCGCTGCGTCGTGCAGTCTCGGCTTTCGCTCCTTCACCCCGGCTTCGGGACGTCTGTCGTCTCCTCTCTCCGGGATGCGAGTGGGCCGCCGGGCGGTCCGCGCACACGCCACTTCCTCCGATATTATAATCGTCTGCATTCCGTTTATAATAAACTCGCTATAATAAAGTAGAAAAATATCAAGAGCACATGTACACTTTGTTTTCTCGCTGTTTTTTTTTGTTTGTTTTTTTTGTAGTGAATTGTTTGATGCCTGTGTGTGTGTGTGTGTGTGTGTGTGGTATTTATTATTTTATTTTTAAGCACGGGTTGCACGTTCCAGGCCGCACATGCGTGAAGGGTGAGATCGTGAAACTTCCTTTTTTTTTTCCCCCTTTTTATTTTCATATTGTTGACGTTCTGTCCATTCCATCTGCACAAGGGGAGACAGAGAGAGAGAGAGAGAGAGAGAAGGAGGAAAAGGTTAATATTGTGCCAATGACTAGAACAGATTTTTACTACTTTATGAACTGAGACTTGCACAGAACAACATTTAGTTTGGAAAACGGCGATAAACGTCTATGCAGATCAGAATCTGTAAACGCCATCGTACACCACACAGCCTCGATTGCTATTCTGTCAGTCGCCTTCTTCCTTATAATTATCTGTAGAGTTTGCGGAGCTGATCCACTGTGAACTCCACAGATAATAAAGCAGCTGAGCCGGTCATGGACAGACAGAATCGACTTTACGTAACAAGGTGCCATTTTTTGAGAGCGTGGAGCGCCGTTGCCATAGCAACAAGACATATCCCTCAGGTGAGGCGAGGGGGCGCGCTAGACGAACAAATTAGTAGTGTATTTAGGATATTTCGTAGATGTGTTAATTATACATTAGAGCTGTGAATTAAAAGTAGAAATATTATTAAAAGTAGAGATATTACCCAGCGTTTCCCTGCAGGTGTGAGATAGACGTACGGTAGCTGCAGTGGAATTCTTGGGTGCCGAGTCGATGAAAAAACTTTTATTCTATAAGGATCACGATTTTATAAATACAGTGGAACCTTGGATTGCGAGTAACGCGGTTCGCGAGTATTCAGCAAAACGAGCAAAGTTTTTTAATAAAATTTGACTTGAAAAACGAGCAAGTCTTGGTTTATGAGTGCCGAGTATCATGCATCACGCATGCGCTTCTTGTTTTGATGCAACTGATCACACTCCTCCTCCTCTCGCCTTCACAACTGATCACGCTCCACCTCTTCCTCTTGCCTTCTCTCTCTCACACACACACACACACACACACAGTGCCTGTGCTCACAAAATACAACAGAAATAGTTATCTGCTGGCATTTATTTTTTCGTTTTTTTTTTTTTTTTTTTTAAAGGAAAATTGCAGGTTAATTTGTTTTATTCTTACCTTATATATTGTATGAGTTATTTTTATGCATCTGTTTTTTTGGGCTGTGGAACGAATCATTTGAGTTCCCATCATTTCTTATGGGAAAATATTTATGATATTAATATTTGATTTATGAGTGTTATGCTCGCAAACCAAGGTTCCACTGTATCCCAATTCCATATTACATTTTCACTCGGTTTGATTACAGATTTAAGTATTTTTAAAAAGTTTATGATTTAATTTAAATTTACCCTGTTCCGTATAACATTAGATCTCTAAACCTCAAGAGCAGCACTTAAATAATACAAACCAACTTCAAATACAAGAGTTTAACGTTTAACTGAGCAGCACATATCTCTGTCATCCACCATAATTATTATTTAAACTTACCAAATAATTTTCACTTCTACTATTCTATTGATCTGTAAGTTTATCCAAATTATTTTTTTTTTATTTAATTCTTAATCTGAAAACTGACTTTAAACCTAAACTTAACTAGTGTGAGAACTGACTCAGCTTTCAAATGTTTGTTGTAATTATAAAAATCCAGAATACACGATCAAGTCAAGCCCTGACCTTTTTTTTTTTTTTTTTTTTGCCTGGTGAATTCATTAACCAAGCTGAGCTCTGATTGGACAACGGGGTGTAAAACCGTGCAGTGATTGGCCGTACCTCCTAAGGCGTGTTCAGTCATACTGAGGCACAGTGACTCCAGCGTGGGGTTAATCTCCAGGTCAGTCCCTGGAACCGGGCATTCTGGGAAGGACAAAAAACAAAACAAAAAATATATATATATAGTTGCCAGCTAAATGTTAAGACCCCCAAAAAGCCCCGCATGCTGAAAAAGAAATCCTTAGAAGAACAAGAGGACCCTACACACACTATGACTATCAGACGTCAACACTTTCATAACGATGACACTAAGTGTGAGAAAGAAGGAGCAAGTGTTTTAAGTGTGATTGTGCGAGTGTGTACACAGAACCGTGCGAGTGTGTACCTGGCTGCTGAAACAGGAGCATGGTTTGCGGAGAGGTGTGTACGGGGAGCGAGTGTGTTCTCTGCACGGAGCTCCGGCTCTGACTCGGCATGCTGTTACTCCCTCCAGGATTCCCAAACCACAGGTTCTAAAACACACACACACACACACCATCACACTGATAAACAGTCTGGCTCAGAGTCTCAAATATCGCTCTCTCTCTCTCTCTCTCACACACACACACACACACACACACACACACACACACACACACACACACACACACACACACACACACACACACACACAGACTGACCTGTCTGCCCTGTGCACTGACGGCCGGCTGGTTGGCGAGTGTGTGTCGTGGAGAGTGTGTGATGATGCTCATGCGGCTGGGGAGCGCGGCACCGCGTGGGGGCAGCTGGAACTGTCTCTGTCCTCGCCGAGACACGCTTCCACCCACAGAGCCCGCTGTGGGCAAAGAGTTCGAACCATACGCCCACCTACACACATACAAAAAAAAAAAATCAAAGGTTTCAGATTCACAGTGAACACGCTGAGATGGAACAAGTGCACTAGGATGAGGAGAGAGGGAGGGAGGGAGGGAGCGAGTGAACGAGACAAACCCTTTCTGTCGGTACACGGGCATGTCCAGCATGGCTTTCCGTGGGAAAAGGCGGAGCAGCTTCAGCACCTGCTGCTTCCAAGACGCCAAGCGCTTCTTCTGAGTCTCCGTGAACGCCTAAAGACCACACAGACACACACACACACACACACACAATTATGAGGTGTGTTAAGGGCATGTCTGCTCCATATTTGGACATTCCATCTCCTGAATAGACCACAAGGATATTTTACAGTGGTCATGATATTAATAACAGCATGAAGATCATTGTGTGTGTGTGGAGCTGTTTCAAAATATGTCTCTCTCACACACACACCAGGCTTTACTAAATGTTTGGAAAAGGCATGGTTTGCTTTTAAAGCATAGAACTACACTAATAAAATACACTGATATTCATAGCTAAAAAAACTAAAATAATAAAAGTAATAGAAATTAGTATTTCAGTACAGTTTTTTTTTTTTTTTACATTTTTAAAAGCATGGTTAATGGCAAAGATTAAACAGGAAATAGAAAAAAAAACTCTTCCTTCAAATTACTAAAAAATTAAACAACTTTTAATACTTGTTTAATATTTAAACAAAAAAAATATATATATATATTTTTTTGGATTTTTCCCCGATTTTCTCCCTAATTTAGTCGTGTCCAATTCCTCCCCGTCACTAGGGGGCTCCCACATTAAGGCTACTACTACCACTCAGCCGGGAGGGCCGAAGACTATCACGTGTTTCCTCCGAAACACGTGACGCCAGCCGACCGCATCTTTTCGAACTGCTCGCTCGCGCACCGTTGGGAGCGAGTTGGTAACACACTCGGAGGACAGCGCTATCCGCTCCCTCCGTTGCGTGAGCTCACAGACGCCCCTGACTGGCTGTAGAGTCGTGATTAATGTAGGAGCACTAAGTACCTCTCATCCCTCCCCTCTGAGAGAGCTCGACCAATCAGCTCTCTCTAGACCTCCGGCTGCGAGAGGTTACAGCACCACCCGGGATTCGAACTAGCGATCTCCGGATGATAGGGCGAGCGCTTTAACCACTGCGCCACTCGGAGGCACAAAAAATATTTTAAATAAATATCCTTGGCTAATTTTAACCATTACCTCTCCAAATATTTAAAATTTTATGAATTGTGATTTTATTTCCCCAAAAAAGTTAACAAAAACTAGGAACATAAGTGTAATTATTAGCGGTGCTCCGATCAGGATTTTTGGGGCCGATCACCGATATTAAACATGTGTAATTTTTCATGTTTAAAAACATGATTTAAAAATTGTTTAATATTAAATAAATATTAAATAATAAAAACATGTTTAATTTTCCCGTAGGTGAGATAGGAGAATTAGCGACAGCTGAGTGAGCGGCGGCGCGCGAGTTGCTGAGCTCTCCCACTCTCTTAGCGCGAGCCAACTTTGAAAACTGATCGCCTTCCTTTTTCACACAACACGTAGAATCGCCAGACTGGTGAAGCCATTTTAGCAGCGCGCAAAAAATTGTCCCGCGAGTTTTGCGTCATCTGAACGGCTTTTCTATATCGGTCGATCAAACTTCCCAAAGCTATTACCGGCCGATTATGATCAGCGACCGATCGATCGGAGCACCCCTACTGATTATAGCTGTTAAATTATTAAATAAATAGATGTGCCTACAACTTCGTTTGCATGGAATTTAATTGCAAGCGCATTTAAAAAAAAAAAAAAAAAAAAAAAAACCAGCGCCACCTGTTGAATTTTGGAATGAAGTAAAATGTTTACATGTTACTGTGAAGTGCGCGGAATAAAGGTCTGATTGTGTTTATTAAGTAGATATCAATTGCACACTCAAGTGTGTATTAAATAATGTATAGCGCCATCTGTTGAATTTTGAGATGAACTAATGATTTTTTTCAAGGTGGATATTTATGATATAAGGCCTTTTCCATTTAAATTTTAAAGTAGCATATCTTCTCTTCCAGCGGGTCGATGGTGATGAAACAAAGCCTGTATTTTACCTCAAGCTCGGCCAAATACGTCTGTAGAAACCACATTAAAATTCATTCAGTAGTTTTTTTGTGACAAAAATAGGGACAAAAATCCCTAAACCATGTTGAAGTGTTCTGTGACTCATCTTATGTCTCCACAAAAAAAAAAATTCACAAATATCTTCAAATGTACAGATACGCCAACTTTACAGTTTTTTTATATGTATAGATTAGACTACGTTTTCTAATTCTTTTTTTGGGGGGATTTTTTCCCCGATTGTAATTTTAAGTCGTGTCCAATTCCTCCCCGTCACTAGGGGGCTCCCACATTAAGGCCGCATCTTTTCGAACTGCTCGCTCGCGCACCGTTGGGGGCGGCGTAACACACTCGGAGGACGGCGCTATCCGCTCCCTCCGTTGCGTGAGCTCACAGACGCCCCTGACTGGCTGTAGAGCCGTGATTAATGTGGGAGCACTAAGTACGTCTCATCCCTCCCCTCTGAGAGAGCTCGGCCAATCAGCTCTCTCTAGACCTCCGGCTGCGAGAGGTTACAGCACCACCCGGGATTCGAACTGGCGATCTCCGGATGATAGGGCGAGCGCTTTAACCACTGCGCCACTCGGAGGCCACGTTTTCTAATTCTTAAAAAAAAGTTTATATATTAAAATTACAACTAACCATACTGAAGATAAAAAGTCAGTCTAATAAATAATTTTTAAATAAATAATTTGTCATTTGTAGTTCATAGTAAAAACATGAATGTCAAATCAAATAAATATAAAAGGAGAAATGGATAAATAGATAAAGAGAACTAATTAATAAAAAAAAGTAGATTTTATTAATTGCTTTCCTAAATATATTAGAAAAAATACACAGAAAACAACTTGATGATAATGAAAAATGATAATATCATATATTTATCATCATTTTTGGTTAACGTTCTCCACAGAGCCTCACCTCATGTGTCGAACACTTCTCGATGAGCTGCAGGTAGCAGCTGATGTTCTCCTCGTCCGGCCGCGACACCAGCAGCTGCGTACACACTGAAACACACACACACGCCACATTCAGAACCTTTACGTTTTCATACACAGAGGATTTGTACTGAAGCTGCTCTGCTCTGAGACGTCACCTTTCCCCATCACACGCGTAAACTGCCCGGGAATGTCTCCGTCGGAGATGGGCGTGGCCGAAGTCTCCCCGTCACAGGGCGGAGGATTGTGACTCTGAAAGCCTTCTACAGACGTGTCCTTCTCTTCCGCGGGATTGGCTGCCTTGTCGGTGGGTGTGGCTCCAGGCTCCACCTCTCTCTGGGCGGCAGTGGGCGGGGTATAAGCTTTGATGGGCGTAATGATGATCTGCTGAAGCTCCTGCAGGGCGTTCCGGACGTTCCCGCCTTCGAGGATGTCCTGCAGAAGATCGCGATCATTAAAATACAGACGTAGGAGCGATTTCAAAGGAAAACTCGACTGATAACGCACGAGATCATTTCACAAGGCTCACCTTTTCGAGTGACTTGAGGACGCTCTGTCGCTCCCTCAGCTTCTGGATGCTCAGCGCGATCTTGTGCCGAGCGCCTTTGGTCACGTTCTGTAAAATAAAAACAACAACAGAAGAGTACAATTTCTGAGACCTGGACCACTACTGACGTGATCAGGAAAAAATACATTCAAGACCAAGTCTGTGCCGAGTTAATAAAAAAATTATAGTTCACACATTCACTAAAAGAAACAACCAGCTGTCCCCCCCCCACCACCAAAAAAAAAAACAGAAAAAGATGAATAAAACACTGACCTGTGACTCCAAATGCTGCTCAGTAAGGACCATCATCTCCTCATAACTCATCTGGGAGAATAGGGATGCATACTTGTGCAGACGGAGACTCTTTAGCCACGTTGGCACATCTAGGACACACGCACCGGCATGAAAAGTTACATTTCACGTTAAATAAGAAAAATGCAGCAGTAAAATTATTACTTCTATTTCCGGAACAAAAACTTCACCTTTCATACCTTTCATGCCGCTGCCGTCTTCCTGGAACGTGTTCCGTATGTTGCTTTGATCCTCTGTTTGCTCACTGCCTGATGAAGCTACACTGCCCTGTGGAGACAGTGGTGCATGCTCCGCCCCCGTTGCACCCTGGCGCCCACCCACTTCGTCCTGGCCAAGCCAATCAGAGCTGCAGCACGACTGATTGGCAGGAATGAGAGACATCGTGCGTCCTACTGAACCGGGCTGTACCTGACCAGAGAGTCCTAAGGCACACCCAAAAAAAACACAAAAAAAAAAAACACAAGAGTTATCACACATACCAGGCATACGCATCGTGTACCTTTCCCAAATCCAAACATTTACTGCCGCGCGCCTGCGCTCTCCCCAAACTTTTGACATGGTACTGCACACCTCGAAAACTACTGACAAACAATCGTGCGTTAGTACTTTGGGAATCATCCAAGCGCTAGTTAGTAGATTGGGACTTGTATGGTACTGCGTCAGTAGCTCGGGCAGTTCTGGAACTACCGACGCGCGATTGGACGCTTCCCAAAGTGTCCTCCTGGCAAAAGATGTTACACTTCCCAAACTACTGACGAGGTACTACACAAGTCCCAAATCTACTAACCAGCGCTTGGACGCTCTCCCTCTCCAAATCCAAGCATAAAAGTTCCAATCTACTCGTCCACATCCACACTAGCCACGATTAAACACTTTGCAAACAACCGACACATGATTACACACTTTGCAAACTTCTAATCTGCATTGTAAATAATATCCTTCCCAAATTACTGAACGAAGGTAATGTAACATTTTACAAACTGGCGATCTAGGACAATGATGCCATTTGCATCACTTTTTTTCACTAGTTTTAAACCTATGGATCCCATCATGATTTTTTTTTCCCCAGCCCCCACTACTCGCCTGTGCTGTTGCTGTTGATCGGAGAGGGCACTCCACCTGGGCTGGGAAAAGCAACGTGCCCGTTCTGGCCGGCAGGCGAGCTACATGTGGTCGGCGGTTTATCGTGCCAGGCATGTGCGACCTCCAGAGACTCGGTCGGACCTGTCCATTCATCTGAACCCTGTCGGGCGTGATGATGGTGGTAGTGGTGGTGGTGATGGTATGGTCCGGGTGGCGGACGGGCAGACAGGTGCTCCTCGAGGTGGTTGAGCCACAGAGCGAGGTTGTTGCGGTCGTCGAGGGTGGTGGCCGGGTGGATGAGGGCGTAAGAGAGGAGCTGGCGACTCTCCTCTACAAACAGGCTGCTCTCGATGGTGTGGCTCAGCACCTGCTGTAGCAGCTTCATGTACTCGCATTTGGCCTCGCTGTTACGCGGCTGCAGCAGGGGGAGATGTGAGAGCAGCAGTGACACAGCCTTCTCTTTGGGCTCCTGCTGCCACTGACTGACTATGGCTGGAGAAACAGAGAGAAACAGAGAGGCAGAGAGGGGGATGGTTACAGAGAAGGTCTCACTGAGGGACGCGTGATTCTAACATCGTTCAGTAACGTACCTGCATTGTTGGCCTCCGCCTCCAGTAAGTGTATCTCGGTGCAGTCGGCTAGCGAGTGCTCCAGGCAGATGTGAAGGAATCGCGCTTGGGTCCTCGAAACCCTCTTGAGCAGCGACAACAGCGCCACCGTCTGTTCGCATTCGTTCCAGCCCTTAAACCAGTCCGTTAAAATCCCCACCTGGTCCCGGAACATCATGGCGAACCCTGACCGAGTCCTCTCGAGGCGAGGGTTTCAACGCGAGGGTTGTGGCCTTTAGTGTATGGGGATTGGGAACGGGGACAATGTTCAAGTTGCCCCCGCCAGAGGTCGGGTGGGGGGGTGGGGGGGGATTACTGTAACAGTCTTACAGTCCACTCAGGAGGTGCGTTAGAAAAACTTCACATGGTTCTGGCCCGAAGGATGAGCCAGCGGCACATGGAAGGGTTGCTGAGGGGTCAGAGGTCAGCACAGAGAGCAAGAGAAGAATAGTCCTTCAGGAAATTTTTTCCACCACGAGTGGCAGAAGACGCTGCAGAGAACCAGAACACACAAACGGGGGGGGGGGGGGGGGGGGGGGGGGGGGTATTTGTTTTATTTCTGATACATCAAAGCTGGGGAAATCAAACAAACCAAAGTATACATTGAAAGCAATATTAACTGAATTTATAGAAGTTTGTGGGCACACAGAATGATTTGTCACGACATTGTTTTTGGCTGTTGAGAGGAAACCAGATCTCAGACAGACAGGAACTTGGGCTCGGGATTTTTTTTTTTACTTCCACAGCAATCTGCTGAGGGTCTGATGGTCACATGGATTTCAACCTCAACACTTGTTCTTTTCTCAGAAGGGATCGGGCAGAACTGCAATAACATCTTTCAGTCTTCGTTACAATCGTCGTCATCACTCTTACACATCGGCTTACTGGGGTACTTAATCGGATTGACCGAGCAGATGGATCGCCTCAGTGCAGACGACAGCAACTCTCGGTTCAGGATTAGCACAACAAACTGGGAACGAGCTGAAACCATGACTAACTTTCTGTCAGGGTTTCATCACTGACACGGTCTTGCGCAAGTGCTGATATAAAGAAAATGAACTAGTTTAACTCTCGACTTCCTTAAAGGAGCGCTAGATAAAAATTCACAAACCAGCAAACGAATTTAAATACTTAGCAATAGTGTGTTGGTTGTATTTAACATTTAGCCGATCAGATCGCGAGGCGAAAGCTGAAGGGGAGGCGGGTCGAACTGAACTGAATCACACGGCTGGTTCAAACGGGGCTGAATCACAGTTTTACAAAATGTTAACTCACATGATAAGTGTTACTAAGAGTCTTGTATTAGCTCGAATTAAACCTGCAGAACACACACTTTCCATTGTGTAAAGTTTCTTTTTTTTGGTTGTTTTTTTAAACCAGCTGCCAAACAAGAAGCGCTCAGGACCGATACACACTCGTTCTCGTGTCATTTTGCCCTGAATTCCATAAAACAGGTGGCTATTTGCCAGAAGCTCAGAACAGGGCCTTGGAACTGGTTTCCCCAGATGCCGTGCATTTAAAAACCCCAGATAAGCTTCAGAAAAGGAAGAACATGAGAAATTTGCCCATGTATCACTTACACTTCAGTGAAAAAAAAAAAAAAAGACAAAAACAGATGGGTTTGTGTTCCCCCCCCCCCCCTCCCTCCCTCTACGTTTGCTCAGATGCATCCAGCCTCAAGTTTCCGTTCAAGAGCAGAAATCTCTCACTGGGCCTCCTTTTAGTTCTGCTTCTTATAGTTATAAAGACGTCAGTAGGTAAATATATACTTTTGTTTTGTGGGGTTGGGGGGAGAGGTTTGGGGCATCCTTCATTATTTATTTATTTATTTTTGACGCTTTCGCTCTCAATCCACAGCGCAGAGTTTTCAAATTTGTTTGAGAGAGCTCTTTTTTACGATCCGTTGCTTCTTACAAAATAATTCCGGTGTTCCACAACTGTATTATTCATTATAGTGTAAAGAACATAAAAACACAATATTATTTCATTTTTAAGAAAGGGGAAAAACTAATTAATAAATTAAATTTATAAAAATCCAATATAATCTTTTTTTATTATTATTTCCTCTTCATATAATTCATTCAAGCTTACTTTATGTTTTGAAGTACAGACTGCACCGATCTGATACCAATCCAGTTAAAAAATAATTAATATTAATATTAATAATAATAATAATAAACAAAAAATATAAATAAAAACAAATAAAAACAAACACCTGTGTATTAATTTTAATGTTGGGGTCAGTATTTTATTTTAATTTCTTCTTACCTTTGTTTATTTTTGTAACTTTCTGGCAATAAAAATTTTTAAATATACATGTGCAAGATCATTTTCTTTACCTTTGGGAACAGCTCATGGACGCAAAATGTATTGTTACTTTTACACAAAAAATCAAAAAAGAAGAAGAAAAATATAGTTGCAAGCAACGATGACGGGCCCAAGCACCCTGTGCCATCGCCATCCCGGGCGCACCGCACAACCTGTGTTATTCGAGTGTGTTAAGACCTCGAAAAAGCCATCGCCACTCGGTTGCACTGCACAACCTGCACACATCACACACTATACAGGGCTAATGTGTGTGTGTGTGTGCGCGTCGTGAGAGGTGTTTGTGTGCATGAGTGTAAACATTTGTAATATGGGTGTATGTGTGTGCGTTAGTGTTTGAGGGTTAGTGTGTGTGAGAGTGAGGGAGAGAGGTGTGTGACGTGTGGATGTGTCAGTCTGTGTCTGACGAGTAAATGTGCTTGTGTTTTGTGCTTGTTTGTGCGTATGGTGTGCGAGTCTGTTTCTATTAACATTAGTGATGTATGTGTGTGTGTGTTAACATTTGTGATGTGTATGTGTGTACAATAGGGATATCACTGAACGTGATGTCACAAAGTGTCACTCAATATAATGTCACTCAATATAATGCCACACAGAAAGTTATTAATCATTTTTCGGCGTACATTTAAGACATTAACACGGCTGACCCGTTTGAGATATCAAAAATCCCTCCGCAATTTTGCATCCTCAATGTCTTTAGATCTCTTTGGCCCAGTTTGGTAGCGATTGTATAATTTCCCTAGGAGGAGTATATCAAAATCCATCAGGTGCATTTTTGCAAACGACCCAAAATAACCGGCCTCCTGTTGAGTTTAACCCACGACATGCAGCGCGAACGTTGTTCAGCTCGATGAGCTCTAAATGTTTACCGAGTTTTGTGTGCCTACGTGAAATGAGCTAGGCAGCAAAATCTCATATGAGGGCCCCGGGCCACTCTCAGGCATCCTGATGGCAGCAGATTCCAACCTGTCTGCCAAGTTTCATGAGTTTTTGAGTATGTTAAGACCCCCGAAAAGTCCAAAAGGGTGGGGGAAAAAATAAATCCTTAGGAAAACAAGAGGGTCCTGCGCACCTTATAGTGCTTGGGCCTTAAAAATAATAATAAAGAAAAAACTAAAAACACTGTATTACCTTTACAACTTGCTGTATAGAAATCTTACTTTTATCTAGAGCTGCAATTATTTAGATTATGATTAAATGTATTATTTTATATTCGAACATATTTGTCCAGGCTAACAGCAAATAACGACACAAATGATTACGTCTGTCACAGTTTATCTATCAACTCAAACGTATTTAAGGAAATAACCAAATACTTAAATTACAAACTCTACATCAAATCCTGACGATGCATATATTACCTGTGATAAATAGCAGATTTTAGCAATTAAATAACTGCACAGGTCCATAATGCGATTTCAATTTTGATGTGACCAACAGTGGAATGCTGAAGATGCAACACGAAAAGAAGTTCAGCGATTTCTCTCATGTGTTGTTATTCGTGTATCGCCACACAGCCTAAAAAGTTAATTTTATTCATTCATGCATTTCCCTATTTTTGCCCTTTATGTGGTAAAACCTTTAAAAACAAATGAAAAGTTGTTTTTCTGTAAAGAAAATTCAAAAGTAAGTAAAACATGATGATTATGCCATAAACATTACGCCTGCTCCCTTTCCTCAGAGGGTTTTAAATTATATTACAAATACAAATTTTTTTACAAGACTTTTTTTTTTTAACCCTTGTTCAATACTGCCATCAGCGACTAATGAAACCAATACCTTTTTCTGGTTTGGGGAGTAGAAGAAAAAATATATATATAATATAGATCACACAGAGAAACACACTCATTTTATTGCTTGATGATAAATCTTTCCACAGGGCGTTTGTGTGTACAGGCAGCGTTTCCCACACACGCATGCACGCACGCACAGTATACCTTGGGCGTACCGCTGAAGTATATTGACGGCTGCTCGAATACATCTGCCCTTTTTACAAATCTGTCCTGGAGGACGACGCCATCCGAGGAGACCGTTCCCTCTCACGCTACTGCTAAAGTACCGGTTTATTCTGCTACCGCGAGAGCGGTGTACCGAGAGGCAGTAAATGTAGCAGATGCCATCTGCCATAAAAAGAATAAGATGGACGTTATGACTCTACAGATAGTGAACATGGTGAACGGGATCAGCCTAAAAAATAAATAAATAAACCCAGGAAGATTAACTCTTAAAACTTAAGCGGCATGGTTCTGTAACAGCAACACAGCCTTGGCCGATCACTGTTTTTCTGAGACATCATGTAGAAACAAAGTTATCATTACTTTAAAAACTTGTAAATTTTACTGCTACCAGAGTAAGCGAATGATGTCGCAAACATTTAGACCTCACGTAAAACTCAAGAAAATGCACATACTATTATTTGGTCACAAACAAAGAACCATACAAACACGTGATCTTACTAAAACTGTGATATTTCTTTGACCATGTTACTCTTTTTTTTTTCTCAGTCGTTTGAACAGTTGGTTAAAACGGCAAAAATTTTATCCCCAAAACACGTGCACTAGAAAGTCACAAACTCGCGTTAGAAGCCGCGTGCAGACGGTACTCTTCACATATGTGCAGACGAGGCGGAGGGTTTGTAGGTTCGATTTACGAAATGTGAAATGAACAGAAATACCAGACAAATCAAAACATTGTCTGCTTGTTGTTCACTTGTATTTCTTGTTTGTCGTACATAGTAGACCACTCATGCGCTGGTGGGGAACGCGGCTCGTTCCACAGGCCACCACCGCAACTACGTGAGAAACGCTGACTAGCATGATTAAGAGGAGGCAAAGCGGAAAGATCAAATGTAGCAATGCGTGCGCACAACTTCTTCACGTGGGATAAAACGTATCATGCAGAACTTTTTGTATGTTTGATAATTGGAAAAAAGGAGAAAAAAAAATGACGAATTAGCATGAGTCTTTTATATATATATATTCGATTAGTGATTCCAGGGCGTTTTGCATGGAACGTTGCAGTGTGCGTGTGTGTGGATTTTTGTAGAGGGCAGGGCTCCATTCATCCAACAACAATGTTTTTTTTTTCTTTCTGACATTTCTCCAGGACACCCCTCCCTTTTACTCAGCATTAGCTACTTTACTATAAATATAATCGAACTGTAAATAAGTAATGATTCCAACAAGTCTAAAATGCATAAAAGTCTGAATGTTTCCATTTTTGTGTTACTTCAAGTGCAGCATTAAACCCCAAACCATCCTTACATGCGTATAAACACACACAAGCTAACGTGCTAACTTATATACAGCGGCATTTTTTTCTTCAAAATTTGCAAATTTGCTCTAAAGCATAAGATCGTAAGCAGCTAAAATTATAATAGTAAAAAATGTTCAGACTGTATCCTTAGCCAAGTTGTGTCCAAACACAAAAAAAATCAGCTACAAGTTTCATGCTAATTGGCTAACTCTAGCCGCTGCCAAGGAGACCGAACGCCTTAGACTGTTAGCTAGCTAACAAACTAGCATTAGCACCTATTATCAACAAATGTGCTAAAAATCTGCGTTTTAAGTTGATCACTAAATAATTTAGTAAAATTATATATTAATTCCTTTTCATTCTATTACGAGGAAACGCATTTTTAAGCTCCCAATGATCAAATAATGACGACAATTTAATGTCGATTTTACGTTCCGTTCGTTTTCGCTAACAAGCTAGCATCCTGAGCTAACGGCCCGCGTCGCGCTAATCACCGCTGCAGTATAAACCGCGGAAAATCATCCTCGACGTTATATTCGTGTTAAAGAGAGAGCGACAAATAATGAAAAGCTAAAAATGAAAAAGAATGCATTCAGAAATACTCGTCATCTCATCTAAGCTAGGCTAATGCTAAACGTTATTCAGTTACCTAGCGTTACCATGCTAGGGTAGCTAAACAGACTGCAAACACTTTACACAAACCGAATCATTGTGATATTAAACATTTCACAATACTAGTAGAAAGAAAAATAACAAAAATTACTGTTTACCGGTGAAGAGAGAAATACAACCGTGGCTCCAGGAGAGGCTAGGCTAAGCTAAGCTAGGCTATGCTAGCAGCTGTGTGTTAGCCTCTTGAACCGAGGCCTCGCTTTTAGCATCCAGGCTTCTGCAGAGTGGTTTAAATCTCCTCCGTGCTCCCCGTGTGTGTATGTGTGTGTCTGTGTATGTGTATATGTGTGTGTTGCTCCCTGATTTACTCACACACAGTTTCCATCCTCAGCGCTCAGTCTCTATGTGCATGAATGTGTGTGTGTGTGTGTGTGTGTATAAGTGAGTGAGCACGGGTGGGTGTGTGTGTCTCTGTGTGTGTGTTAAAGCGCCGCTATTCACTGCTCCGAATCCCGGCATCGCGGAGGAGGAGAGTCGCTCCCCTGAAAAGTGTGTGTGTGTGTGTGTGTGTGTGTTTAAACGCCTTGATGTATCACTGAAAATGTCCTGTGAAAACTGAGACCTCTTAAACACAGGAGGAGGGGGATGTCCTCATTCTGTAGGTGTATTACTATATCAATAATAAATATCACAAAAACAAGTGTGTATGTACATGAGTGTGTGTGTTACTGTCTGGGGTGTATGTATGTGAGGAAAAGAATGTGTGTCTGTGTGTGAGAGAGAGAAGTGTGTATGTATATGTGTTATTGTCTATAGTGTGTGTCAATGTTTGTAGTTGTGTGTGTGTGTGTGTGTGTGTGTATGAAAGGAAAGAGTGTTAGTGTTTGTTGGTAGTACATATGATTGGGTGAGAGAGAGAGAGAGAGAGAGGAACTATAGGACTAACAATGAGCTCCACAGGAAACTTCAACCTCGCAGTGAATGAACTGAGAGAAAAAAACACGCAGAGCCTTCTGTGCCATTAAAAGACACACATTTGTGGAAATTCCTATTAGAATTTGACTCAAAATATTAGAATCAGTAATTGAACCCATCGCCCTGTATGGCAGTGAAGTGTGGAGCTCGCTCACACACCAGCAACTCGAAAAATGGGACAAACAACCAATCGAGATCCTGCATGCAGAGTTCTGCAAAAAATATTTTAAAGGTCCACAGAAACACCATGAATAATGCATGCAGGGTAGAATTAGGCCGATATCTGTTACTAATAAAAAAAACAAAAAAGGGTTAAATTCTGGAAACACTTAAAAGAGAGCGAGCCACGCCCACACCATTATAAAGCTCTGCAGTGCCAAGAGATGAGCAAAGACACCATCAGTCCCCTCATCCAACTGGTCCCGAGTCACTGCCGCACAACACAACGGTCACACACTAACACACCACCGTCACGCACTAACATAATAAAGACTCAGGAAAGGATTCACAAAATTCATAAAAAAGACAACTGGAATAAACCAAATTACGCAAGCACTAAAAAGTCACTATTTGAACAATTGGGAAACCCAAACTAAACTGCAGAGTAAGATGCCGTGTTACCTGACCATGAACAGACATTACAGCGTGGTAGACTATCTGAGTATGGTGTCTGACCCAAAGCTAAGAAACACCCTGACAAAGTATAGACTCAGCGAGCACCGGGGCGACACAGACAGACCCACTGCCCCGAGAGAAGAGGCTGTGCCAGCGGTGCACACTCAACAACATAAAGACAGAGCTGCACTTCCTCACTGAATGACCAAAACATCACCACATTCACACTGAATTCTTCATCAAATTCAATACTTCAACTGCCTCCCCGACACACTGTCCCACCTACTGGGGGGAGCACAGGGAGAGAGCACAATACACACACACACACACACACACACACACACACACCGGCCACCAAGGGAGGGGCAGCGAGTGACCACCATATCACACACACACACACACACACACACACACACACACATGCATACACACACAACCTTATTATTATTGTGTACATATATGTGTGATATATATGCTTTTTTTTGTTTTTGTTTTTGTTTAATAATGTTGACAAGTCACTTTATCTTTGACTAAATGTCTCTACTCTTCTATTTTATATATATTTATTTATTGTTACTCTTCCTATACTGTTTTGTCTTGTGACTGAGAGCCGAGAGCAGTGTGTATGTACATGAGACTGTGTTACTGTCTAGAGTGTGTGTATGTGTATGTAATAGAGATTGTGCGTGTGTCTGTGTGTTTGTGTCTATGTGTGTGAGAGAGAGAGTAGTATGTATGTACAGAACATGAAACTGTGTTACTGTCTAGAGTGTGTGTATGTGTGTAATAAGGTGTGTCTGAAAGAGGGCGAGAGTACTGTGTATGTATATGGTGTGTTTAGGTGTCTAGAGTCTGTAATAGAGTGTGTGTAATAGAATGTGTGTCTATGAGAGAGAGAGAGAGAGAGAGAGAGACACGCACACACAGTGTGTATGTATATGAGATGGTGTTACTGTCTAGAGCAGGGGTGGGCAATTATTTTTCCCCAGGTGCCAAATGAGAAGCAGAAAATATTGTAGAGGGCCGGATGCTTCGTCTCGTAATGCCGACTCACATTGTACTCCATAAACACGGTGACCTGCTCACCACAAACTAAACACACGGGTTTACCCCCGACTTCAGTGAATAAATATTTAGTAGTCCATATTTTCTTGAAACCACAGCCTTCAGCGTCCACCTTTCTTTTTAGGCAAGAGATACCATTACAATGACTTGTTGCTAATCACATGCACTCGGACTTGTTTCAGAGCACCTGTACGTAAACGACGCATACACACAGTAAACAGGTTCCAAAGTAAAAGCACTGCTGTTTTAGTCCATGAATTATGCAAAATTTTGAAAGTAGGTTTTATTTTCTCAATTCCAAGCAACCTATCGCGGGCCAATCAGAGTCGGGCCGCGGGCCGTATTTGGCCCCCGGGCCTTAAAATGCCCGGGTCTGGTCTAGAGTGTGTGTAATAAGGTGTGTGTCTGTAAAAGAGATAGTGAGAGTAGTGTACAGTATATATTCTGAATTGTGTGTGTTAATGGTTGTAGTACAACAACATTCCACAGAGACCGGCCTTCTGCCTGTCACTGAGAAGCTCCATGCTGCTAGATCAGCTAAACTGTCATCTGTCCTCATCCTCCTGCACTTCTCAGCTGCGTTTGACACGGTGAACAACAAGAATCCCTTGTCTACCATTACAAGCCTTGGAATCTGTGGTATGGCATGGCAAGGGTTTGCTTCCTAACTAGAAGATAAGTCGTATGAGGTGACGTGGAGGGGATCCGCATCTGCTCCACAAAGACTCTTTACTGGTGTCCCACAAGGCTCAGTACTTGGTCCTCTTCTACTTGGTCCTCTTCTGTTCTCCCTCTATACTCTTGGTAAGGTCATATCCTCGCACGGCTTTTCATACCAATGTTATGCAGATGACACACAACTCATTCTTTCCTTTTTTCCCTCAGACACCCAGGTTTTCACCCAAATCTCAGCATGTCTGGCAGACATCTCATCCTGGTTGACAGCTCATCAGCTGAAACTCGATCTCAGTTAAACCGAACTGCTGTTCATCCCTGGTGATTCGTCCCCCTGTCAAGACCTTATGATCTCACTGGACGTCATCTGGATCACTCCTTCAGTCACTGCCTGCAATCTTAGAGTAACTCTGGTAACACATTGCTAACCTCACTCGCTCTTGTTGATTTATTTTTTACAACACCAGAAGAATTCATCCGTTTCTTTCTATACAGGATACTCATGTGCTTGTTCAGTCCCTTGTTATTTCAAGACTAGACTACTGCAACTCACTCCTGGCAGTTCTGCCTCTGTCCACCATCCATCCTCTGCAGCGGATCCAGCATGCAGCGGCACGTCTTGTTTTCAACCTTCCCAAGGTTTCCTTCTCCCACACCACCCAACTTCTCCACTCTCTGCACTGGCTTCCTGTAGCTGCCCGCATCACATTCAAAACTCTGATGCTTGCCTACAAAGTTAAAAACGGCCCGGCACCCACCTACCTCTCCACTCTTATCACATCACGCACCGCATCACGTTCCCTCCGATCCTCCAGCACTGCTCGGCTGGTCCTACCATCTCTCAGAGATCGTGGAAGACATTCATCTAGACTGTGGTGGAATGAACTGTCTCTAGATGTTCGTACAACTGAGTCCTTCAGTGTATTCGTGTACCAATGACTCAAATGATGTTTAATCATGTATTAATATAAGATTACTGTACAAGAATAATGTATTAGTGTTTGTTTGTTTTTGTTTGCTTGTTTGTTTACAAGCGCTCCAGATCCCCAAACACGGATCGTGATGACAGAACTCAGGGAGCAGTGAGCGGGTCCAGGATTGTCTCCGGTTCTTCTCACGTGATTGTTCACGCCCTCTGAGCACTGCGAGGATGTCAGCAGCATCCTGTCACAAGCCTGCTTCTAAACCAGGAACTGTCTAAGTCCGGGACGCGCTCTGCAACCATGGTAGGAAACTTTCTACACTTTCTACACTTTCACTTTTACACTGTTTCCAGATGTTCCATGGTGCATCTGCTGAAGAAACACAATCACAGTAAGTGTCTGTAGTGCGTCTGGTCCTCCTAATGCTACTTCCGTATGTATTTATTAACTTATTTCATAAATTTTTTGCTGTCAGCACTACAGGAAGTCAGTTTGTGTGGGTCTGTGTGTGTGTGTGTGTGTGTGTGTGTGTGTGCGTGTGTGTGTGTGTGCGTGCGTGTGTGTTTGTGTGTGTGTGTCATAACACTTCCTGTCTCAGGCAGCAGAGTGCATGAGGGTGTTTTTACTCAACTTCATGAAGAGGGCCTTCTTCTGATACTGAAATTATTTCAGATAAAACACGTTCAAAGTTTCTACATTTCATGTTTACATCATCTTTTTAAAAACATTCATATATTAAACAACATATATTTTATTCGATCGAAATCACTGCATTGTCATGAAATTTTCTGATATGGAATTTAATTTCTAATTTAGAGAAATCTGATTTAGTGGAATTGTATTGATGATCATAAAGCTAGTATATATCGATGATCATAAAGCTAGCTGCGTAGCTAAACTAAACAAGTCCATGTTATATTTTTTGGTTCCTCCTTTAGCACTGTTCTTAAGTTTCATGCCGCATGTAATTCAACGATTTAACGTTAATGTATGCATCATGTAATTAGTAACACACTCATAATGAATTTATAGAGAAATACTCAACATCAGGGTGATTACTTTCCAATAACAGCATGCTCTGACATGTTTTATTCCTCTTATAGCACAGTTTTTTCCCCAGACATTAAAAATGTTACATTTATTACACGCTGATGCATGAGGGTTTTTTAAAAAATCCATTTTTAGTTATAATTCACGTAACAAGTTACTTTTGTCAGAACAGCTGTAACGAGGCATTCCGTCCATTTTTTTTTTCTCTCATGAAGTAAAGTTTTTTCTCACGAAGCTCGTCATTTTCCGAAGAAAGTGTGTAGACCTCCTTTTAAAGCTACAGCTTTACCGCTGAAGCTGGAGACAACGTCATCATTTCAGTGATTAAATGTCTTTGCTACATAACGTGTTAGTGGTTGCCATAGAAACAAATCTCAATTTGAACGTTCTAACCAATCAGAATCCAGAATATCAACATAAAAATAAAAAAAAAAACAGAATCAACAAAAAAGCTAGTAAGGAACAAATGTAATGTCTTTGTGATAATAAATTAAAGCAAACGTTTGTGTGTTTCAGTCGAGCTCGCTGGTCGTGTGCGAGGTGGATCCGAGTCTGAAGGAGAAACTGAAGAAGTTCCGTTTTCGGAAGGAGACCACCAACGCCGCCATTTTGAGTGAGTGTTACCTTTAAGAAGTCAAGAAAAAAAAAACGATATAAATTTTCTTTTAACTGTCATTTTTATGTATTTGTTTATTTTTTATGCATCACGTTTCCCGCTATAGAAACGTTGTATGAATTTACTCATGGCTTTTAGACCCCTCGCCCCATGCACACACTCACAATTTCTTTCTTTATATATATATATATATATATATATATATATATATATATATATAATATTTATTATTATTATTCCTTTCCTTTTACAAATTTTTTTTCGTCCATATTTAAAACATTTTTGCATGTAACTTTTCAAAGTTCTATTCTTTTTTTTTGCTTCAAACTTTTTGCTTCAAACTTATGGTTTTAATATTAGTTTTTAATTTGATCAACTTTTTTGATCAAGTTTTTAAAATGATCAACATCATTTCTAAAAAAAAAAAAAAAAAATCATTTACTTTTCTGTAATCTTTTCATAATGAATTTCAACACATGACTCAGGTGGTTTCACTTCATGTTCCAGCATGATTCATTCATTCTAAATTAGCAGGCACTAAATCACTAAATCTTTATAAAGTTACAATTTTTATAATTATTATTACATGTTATTTATTTTTGATGTCCGTTCTTTTATTTCAGTGAAAATCGATATGGAGAAACAGCTTGTCATATTAGAAGAGGAGTACGATGTGGGTAACATTAATATTAATTACTAACTACTGAACTGTTAAACAAACAGACAAACATAAGGTTCTGTGCTTAAACGTGATATTTATGTTGCAGGACATTTCCCTGGACAGTCTGAGGGAAGAGCTTCCTGAGCGCCAGCCCCGATATCCTTATCGATGAAAGAAAACTTGTGTATATGATACAGGGTCGACGGTTTAGAGCTCGAGTTGTACAGAACGTTGGGTGAGCGTCGTGATATAGTTGTGTTGATATTGCGGTCACGTCCACTCTCGGGACAATGTTCTTTTTGAAAGTTAGAATGATTTCTGATTAAATGACTTTGATATAACATTAAATGAACGACCCAAACACAACATCACAAATACAACCGTGAAACAACGAATTGTAACCTTTATTTGGGGCATTTATGGCGATTAACACACATTTATCCAACATCCGACTGGATCCATGCTCCCGTGTGTTTAGAATTAAACAGGGTTTAGAAATCCTATCGAAAGAGCTTGAGTCCTGCTCAGGTTTTTTTTTTTTTTTTTTTTTGTAGTAATATTTTATTAATAAGTTTTTTTTAGGTGGCATTATACGTCATTCTAACTTTCAAAAACAACCCGAAACTGAAGCTGTCCCAATGTATTTGATGTTTCTGAATGAACACCACTACAAAGTTCCTGCTGTATTGGATGCCATCTTAAGCTAGCTACTATTAGCGCAGTGCTACTATACGTTCAGCAGAAGAAGTGATAACAATAGATATTTTATAATAATTTGAATGATCCTTGATTCAGTTTGAACCTCTCTTGGGCCGACAGTACAGTACATCACATCTAATACACGTATATCATGTTCATTAAAACCTTTACACCAGGCACTGGTGGTTTTCAGAGCGACCATAATGTTTTTTTTGTTTTTTTTTTTTGTAAAAACTTGTGTATTTAACAAGTATGGAACTGAAAATCTCAATGCATTTTCAAACCTCATATATCATTAATCCACTTAACTGAAGCACACATACATCGTGTACAGCTACAAGCTCACACACTCAGACGGCCGAGTCTCCTACCCGCTGTGTTTCATTTTCTGCAGTCCTGTGGGTAAGTACGGCTCGTCAGGCCGCTCCAAGACGTCTTTCATTCCTGGTTGATGTGTTTTATTATTGTTTTTTTTTTTGTTTGTTTTTTTTATGTTAGTTTAACATTTCATTTTAGGTTAGCGTCTCTAACTAGCATGCCATGGAGCTAAGTAGCTAATCAGCTAGCTTTGGATTTTGTATTACATATGTCATTAAAGATAATGAATAAATAAAGATGATCAATTATTTATATCAGTATAAACCGTGTGCATATACAGTTAATGAGATAATGTCCTTAATGAATATTGCTAGCCCACAACCGCTGCTTAGTTACCAATCAAAACCATAAAACCATAACAAAGTCTGAAATCATATAAAAACATTTAGTTCATCCGGAATTTTGTGATATATTCTACATACAGTGGATTCAAGTGATGTTAAAGTCAAAATAAAATTTTCTAGGAATGTAAATACTTTACATTTATAACTCCTTAAATTATGTTCTTTATAATCACTTGTGCGACGGTTCTACGTCCAAGTTGTGAGGCGTGAGTCTTGCGGGAAAAGGGGTTGTGAACTACTACTTGCAAAACAAAATAAAATTAATGCTATTAATTACATTGTGGTGAACGGAACAATGAAAACGATTTAAAATATACTTGCAAGAAACGATGAGCGGGCCCAAGCACCCGTGCCGTCCCCACCTGTGTGCCTTTTGAGCATGTTAAGACCTCTTAAATGCACCGGACGCTGATGTCACAGAACATGGCACAAGTTTAGGGGAATCTTCAAGATTGGACGTGTCTTTCTGGTGCGCCCAGGCAAGCAACGATGATCAGCCCAAATACCCGCGGCATCGCCAGCTGTGCGCAACATACAACCTGTGTGCCTTTAGAGCATGTTAAGACCTCCAAAATTATGTCACTCAGTGTGGGCCAGAGTACTGGAGCCGGTCATTGTTTGTTTGTAGGATGTGTGTGTATGATGTGTGTGTGTGTGTGTGCGTTTTGTAAACGACCCAAAATATCTGAGCTCATGTTGAGTTGAGCCCATGACATGCAGTGAAAATTGTTCATCTCAGTGAGGTCTACAGTAGACGTCTACAGTCACTGTCCAATCGCAGCTCTTGGCTGTATTTAAGGGCGGAGTTATAACCTAACAAGGAAGCTAGAATGAGACGAGAACGAAGTGGTTAATGAAGACAAAATGACAACGTTACGTTTTCTTTATACAGGCTGTAAGCCGGAGCAGCAGATGATGTACGCCGGCAGTAAAAACAGGCTGGTCCAATCCGCCGAGCTCACCAAGGTAAAGGAATGAACAGATTGGATTTGGTTCCAGTTGCATGTGCCAATTTCACATAATTCAAATAATAAAATAAAAAAAAACCTAGTAAATTGAAGCCATGTTGTGCTTAACTACATGACTCTTACCTTTCATTGCTGATAACACACTCCCTTAAAATCATTTGCAGATTTTTGAAATCCGCAACGCAGACGATCTCTCTGAGGAGTGGCTCAAAGAGAAGTTGTCCTTCTTTCGCTGAAACGTCACGCAGGATCAGTGTTCCATCCATCCATCCATCCTGAAGATCATCATTATGCTGGAATAAACTCACAGCAGATCTCAGATCAGGGAGGAAAAGAATCAAGTGTTTCCTTTCTCAAATTTTTTTTTTGTTGTTGAAATTTGTAAAATACAATAAGGCATGTGTGAAAACGGTACTAGACCTGATTCAAGTTCCAGCTAAAAGAGATATTTGAAAGGAATTTTAAATAATCGCTGATCTTCATTTTTCTTACTTGATTTTTTTTGTGTGTGTGGAAATACTGTTGTTTTTCATTTCATTACGACCTTGCAGCAGAAAAAAAAAAAATGTATGGTTTTAAAATAAATACCCGACGAGACTATGTTGAAAATATAAACTGGTTTGTTAAATTGAAAGTTTTACAATAAAGTACTGAAGTAGACTATAATCATTACATTTAATGTGTTATTAAATAATAAATAAAACATAATCAGGCATGTTTAGGGGCATAGTTATTCTACTTCAATCAATGTCCCTTAACGGCAGACATTTTCAATAATAAAAAAAAAAACCATGCAGTTTTAATCATTTTTATAGTTATAGTTAATGTTGTAGAAATTCCATATAAAACATCTATATACAGTCAGCCAAAAAAGAAAACCGAATACACATGAATGTATGAATATTATAATGCTGAATATTCTTAATTATAATACTATAATATTAATATTATATAAATATAACATACATCATACTATTTTTCTTTTCCTGAAGTGGGTATATGTTTTTTGGCTGACTCTGTATCTCTTCAAAGCCCTCGCCTGTTCTGAAGAAAAACCTGCAGCTTTTATTTTGGAGTGAGATCTCCAACAAACCTGTCTAAATATAAGACTCCGGTGTCTTTTACATACTTTTGACATCAACTTTGCTAAGAAACATATAAAGGGAACCACTTTTTTTTTTTAAACAAATGGACCGGTTGTTCTTTATTTACAGAGTTTATACAGCAAAATGATGACGTAAGAAGACTTTACTTTTCACAACTATTAAAACAAACCTACAAAATAATCCATACATACATTGAACACACGACCTTCGGATCGTACTGACCAAAAAAAAAAAAAAAAAGAATTATGATGATGTGAGGGAAAAGAGAAGGAAGAGAATAGAAATATCTTGATGTGTTTGAAACGTGTTTGATTTTAACGTCAACATCTGCTCCAGATGTGACAGAGTAGCATCGAAGGGATTATGGGTAATATACAAGGTCTCTCAGCCCAAATAATGCAGAAAAACACCAACAAAAAACAAAACAAAACAAAAAATTGCAAAATAAATGTATGTATTTGTTCATCTTTTTCCTAAAATTGGCGACAGAGTACGAGAGATGGAGGACGAGCGAGCTCCACGCATGATGCGAGTTTCTCTTAGTCGCTGTCGCTGCCGTCGCTCGAGTCGGACCCCCTGTCGCTGCCGCTCTGCTCTCCGCCTCCCTCTGATTGGCCGCTGCTGCTATGTGCGGGTGAGGCGCTCCCGCTCGCCCTCCCTCCCTCTTCCTCTGCATCCTCGTCATCGCTCCCGCTCCTCCTCCTTCTCCGGGCTCCGCCCTCGTCATCATCCTCGCTGTCGTCGTCGCTGCCGAAGATCTCTTCCTCGTCACGCGCCTGCCGGTCCTCTCCGCTCTCGCTGCCGCTCGCCTTTCTCTCCCCCTCCTCCTCCTCGTCTTTGTTGCTGCGTCGCTCGTCCTCTTCGTCCCGGTCGGAGCCGCTGTCCGAGTTCTCGCTCTCGCTGCCGTTATCCTTTTCGTCGCCTGTGTTGGGAAAAGGTGGGAATTAATCCACAAATCGTTATTATTGCTTTTATTGTGTGTGTGTGTGTGTGTGTGTGTGTGTGTGTGTGTGTGAGAGAGAGAATGTGCTACCAGAATCCTGTGTGTCCTTGTCCATGTCTTCCTCCTCATCCTCTGGCTCGTGGTTCTCCAGCTGAGCTCTGCGAGCCTCCTGCAGGTCACACACACACGTTTTCACATTAACATTACATTTTATATATATTAAACACACACAAGCACATGTACATGTCTGTGTACAAAAATGTGAGTCCATGTGTGTATATGAACAAGGCTGTGTGATATAATGTGTACGCATGAGTTTGTCCATTGGTGTGTGTGTGTGCCGAACATGTGTGTCTACGTTTATTTAGGAGTGTGTGTTTACGAGTGTGTGAGAGTGAAAGTGTTTACATATATAGTAAGTGTGTGCAAGAGAGGAAACCCCTGCAATCAGTGTGTGTGAGTGTGTGTGTGTGTGTGTGTACAGACCTGTGCTTCCAGCTCTTTCTCGTTCATATCTCTGTGTTTGCAGACCAGCACGGCGTTGGTGGTGGACTGGGCCCCGGCCTTCGCACGCCTCTTACTCAAACGCACTCTGACACACACACACACACACACACACACACACACATATTTATAACATTCATTCAATAAAACTCACTTGCAATATAATACAAAGTTCTCTGGAGATGTTTTGGCGGGGAGGGGGGGGGGGGACTGATTCAGCTGTAGTGTATTGTCATGACTATCACGACTTAAATAAATAACTATTCTAATCTGATGTTAAACACTTTATGATTCTAAACAACTCCTGCAAATACTTCGCTCCTCCAGCACAGTGTGAATAGTTTAGAGCACCACCTGTTGGATTACAGAAGAACTGCAAAATTCTGCTACCTCAAATGTAAACATATTAAAATTGAAAATTCATTTTTAAAAATACATTTTTAAGTCAATGTTGCGCTACAAGAATTACCGTATGAAAGAAGTGCGAGAGCTAACAAACGATTTTCCTCCATTTATAACAGCAATAGCAAATAACTAGCTATCTAGCAATCGGCATTTAGCAGCTCCAATATCAACCTCTTGGCGACAAACCTGTCGTGATGGACCTACCTGGTCTCAAGCTCGTTGTAATAAACGCCGTCTCCGTCTCTGAAGATGAAGAAGTAGTTCTCCTCGTAGCCTTTGCTGGCTTTGTTCTTCACGTTCCAGTTGTACTCTCTCGCTATCTTATAGTCATACCTGCATTCACACACACACACACACACACACACACACACACACAGACACACACACACAGAGACAAATAAACAGTTCATATCATTAACATAAAGAGCTATAAACAGAATTTCATTCATGCAAATCTCTAAATCTTGGATTCCTAATAGACCAGAGTTTCGACCGTCTTAAATGCGGCTCATCTAAGACTTCGGTCTTAAAAGCAGGACGTTTTTATTTTTCTGTAACGGAACATCCTGGGGTGTTTTATTCCTTTTATACCATAGGGGTGTAAAGCTGGTGTCGGACATTAATCAACACCTTCTGATTGGGAGAAGGAACAATATTTTCATATAGTAGTCTAGTTTCAAACGTAATTGAATGGAAAGTGGCACTGGGACATGGTTTCGCTGACACGGCATGATCCTGTGTGTGTGTGTGTGTGTGTGTGTGTGATCGTACAGCTCTTCGGGCATGTAGTCCAATTCCTCCTCTACGTCTCTCTTCCTCTTACGCAGCGTATCCTCGTTGGGCAGGAAGTACGCCACAAACTGGTTCCCTTCTTCATCCATCATTCCTCTGGTGAAAAAAACAAACAAACAAAAAACAAAAGACACACAATTAGTTTGAGAATTTTTTTTAAATTTTTTATAAAAAGACAGACACAAAAACACTTGAATGAAAGAGAAATCACTGAGTAGCCGCAATGTAAACACACAAACACACACCTGATCATAGCCTGCGACATCATTTCTACACCCGCAGACCCGGAGACGTCTTTGGGAGCGGGGTCGGAGTCAAAGATGACCTGTGCACACGGGTTTATCCACATCTGGACAGAGGAGAGAGCAGTTATATTATGTTATTAGATTCACTTACTGCCATAGGGACAATGTCTGTGTGTGTGTGTGTGTGTGTGTGTGTGTGTGTGTGTGTCAGTTTGTGAGACCTTAAAGTCAGGGAAGACGGGCAACACCTCCACGGGTGTGACTCTTGGCTTGCTGTAGTGCTGCGTAATCTGTAAGATATGAGAGAATATTACATTAAAAAAAATTATTAATAAATGTTTATTAATGTTTTCTACATCCTACATTTGAAAAAAAAAAGGAAGCTCAATTTAGTCACTAAATATATTTAGTAATCAAAGTCGATTTAATATTAAATGAGTTAACTAAGAGCAGGGAAAAAAATCATACATGACGTGAATGAATTCAGAAGCGATTGCTAGAGAAGAGTGAATTTTAGGGAAGCTTTTTTAAAAATTATTTTAAATTAGCGTTATTAGCATTAATATAGCACAACGCCAAAGCTAGTTTTGCTATCATTAGCAAAACGCAGTGCTCACGTTTTTCTGTGCATCCTCGAAGGTCTTTTCAATGGCAGAGATCTGACTGTCTCTGTCTTTGTAGATCTCCTCTTCTGTGAACTGCTGCTTCACCGACACACCGATCCTAAACACACACACAGGGTAAATAAACAGCACTGACCTGTTTAATGGGACTACAGGAGGGATTAGTGGATTGTGTGTGTGTATGTGTGAGAAACGCCTACTCACTTGACCTCCACTTTGTCGTTGGACACACCGTATCTGTTGAACTCTGTAGAGATGTACTCTGTCTTCCTCATCCATGGTACGACCTTTGCATGTTGCTGGGATCTACACACACACACACACACACACACACACACACACACACACACACATACATACATACATATAACCTAATACAATATCAGAGATTATATATATGGAAACCACAAACACAAAAGGACCTCTGACCTTTTAGAGCTAGTGGGTGCCTGGATCTCTTCTTCTAGAAGCTTCTCATCTGCAGGATCCAGGAGAACTGAGAAACACAAGATATTAGTCTGTTTAAGTGTGTATTAAGTGTACACTAACTGAGTGTCTATGTGGTGTGTATTAAGTGTACACTAACTGTTAGTGTCTATGTGGTGTATATTACGGGCACACTCACTGTTCGGGTCGATGCGGTAGGTATCGGGGTTGATGAGGTCGATGGTCACTCCCAGGTCCGGTTCGGTCAGCAGCTCGTGTTTGTGTTGTTTTTCAAGCGAGGTGGCTTTATACTGCACAAACCTTCACACACACACACACACACACACACACACACACACACACACACTTAATAACGACACTAAAACAAAAGGGGTGATTATTCTGGGATTGTTTCTTTGCCAGGTCGTGTGTACCTGTGCTGGTCGAAGGGGTACGTGATGAACTTGGGATCGAACGGGATATCAGGGAGACTGTTACAGTATTTCACCCGGCATACCACTCCAGACCTGAAGGGGGCGAACAGGATTAAAGATTAAAATATATAAAACTTATTATCATTGTTATAGCCTTATTACGACAGGAAGAAGAAGAAGAAGAAGAAGAATGTGGCGGTACCTCTCAGGGACGGTTCTGTGTGTCGAGCTCCTGTGTGGTGGAAAAATATGAAAATTAGTCATGTCCCTCTTAAATTCCTTTCCCCTAAGACTCTATACGAGGCGGTATCAAAAAGTTCAGAGACTAGTTTTGTAACGTGCCAACAGATGACAGCACAAGGCTGCACGCACAGTCAAAGAGTGGCACCGACCTTCACAAGTCAGTGTGCCAAGAGACATCGTCCTGCCTACATAGGCAGCTGCGCAACTAATGCCGTTATGACCACGTGGGTTATGAACGGCAAGTTAGAACAAAGAGAGAACGTGGAACTGGGCAAATCTTTCACAAATATGCTGGACATGATTTGACAAGTTTATGGCAATGCTGCCACGAGTCATTCGAAGTGTTCAAAACAGAAGAACATCACTGGAAGTGAGGAAAGATCAAGAAGACTTTCAATGAGCTTAACCCCCGAAAACGTTGAAACCATTCGAAGAACAATCCACAACATTACTGCCGTTGTCGGTGCGTCATACAGAACAGTCCATCCGATCCTCTCGTGCGGTTTGCACATCCGCCTAGTTCGTTCCCAGGCTGCTGACCCAGGAGCAGAAGGAACATCGCGTTGAAGTCCGCCAAGAACTCCGTCAGCGTGCCGTCGATGACCCGTCTTTCTTGTCGAGGATCATTACCGGTCACGAAACATGAGTGTATATGTATGATCCTGAGACGAAGCAACGGTCTTCACAGAGAAGAGCCAGTCATCTCCACACCTGTAAAAGGCGAGGCAGGTCCGCAGCTCGACCGAGAGTCGTCTTTTTCAACATTGTGCATCAGGAATGAAGACGCATCCCCCCAGGAGCCAGAAAGTCAATAGCGAATTCTACTGCCAGGTTTTAAGCCGTCTGAGGGAGAACGTACCGGATCTGTGGAGCGCGAATCTTGAAACTTTTTGATACCTCTCGCATAAAGTGTATTACAACCAAGTGCCCTACTGATGTGCACTATATAGCGCACGAAATATTTTGTTGTTGTTTGTTTTACATACATACTCACGTGACATTCTGCTCCTATCCCATACTAATAAACTTTACATTAAATAACAACTCCAAAGTTCCCCGAAACATGCACATTTATTAACCTGAACACAGTTTCCTTTTAAACGTAAATGCTAAGGTGTGTGAACGAGCCAAACTTGCTGTTCTCGGTTAAGCTATGCTAGCTAGCACACTTGTGAGTTCTTTTTAATTTCCAATTAAAACAATTTGATTATTTAGAATTATTCTCGAGCCAATAAAAAAAAACAAATTGCATGTTTGAAGAAATACATGTGGGGAAAGAAAAACTTTTAAATTAGAATAAAGCGCGCTTTAACGTAAGCTAACGCTTAGCCTAGCAGAGATGCTAACAGTCGTACCGATGCCCGTCCTCGCGCTGCGCCTGAGTCTGAATCGTCGGCGCCATTTTGTAAATAAAAAGGTTTAACGGATATTTCCCCCTTTAATAACTACTTTAAGCTCTAATTATATCTTCAGACTTTTCCAATAATAATATAATGAACTCGGACAAGGCTAATGTTTATTCTCGGCAGCGGCTGGAGTCGTGTCTCAGAGGTCACATCCCAAATTAATCCCTCCTCCCTTACAAAGTGCACTACACAACATGTACAACAACAGTAACCCTTCCTAGTGCCCTGTGTCTACAACAGGAAGTCATTTGAGATGAAACCGAAGTTCAACGGAAGCAGCCGGCATGTTTTTTTCTTCGCACCTGTATTTTGGATAGCAAGAAAGCAAACGGGATTGCGTCCAAATACAGGTAGGAATCGGAGTTAAGCGTCACGCAGCCACGGCACTCAGGACCCCTTTGCTGTTTTAGGCGGCTAAAAAGAATGCCTCTTGGCACTATGAAATTAAGCCCTATGTATTCATAGTGTGTGAAGAGCTTTTTCCCCCCCAGCATTTGGGGCTTTTTGGAGGTCTCTTAACCTGTCCAAAAATTCATGGAAATTGGCAGACATGTTGGAATCTGCTGCCATTAGGATGCCTGAGAGTCTGGGCCCCGGGCGTGGCACTAACACACACAACACACACACACATACATGTATTTGTACAATTGTGAGGACGGTAACACATAGAACATGTTTCTCTTATTTTTGGAAATGTCTCACTCACCCAAACACATTACTTGTCACGCACAGACTGACACACCCACATGTCTCACACAAACACACACACACTTTTTGCAGGTCTTAACATAAAATTCCCCCTATTCCACACACACACACACATCACAAATGTTAACACTCATTCTCTATCTCTCTCACACACATACTAACACACACATTCACTCGTCACACACAGACTGACACACCTACACGTCATACACACATACAAGCGCGGTTGAAAGGATTAAATGATGCTTTATTGACATGACAGATATTTAGGGCCCAAGCTGACATCAGCCCTATTACATCATAGTGTGTGAAGTGTGCAAGTTGTGTGGTGCACCTGGACGGCAGTGGCTTTTTGGAGGTCTTAACATGCTCAAAAAACACACAGGTTGTCCCGGGTGGCGATGGCGCAAGGTGCTTTGGCCCGCTCATTGTTGCTTGCATCTATTTACTTATTCATTCTTTTTTTTTTCTGTGCTTTTTCGGCATTTTTGAGACTTATTATATATATTTTCTATGTATTTATTTATTGCAGATTATGTCATGCATATAACACTGCTTTTTTAAGTAATAGAAGCAAGTCATTGGGATTCATGGGAATCACCAGTCACCCCGAGATACGGTATTATCTTGGTACTGATTTGGTTAAAATTGCGATTCTATAAGTATCACAGTTTTCTAAATATCCTGATTCTATATTACATTTGTCCCTGATTTTTTTTTCTTACAATTTTAAGCCTTTAAAAAAGGTTAGCCCATTGCTTATAACATTAGTTTGCAGTATTTAAATAATACAAAGTAACTTTGAGTACAAGAGTTTAACACTCTAACTCAAATCTCTAATGCTCATAGGTTTTCCTGAATATGTGCATCAAATGAGTAATAATTTAGCTTCTTCATTGTGTTTAAAGCATTTGCTAAAATTTGCTCATCTTTAGTAAGCACTTCATTCTGGTGAGGATGATTTTAGATAAGTAGTAGCCTTTCCCCAGGAACACTACGATCAAGACACCTCATATTAAAAAATGTACAAACAAAGTATTAAAGTGACGTGGTCAAAAGAGAACAAACTTTTCCAATATCTTGTGGCCAATTATAGCCAAACGCAAATTAGGTCAGTTTATAACAAACACAAACACTGAAATGATTCATGTCTACAAACATGTTGGTTTATTGTATGGAACAAATAAAAATATTCATATTGCAGATGGTACAACTCTTCTGTAAAACATTAAGAAAAAAAAAGTACACCATTTTCTCATTTAATGGAAAATAAAACAGAACTTGTCCAATGTGCCTGAGGTCTTTAATTCAACTATATGCCCGGTCTTCTTTGACAATCTACCAAAAAAAAAAAAGGAAAAAAAAAAAGGAATCACCTGAACCCTACGTTCTCAGTAGTAACTGTAGTAATTGTAATTTGCGCGTGCGGCCTACTGAGCATTTTCTTTTTGTTACAATAAAAAAATGGTAGCTATAAATATAGATGTACATATACAAACAACCTAAATAACACGTTATTCAATATGAAAATTGGTTGATTGATAGCTTAAATTTTCCTTTATAATGTCTACGCACAATTTAATCAGAGATTGTATATGACAGAATTAGACAAAAAGCATGGTTTTAAGACTTTTCCTTCCTATTTCGTGTCAAACAGCAAATTAAAACTAATTGCAGGCAAGTTATAAATGGAGAACTGAAAAATGTCGGTCCGCGTACATGAATGCTTGCGTTCCATTTTAAACATGATATTTGCTTAACCTTTACATTTTAACAATCGTGCTGCAACCGCGTTAAAAAATACATCTATACACCATCGATTTTTACATTCAGAAAAAAAATATATATTTAGTTGGGTTTTTAATAACATAACAGTTGCATAATAGGACAAAAAAAATTGTATGTGCTATGAATGAAAAAATATGAGTGTTATTAAGGTGTTCATTTACAAGAACTGAGTTCACAAACTTGATCTGGTGCTTGACATTGTTTTTATATAAAAGAGGATTTTGTCCTGCTGAGCACTTAAAACTAAACAAACAAAAATCTTAAAAACAAATCAAAAATAAAAATACAACCAAATAAAGGATTCAGCAGCAGCACATGGTTGGTTCATTAACACAGAACAAGCTAAAAGCCATCGTTTAAAATAAACGCTCTTCTCATTTTCACAACGCATTTACCTCAGGCAGTAAGTCCCGCCCCTTTTCCCATTAGCCCTCCGCTTTAGCCCTCAAGCCTTTCTTTGATTGGTCATGGGGAATCAGGCTCGATCGTGGGGGAGGGGAGGAACTTCCACAGAGAAGGCGAGAGGGATGAGAATTCCCTCTCTTTTCTTTCCAGTGAATCATTATATTTGACTCGGCTCATTAATGAGTCGACTCGTAAATGACTCATTGGTGTCCCCCATCCCCAAATTATGATTTTTTTATACTGAAAATTGCCAATATATAACCAGAATTATAAATAAAAAAAAACATACCATTACAGCAAACTGTGTCTCATAAAATCCATTTAAACAATGTTAAAATGTAAGAGAAAAACAAAAACAAAAAAAAAACTAATGTGTACTGGGAAGCGTCGCTGATTTAATGAGATCACTTCACTTTCTGTGACTAACAGTTATTTTAATAAATGAAATATCCTTATTACCTGCATGTTAAAAAAAAACAACAAAAAGAAGTTAATCAATGCGAGTTGACGTTCAGTCACTTAAAAGACCTGACTTGTAATTTCTTTTTGCAAATGATGCGTAAAAAAAGTGTTACTATTACATTCTGAGCTTGAAACAAGTTTGTACTTTAAAAATTGTGATTATGGTCTAGAGCTTGTGTAAACATGGGTCACACAGAAGTGTCACTTTAGATAGAGTATTGTTGTGTTTAAACTAAAATCTTTTGAGTCTACCTTCACGGTTACGTCACTTAACTGATCATGTAACAACAAATCTCTATTTGTGTTTCAGATGGCATGTCGAAGCGATCAGTAATTAAAAATACAATAAAATATTAGGTGTCTTTCTCTCTTGAGAGCCTCACGCAATCCACCCGGACAGGCTGAAATACACACCAGACGAAATCGATCATGATCAACTCTGCTAGAGAGTCATGATGTAAAGCGTACGCCTGAACGAAAGTTTCAACAGAAGGCAACCATGTTCAAAATAAAAAGTGTTTGCTTCACACACAGGCACCAGGAACACAAGATTAAAAATCAAATCTACAAATGATATGCGTTTTTGTGTCTTCACTACACCGAGCTGCCCCCCTTTTTAAATTGTTTTTTTTTTTTTTTTTTTAAGAAGAAGAAAAGAAATCTCCTTTCGGAGGAAACAAAGTGAGAAGTCCCCTTTATAACAACCCACGCAGAATCTGCGCTCAGATGTAAGCCCAGCGCTAATTCTCCGTCGCTAGCCGCGGCGCAGGTCGTCGAAAGGCGGCAGCTGTCGGATCGGGAAGCCATTTTTTCCTCCCCAGCTCTTTGGTTAATTGGCGTTCCCAGCTGACGACAGGCCGCCAGCTCAGGTCTGGGTGTGGACGGAGCTATCTGACCTGCGGGAAGATTAGACAATTTGATATCAAGATGGTTTTCTGGGTGTCTACTGGAAAAAACAACAACAACAAAAACTAAGACAGCGTCGACAGTACAAACCACATTTCTGATTCTTTTGCTTAGATCAGATTTGCACGTCACATTCAGAATTACAAATGACTTTTATCTGACTCTAAAGTGGACGTGTCCGTCCTCGATTCGTCTTAGCTTGCGCCATCTGGGTTAAAAACAGTCACGAGTTTGTGCGAGCACTCATTCATTCATGTCAAACACTTTTCTTTTTTAAAAGACGACAAGTGGTCAGTCGGCTGTGCTTAGTGAGGTCCAGGAGAAAGCCATATGCCATATCCAGCGCTGCTGCCACTGACTGACGACATCAGCGAGCTCCCTCTGCATGCGCAGTGGCAAAACAAAAAGTCACATGAATTCCAATCTAATCCAAGCAATTTCCCCTTGGGGATTAATAAAGTTCTTTGAATCTTGAATCTGTTCTCATTGAGATCACATGACCACATATCAGATATGCATCCACTATCATTTTTAAAAACAATTTAATTGGGTCACTTCAGGCTGGTGTTGTGAATGTAGCCTAAATAAATAAAGAACCTTATTAAAGATTATTTTAATAAAAAAATAAATAAAAAAATAAAAAATTCTGTCACATGATGTGGAATTACACTTAAAGAGATGTACAAAACTACAACACGAAACCAAATCCACATCATCATGAGAAAGCAAATCTTTTCAATAGCTTCACACACTAAGGAAAGTGCTATCCGCCCTCTGACACATACACAATCCTATAGACGCCCGGGATTGGCTAATTTGCTCCGATCGACAGCATACGCCAGAACTTACGGACAAACCCACCCAGAGAACACAAGTTTGAACTCTTGGCCATGTGTATCGTTGTGGTATTTTTTTTTTTTTTACATATGGAGCTTCAGATGATAACGCGGTGTGTTTTAACAACCAAAACTAACAAGATCACAACGTAGATCCGTAAACGCACTGTGACACTGTGTGATAGTTACCTGCTCAGCATGTAGAGCATCTGACCAGGATCATCAGCAAACACCCTGCGAAAGACAGAACCGATCACGTGACCCAGCGTGTGCAGATAATCAATTAGATAACGAACACCTGGGTCTGAAATATTCCTCACCAAGCAAGTTTTTACCCAAACCTTTGTACGGTGGATGCAGTGAATCCGCTTTCAATGATTAATTATTTACCAGCTTCTTAAAAGATGTTTAATAGCTTTTTTCATTTCTCTAGCTTACCGTTGTGCAACGTCACAGTCCAAATCCTTAAGAGATGGAGCTAACTAATCTAGAAGTTGGCAAAAATGTAACCTACTCGATTCCAACCGCCCTTAAACAAAAAATAAGAACAACTACTACGGGACTCTGCTTTCTATAGAGAAAAAACAACTCAGCATGTTTTTAACCAACCCGAGAACGATACTGATCTCCAGTGCGTGTTTATAAACACACTCACCCGTCACCCCAGTGATAAAAAGCTCGGTCCTGATAAAAGAGACAGAGGAAAAGCCACACGCTGATGGTCTCCACCCAGAAAACCACAAACAGCAGCCAGACCGAAGACAGCAGCAGCTCACACACCATTCTGACAATCTGCACATCAAAGAGAAAAAACATAATACACACTTACAAACACAAATACACCTGAACATGAAAGAACTTGGATCCTTTTAAGGTCGTCCAATACTGCGGAATACACAAAAATACCGTGACTTGCATATAAAATCAGTTACAAAAGCTAGCTTAGACTGTAATTTTGTATTAATAAAAATCAAGTTGAAGAAATATAAGAATTCACATTTCGCACTTTCCTCATTTTGAGGGGAAAAAAGACATGATCTGATAATTTCCCCTCTGTACGACCTTAAATAACTCACCACTGCGTTATATCAGGAAAACCCGCTGTAAAAAGATCTCCAAGTCGTTAAAAGACGCGTTAAATGCGATAAAAGTATTTAAAACACACAGAGTGCAGATATCCGGGGAGATATTCCTCATGGAGCTAAGTGAACTAAAAACAGAAGGATGCTAATCCAGGCGTATTAGCCGCTAACAGGTTAGCTTTGCAAATGAAATAAAACAACCACGAAAATACGATGGTAATAAAAATAAATATATATAAATGTGAAAAAAAACTTGTTCTGTATCTTTGGAAATATTTATACGAATGAATCGGCCTTTAAAACGAGAATTTTAAAACGCACGACTGCTGAAGCTTTAGCAGCTTCGGTTTCCTTAGCCGAAAACAAAACAATGCAGGCTCTTCTTCGTTGGTACTAAAACCGGAAGTGGGATTTCCATCAATTAAAGTGTTTTAACGTAAAATAAACGTGCATTTAATTTTTAATTTTCTACTTGTAATATTAATATTATTACATCAACTACTACTAGTAGTAAGAATAAAAAGCGTATATAGAAAATGCGTATAAAGTTATTTCAGTATTCACGAGCAGGGTGTCGTCCAATCAGCGATCGTTTTCTTCAAATCGAACCAATTAGATTGCTTCAGAGAGCAATGTCGGAGCAGAATTTTTAAACGTGCCTGATATGACGCCCCACCGAATCCTCCAACCAAGAGAGCGCGCTATGGACTCAATCTGTTTCCTGGGGTTTTTTTTTTCGCTGCTAGATCTATTAGCCAATGCTAGCCAAGCATTAAAAGTATTTTCAAGTCATTTAAAAAGTCGCCGGTAAGTATTTAAAATAAAATAATATACAAAACATAAGCGTATTAAGTATTTGATTCAATTTTCAAATAAATAAATGTATAGATTATTCGATAATAACGAGTTAGCCGTTAGCTACGCAGCTGACGCGGTCGGCGTCATGGGCTGTGTCCTAAATCACACCGTCTACCCTACACTGTATGTTGTATAACAGTGGCTTCCGCAGCCTAACTAGTACACGAGATATGCAGAATCGAAAGCATATCTGGACACAGCCGGTGTTCATGCTCGGCTGCTGCGTTTGCTTTAACAGAGACAGCAGAGTTTTTTATCCGGTGATTTTTATTTAATCGTAGATAAATGATACGTACTTTATAAAGAATTACAGTTAACATTTGCGTTATTTATTCGGATGATGTTTATAAAAGTGAGTAACTTAAACAATTATTAAAGAATAGAGAAGCCTGTTAAGGACTAACCATGAAGCTATGCAGTGTAGCTTGCTAGCTAGCTAGTTGCTGAGTGTTTGTTCTAGCATGTCTTTAAAGATCCCGAACCTTATATCTATCAAAATATAATTTAAAAAATATGATCAGGTTTTAAATTGACAAGTAAGTAAGTTTTAGACAGAGCACAAAATTTCATGTATGTGGTGTTTATGGTTTGTCTGATTTTTACTTCCTGTTTTTTTTTTTTAATTATTAATAGAAAGGAAATCATCAACAAGTGAAGAAGAAAAGAAGAAGACACACTTCAGCCTGATCTAGCCTTGGTATAAATGTTAACTCATTTTGAAATGTCTTTGTCAGAACGTTAGTGTCGGTCGCCATAGCAACATATATCGTTTTAACTTTTTAAGACAGCGACGTCTGCCTGTCTGAAACCCGATGAAGGATGTCAAGCGGCGATGCGGGGGATCGTGGGAAAGAAAGGGAGCGCGGTGCCCGCCCTAAAGTGCGGCAGAGCCGTTCTGAAGAACGCCAGGATGGAGGGAGGCGGAAAGCTGGCAGGGGTAAAAGGAAAGGACGCCTGGCTCATGAAGCGGCAACAGAGAGGCCGGTCAGCGACGGGTTTGAATATGGCGATCTCTTAAACGGACTGGAGTCTGGAAACGGGGGCTCAGTGTTCCGGTGGCGCCAAGTCCTTGGCTCGCCTGCGTCCTCTCTGACGGAAAAAGTTTCGGCCAGGATGTCTCAAAACGCCCCGAACAACGACCAACATGCAGCGTCCGAGACCAGCGGGAAGTCTTCCAGCTCCAGCCGTACCCTGAGGCAGAAGATTCAGGACGCTGTAGGTCAATGTTTTCCCATCAAGACCCACAGCGGACCCTCCGCTTCAGGACAGGGCGTCGCGGCATCTCCCATGACAGCGGCTTCTTCCCGGAGGAAGATCCATCTCAGTGAGCTCATGCTGGACAGTTGCCCGTTTCCAGCCGGCTCAGAGCTGGCACAGAAATGGTACCTGATCAAGCAGCATACCGCTCCGATTTCCCAACCGCCTGTACTCGATAGTTTATCCGCTGCCGGAGGGTCGACGTCGGGATCGGTGGGCTCCGCTTCCACGACTTGTGTGGTAGAGGACGAGGACGATCGCTTGCGTGAAAGGCGGAGAATCAGCATCGAGCAGGGTGTCGACCCTCCACCCAATGCGCAGATCCACACGTTTGAGGTGACCGCGCAGATCAACCCGCTGTACAAGCTCGGGCCCAAGCTGGCGCACGGGATGAACGAGTTGGCCGGGGATGACCGGGCCACTCTACAGCAACAGCAGCACATGCTGCAGAGGCAGCAGCACCACCAGCTGCTTCTCCAGAGCTGCTTGGACACCCTAGACGAGGTTGTCGCGTCCTCCTCAGGATCCGCCCCGTCCTTCTCTACCGAGTCCCACCCGGATTCGGATTCCTCCTCGTCCTCGCCTTGTTCCCTGACTAGAGGCTCCCTGGTGACGTCAGAGCATTTCAAACCTCAAGACGCCCACCATCGTGCGCACACGCAGATTGACTACATTCACTGCCTGGTGCCCGACCTACTCCAGATAACCAACCTGCCATGTTACTGGGGTGTCATGGATCGCTACGAGGCCGAGACCCTTCTGGAGGGCAAACCCGAGGGGACGTTCCTCCTCCGTGACTCGGCTCAGGAGGACTACCTGTTCTCGGTCAGCTTCAGGCGCTATGGCCGCTCCCTGCACGCTCGTATCGAGCAATGGAACCATAACTTCAGCTTCGACGTGCACGACCCCAGCGTGTTCCACGCGCCCACGGTCACGGGCCTGCTCGAGCACTACAAGGACCCGAACTCCTGCATGTTCTTCGAACCGTTGCTTTCGAACCCCATCCATCGCACACGGCCTTTCAGCCTCCAGCACGTCTGCCGCGCTGTCATCAGCAGCTGCACCACGTACGACGGGATCAGCGCCCTGCCCATCCCCAATGCCCTCAAGGAGCACCTTAAGGAATATCATTACAAGCAGAGGGTTCGTGTACGGAGACTTGACACTGGGTGGGAGTGAAAAACCCATGATGGTGTGTGAACTTTTACCATAGCCAGTAAAAACTCTTGTTAAAACTAATCCAGCACTCCTTATGCAGGCATGCAAACTGCAACGCAAGCAGGAAAAAAATGAACGTTCTACATGTTAACGATCCACAATACCACAAATAGAGCACCGCACGGTTGCTAATTCGTACCCCAAGGCAGAACCGGCTAGCGGCTTGGATCGAAGTGTTCTGATGCTAACCCATAGAAGAAGAAACTTCCACTTCCAGCGGAAAATGAATTAGCAATTCCAAGCATGCTCACGCTAATACATTAACAACCGCATGACTTGGTTGCCAACTGATACCACGACAAGTAGAAACTATAGCGTTAAAGCTAGCATGAACGAACCACTGCATGTCAGTTAGTTAGCATATAGACACTAACCGCTATCAGACACTGGCCTGATAATTGCCCTCGAAATTAAATTTCGGTGTCGTCCGTGCCTTGTGCATGTCGGTGAAGTGTTGCGTCTGTGAGCGCGGGGTACATGTAGAACTCCCTGTTAATCTTGGCTGGCGTGTTTCAACTAGCATCTCCACAAAGACCAAACAGTAGTACAACAAAACATTTCCAGCTAGCTAATTGTTAAATTTGTAATTAAATCTAGTCTAGCTAGTTGCTTTTGTAGATGGCAACTTTGGATCTGGTGAAATAATAACAAAGCAACACAAGACGCTTCGATTTCTGGGGACAAAAAGGACAATGTAAACCAAAAAGTCAACCATGTAAACGCTAGCAAACAAAACCGAATGAGTGAGCTAATATTCCAGAAACTTCTTTTAGATTTTCCGCTTATGTTGCTTGATTCTTGACGGTGCAATAAGTTGAAGAAATAGTTTCAATAAAACCTGAAATCGAAACCTTGCTCCAGCTCAAAATGATGACTAAATTCCTCTGTTGAAGAGATTTTGTGAGACTTTGCTCCACCTCCAAGTTCCTCCAATGTCGTTTAATTTCATACAGGACGTCCAAATGTCATAGCCATTCACCTCATAGATCCTTACACCCAGTCAAGTGGAGAAAGCCCCGCCCATTCGAAATTAAAATGTAACTTTTTTTTAAAAAGGCATTTTTGTTTGTTTTTTCCCCCCCACGAATTTCTAGTATTTAAACATTCCTGACCTGCTGATGAAACTTTACATTGGTCGATATTTGTTTTTGATGTTTCTTTGTAAAAGCACCGATCTTCTGAGGATGAATGTACAACACATAGGTATACTCGACTGTGGATTTGTAAAATACATATAAAATAAACTCCTTTGCACCAGTTGATGAATGTAGCAGTTCAGACGAAAGCAGAAGGAAAGGCTAGACCTTTACTTGCACGCAACTCTATATCTGAAGGCGATTTTATTGCACTATTTTCCAACACGCGGCGCGTTAGTATCGTGAGTATTAGCCGCTATGATATCTACCTGATCGTCAGGACGGAGTGCGTAGTGTGATTTAATCTGAAATAATTGGATTAACTTACCGAAAGCTTCCAAGCCTGCTGTACACATACACATACACACAGATGCTCTCAAGTCTTAAAGTAACGAAGAATTGTATTCACTGCAGGCGTCTTTGTCTTGTCTGTAAATTGCCTGACTGTAGATTTGTGGGTGTTTTGTAGGAAAGTTTCACTGCAACCCTTTGCAGAAAACAAAGAACATTCTGGGTGGCACAAGCTTTGAGCTGCATGATATGTTGGTGAGCTAGCTAACATGACTGATGTTTTGAAACGTGACGCTCTGCTGTTTTTAACACGCCCTTTGTTGAATTCCTGAAAGAATTCCTGTTAGTATTGACAAAGGATTTGTTATACAACGAAGGATTTGTTTGTAACATGATGAACATTCGAGTCTGTGAGGGTAGAGCGGTCTGACTCGTGCAATTTTCATTAAATAATGAGAAAAACATGCAGGAAATACAATTTAAAGTGCTTAAATTGCACAGCAGTGAAATGTAATTTCTTAGCTAGCTATGTAATATACATTTGTTTAGCAAGATCGCTTACTTGCTACAGTATGTGCAAGGTTTGCAAGAATCTTCCAACAAAATTACCAAAGAATTGAATGCTACTCGAGTATTACTATTAACGATTTAACAAATTCAACTGATTAAACTATTATTTTTATAATGTATATATGATATAGTTTGCAAATAATTATTATGCTAGTCATTTAGCATTGCAGAATACATCTGTTAAAAATTTTCTCCACAAAGAATTTACTAGAAAGTCATGAAATATTAACAGATTTCCTTTCAACTTTTGGGATCTAATCTATTCCTTTAACAAGCTAGCTGATTACCTCGCTAAGTTCTCCCAACTAGTCTTTTATTATTCATTCAGATTAGGAAGTGAGTTAACTTTGGAAAAGTTAATGTTGTGATGAAAATCCTCTCCAAGTGCGCACTTTTGAGAAGTTTCAGGGAGTCGACTAAGGGCGCGTTGAGAACAGGATTGGAGTGCAAGGCTAGGAAGCAACATTTTTTTCTTATTTAAAGCACTGTTTTAATTTTAAATTCACTGTTTCACTTGCTTTGCAATACTTTTTGTTATTTCGGGACCACGCTGAACATCTGCTGAAGAAGTACATACATGAACTCTAAAGATTACTGATTTTTCTTTTTTTAAACACTGGTATTTATGTCTTATTTTTATTTAACCAACATTTTTTTGCTGATAATCATTTATTTCTAACACAGTTAAATAAAAAATTAGTAGTGGAATGATGTGAAAAGCACACAAAATAAACTCTTCTGTGGATTTACAACTTTTATGACTTGTTTTTTCCGGCCAAAATTTAGAAACTTGAAAACTTAAAATGCAGTTAAGGGCAAACTTTATAAAATTTGCACAGTTGAGCAAAAAGGTACGATAGTTGAGTTTTTTTTATTTTTATTTTTTTACTTCCAAAAAAAAGCTAATACACGCAACTGAAAAAAAAAACAGGTTTTGTGTAGAAGAATAATTAAAAGGGTTTATGCAGTGGTTTACATTATCCAAGTTTTTAGTTATACCTATTTCATTCCTTATTAATTCATAATTTCATTGAATTATGAATGTAATTAATCATTGATGACCTACTAGAGACATGTTTAAATTTTAAACATTTGATACATTTGATAACAGTCCTAAACAGTAAGAATGTGACATTGCTAGTCTGCTCGTTTTAGCGGAGGTTTCTGCATAGGGAAATTTGTTCATTTTCATTCCTAACTCCTGCTGCTGATTATTTTAATTTAGGTTACTGAGGTTTGCCTCATGACAACATTTTTAAATAGCATTACACAAAACCTGTATTTCTTCAATTAATTAGCAAAATAAATAAGTGAAACAAAAGAGGAGACGGTGAGTTTCTCTTGTGACTGCATTTTTAATCCCCTGACATTTTCATCACATAATTAAAAAATTATTAATTTTGTTTATGGATTTTAAAATAAGAATAAAATATATATATTTTTGTTTATAAATATAAACTTATACACTCACTACATTGCCTCAAATGACAGAAGAAGAGATACTTTTGGTTTCAGATAGTTTATTCGTTCCTACATGGTTGAACTTTCATTATTCAAAGCATAAATGAGGAAAGAAAATCAAGTCTAATTTTAAAAAGGTGTTTCACATTTTCATTACATAGTTAAAAATGATGTATTACTTTTTTGTTGATGGACTTTAAAATAAAAATCAAATTTTACTTCTTTTTTTTTTTTTACTTAATATTTGTTTAGTTTCTGGTTATAAATAGAAATGTCAAAAACCAAAAAAGTACACTAACGTTATGGGGGGGTTTTTTAACACAAAATTGGAAAACAAGCTATTATGCATCATATTTTGGTTTTGGAAATGAAGATTTAAAAAAAAGTGGTTTCCTCATTTTTTGACTTTTGGTTTAAAAAATAAAAAGAATACACAGATTCACATGAACTTTCAAGGGCGAGGCATTTCTTTTATTTTTAAGCAAAATATTCTACAATAACCTATACAATCACATGAGATATTCATTATATGTAAATTATTTAAAAATTACAGACTTTTTAAATTGACTGTTTTCTAAGATTTACCTCAGAATTTACCTGGGGGTGGTGGACCCTAAAGTAAACTCTGAGGTATAGTAATAACTAATGTATGTATTAATAACAATATTTTTATGACTATTTTTCAATATTTAATCACTTAACCAGTTAATAATCTATACAATAACATTTTAATTCACAGAGACAGCAGATCAATTATATTACATTTGCTTTTATTAATGTAAAATGTTCGCTTGTCTGAACAAGAGAACGGTTTTGGCGCGCGCGCATCCGAACTAGCGTAGTGCGCCTGCGTGGAAATGTCGCGCATGCGCGTTGATGATCAGGCAGTGACAGCGGTTGCCACGGTTTCCGTTGTCTCTACGATGCTCTTGGGGAACTGATTAGCTTTAGATGATGATGACGAGATAACGAGGATTATGAGAGTTTTCACTATTCACTATAATTGCTCTTAAACAAAATGTTCATGGAGACGAAAGGAAGCCAATGTGCGACCCTTTAAGGCTCAAAAAACAAGGTTTGTGGCTAAACGTCTTTTTTCCCTTGCTAGCAATGAGATTACAAATGCCAGTCTGAACAGCATGTTCATAAATACATCGCTTTCTGAGAGCTTAATTAATAGTTAGTTAACTGTTTATAATGTTATTTAATCTTCGTCATGGCAGGCTAACTGACTAACGTTGCTATGGATGCATTTCAGCTGCTAAGTAACAAGCTAGCTTGGTTAATTAGCTTACTAGCAACCTTTAGTAACAGACAAAGTTGTATTGTAATAGCACTGAGAGGAAATGTATTTTTATTACTTTAGTAAATTTGTTTAAGCAGACTTTTCTTTGTATTTGTCACAAGTTTTTTCTGACAAGTTTCACGCTCACCTGTTGATCCGTTTTTGTGCTTTTTTACTTAAAATGATTTAATTGAACTAGGCTAAAATGTTTTCATATTCATATATAGTGTTTTATTATAAAATAAAACCACCTAAATATCGAAATGCGTGTTTACACAGATTTAACTCATCCTCTCTGATTGGGTGTTTAAACCTCAAGTGATTTTTTTTTCGCAAGCGAGTCGACTCCTCGAATGAACCGAATCTTTTAAATGAATCTTCGGAGTCGACTCGCATTCATGAAGGGCGCTTTTCAAGACAAGATCAAGAGCATCACTGGATTGTTTTTGTCGAAAACGTTTCTATTAAAGTGTTCTGTCCTCATTATCTTATATCTTTGTAACGCTGACAATCATAGGCTAAAAGTCTAAAAGAATCTACTGAATCATATGAGTCAAATATGAGTTGTTTGGTAAAGAATAATGAGTTAGAAAGGACTCGTGTGCTTCAGTAATTTATTTGTGAGTGAATCAGGATGATGTAGTGTATTGGGATAATGCATATGCTCTTAATTGTATTTTGTTTATAAAAATACAAAGAATAATGATAAAAAAAATTAGGGATGAGGGAAAAATTTATTCGGTTATGAATCACATTTCTTTTGTGTGGTGATTCACAAATTGCCACATTGACTCCAAAAGCAATTTATTATTTTTTTTAAAAAACCATTTTTACATTTATAATCGAGAGGAACCGGTTGATTTTTACATTATCAAAAATTGTGCGTGTTAAAAGTATCTGATCTGCCTTTTAGTCTCAAGCCCACTTATTACACATGCTTACATCGGTCTCAAAACACCGTGAGCGCTAATTAGCCAAAATCGTGTGTGTTAGAAGCCACTCAACCCACATGCTCACTGTCAGGTTGAATTTTGAGACTTTGGAGGTGTTTGAGGTGGTAAAACATCGTCGTTTTTTTATAATCCTGAATTATAAGAATTATACACTCTGAATTATTTACACATTTTCATCCCGTATGGTGGGAGTGAATTATTTGCTACGTTTCCTCACAAATAATAATTATGGCAGATGACAGAGAAACACTCTGCTCAGTGTAGCTTTTTTGCATAATTTAATTTGAAGGTAAATGTTAAACTCTTGTATTCTAAGTGCGTTTGTATTGTTTATTTTGACTGCTTGTTCAGAAGGTATAGATAGTGATTGATAGTGCAGCTGCCTCTGTGTTTATATATTTATATAAGTTAATATCAATAAATATATCAGTGCCTTCCTGTAACAGCACTCACAGTTCATATAATTCTGTTATAATATACGCATAGGATCAGCGAAGACTCGAATTTAAGATGTTTTAAAAGAAAAAAGAAAACAGCAGTTAGCGATCTGAAAAATGATTGGTCACGACGATACGAGCCAGTCGATTCGACTTCCAGAGAATACGAGACAGAAATACATCAGTCGTCATCTGCGTTTACACAACAGCTTGTTTGATAAAATTCAAGGCATGTGTGTGTTTTTCCCTGCAGTCAGCATGAGCACGTCAGCACTGCGAATCGGAGACCAGCTGATCCTGGAAGAGGATTACGATGAGAACTACATCCCATCTGAGCAAGGTAACGAGGTCGGACAGGAGGAACGGTTAAAGCCAAGAGGGTGGAAGCAGCCTGAAGTCTTGAGTTGTGTAGTGTTGTGTAAATGAATATCTCTCACACTCGTTCAGCTCAGAACTGTCATTCGTGTAGCTGTTGTTTCAAAGGTCCTCGTTTTGAAAGCATCAAATCACGGCTTTCCAAAGGAAGATCATTCTTTCTACCTAAAAATATGCACACTGACATTTAGAATTCTGGTCATATTTAAAAAAAGAAAGTGTCATGATAAGACGGAGTAATATTGGCATGTTGTAGTGTAATATATTATACATGTGCTTAACCTCAAATCCATATTTATTCAAAAATCTGAAGGTTATTGTGGATGATATTGGCTCATCCCTCATCATAGTGTTTTCTCTCTCTCTCTCTCTCTCTCTCTCTCTCTCTCTCTCTCTCTCTCTCTCTCTCTTCCTTTCTCAACAGAGATCCATGAATATGCCAGAGAGATCGGGATCGACCCTGAAAGGGAACCGGAGCTCCTGTGGCTGGCCAGAGAGGGCATCGTCGCGCCCCTGCCTGCGGAGTGGAAGCCCTGGTAGGTGGAGATCTTCACACACACCAGATAAAAACACATTCTGTAACAAAACTGATATACAGGGTGGGCCATTTATATGGATACACCTTAATAAAATGGGACTGGTTGGTGATATTAACGTCCTGTTTGTGGCACATTAGTATATGTGAGGGGGCAAACTTTTCAAGATGGGTGGTGACCATGGTGGCCATTTTGAAGTCGGCCATCTTGGATCCAACTTTTGTTTTTTCAATAGGAAGAGGGTCATGTGACACATCAAACTTATTGTTTGTGTTATTTGTTTGTTTGTTTGTTTGTTTTTACAGTCAGGATGTGACTGGAGATGTTTACTACTTCAACTTCTCCAGCGGTCAGTCCACGTGGGACCACCCGTGTGACGAGCAGTATCGCCGCCTAGTGGCTCAGGAGAGGGAGCGCAGCTCAGGTTCCGGCCCCGTCAGGAAGGACAAGGAGAAGAAGAAGAAGAAAGAGAAGAAGGAAAAGAAAAAGGAGAAGAAGAAGAGCGAAGCAGATGGTCCGAAACCACCAGGAGTGAGTTTGGATTCTTGGATATGTCACTCTGTGTGTGCGCGTGTGTGCGCGTGTGCGCGCGTGTGCGTGCGTGTGCGCGTGTGTGCGTGCGTGTGTGTGCGTGTGCGTGTGTGTGCATGTGTGTGCGTGTGTGTGTGTGTGCATGTGTGTGCGTGTGTGTGTGTGCGCATGTGTGTGTGTCAGAGAGTGTGTGAGTAGTGTTCACATCGTTTACACTTGTCTATGTAGATGTAGTGTCGGATCAGGATAAAACATGACTCTCTTTCTCTCTCTCTTTCTCTGTGTGTGTGTGTGTTTGTGTGTGTGTGTGTGTGTGTGTCACTCAGCCACTCGGCCCTCTTGCTCCTCTCAGAAGTGTGAATGACGCTCCAGTCCCAGCACTCCGTGGTTCCCTAGGAAGCTCCTCTGGCCTCCAGCCTCTAAAAAGTCCATTAGGGGTAATCAAGGATGCATTAATCCACACACTGAAGATAAAAAACAAAAGGAGATGTTAATAAATGACTTCACTCACACGTAAGTCTATGTACACTTTTCCTAGGGCTCACACTCTAGAATGAGCTTGGGCTTGAATGGCGCACTCCGAGAGGAGATGAGGCCATCTCTGGCTCCGCCCACGTTTTATTCAGACGACGAGAACGATGAAGAGGAAGAGGAACGGGAAAAGGTTTCTGTGCTCCAGGTTAGTGTCTAATGTAGGATGATGGAGGCTTAACTAAGGACCAATACAATATATCATACTGATATATGTGTGTGTGTGTGTGTGTGTGTGTGTGTGTGTGTGTGTGTGTGTGTGTGTGTGTTTGGTTTAAATAGAGTCCGTGTGGTACATCACGCCTGCTGCAGAATCTGCACCTGGATTTGGACGCTCTGGGAGGAGGACTGCAGTACGAGGTAATTGTAATAAAAACTGGGACAAATGGCTAACACTTCAAAGTCACACTGTGTTATATCAAATACACATCTAACAAGTCTGGTTTTGTATTAATTGTGTGTGTGTGTGTGTGTGTGTAGGACAGCGAAGTGAGCGGCTCAGCTCCGGCTGAAGAGCGAACCGAACCAGAGCTCCAAGATCTCGCTCTTTCAGGAGAAGCCAGCGCCAACCCTCCGTCTCAGGTAGCTTCAGTCAATCAATAACATGAAACCAGTCTGTTCAGTCACGGTTCTTCACACCACAGCGGTAAAAAGACGTGCTCTACTGTCGTATAACAGCACGGATAAAACTTTAGGTCGGCTGTTCTGGAACAGTTCCTGCAAGAACAGTATCGTGTCGAGTGTATTTGTAAACCCCATCGAGCTCCATGATGAAACTGTCTCTCATGAAGACCTTCCCAGGAAAGCAAGACCAAAACTTAGCTCTGCTGCAGAGGAGAAGTTCATTTAGAGTCACCAGCCTCAGAAATCACCAATTAACAACCAGCACCTCAGATTAGAGCCGTTATGAAGCTTTACAGAGCAGAAGTAGCAGATATACTCAATATCTCAATATCTCAATATCAACTGTTCAAGAGATGATTGTGTGGTTTGGATAAACGCCTTCAGTATTGTTTTACAGTGTAGAAAGAAATAAAAATCAGGAAAGACCATGGAGTTAAAAGGGGGTGTACAAACTTTTGACCGGTAATGTATTTTAACCGTATGAATAAACGGATGAATATCAACACGTAAATTTTTAAACGATTACAGAATGCGTCTTTGGTGAAAGTAGAATAAAATATTTATGGGTGTTTTGCTAAGTTTCCAGTTTCTCAGTACAGGAAGGTCCCCGACTTACGAACATTCGAGTTACGAATTTCCGCAGATACGAACAGACACTGCAGTGCACCAGATACCAAAATTATATATTGGTAATAATTATATACAATATTTTGTGTGTAAGTGAATGCGTAAAATGTCTAAAGTCCGGTGTATTGTACGTATGCACATGTGTGTGTCCAGGAGCACGATGGTAGAAAATGTCTGTCCTGTAAATCTGCCCTGATGGTGAATAATCCTAATTTCGGAAAATCCTCAACAAAACAGATGTTCACAGTCCAATACAGTGAAGAACAGCTCCGAGACAAAATGATGTCCGGGATTCCCCTCGCGATTTAAAGGCACAGAGACGACACTGTGAGATTAATTACTCCTTACCTGCAGTTACTGGTTTTTGGCCACATGATGGCAGAGATTTAGTCGAGGGGATTGATATGCTTTACATTGTATATTTGCGTCAAAAGTGTGTAAGACTCACTTAGTCGGACTTAAGAACAAATCCGACGTATGAACGTGCTCCCGGAACAGAACGTGTTCGTAAGTCTGGGACTACATGTAATTAACAAGCTGTCTAGAGAGAGAAAGAGAGCATAAATGTGATAACGCACTCCAGTTGTGCCATTGTTTGTTATACTGTACGGTATAAAATATATATACTGTATTGTATTACTTTAATTTCATACCTGCCAAAACATTTCTCCTGTGTTAAGATAATATGTGTGTTGTGTGTGTTTGTGCATGTGACTTAATGTGTCATCCTATTTTTTCCTCTCTCTCGTTTGCTAATGACATTGTCGTTCTCTCCTCCATTGCTTCCTCGTCCTGGGAAATGCGTGAGTTCGCCCTTGCATGTGCCTCCACCTGTCTGTCTCTGTTTCCAACCCCAAACCGCCCAAACCCTCGTATCTGCATCACTTCCTTCTCCTTCAACCCCCCAACCCGTCCACCACGCTAAAGGACTCGCTGCGAGGGCGTCATCTCTCCCCCAAGCAGCTAGGGGGAAGCAGAGACTGCAGCAGCGCCGAGGTGTTCCCTCCGAGTCGGCAGGACGAGAGCATCGCCGAGGACGAATTACTCCTGGTAGAGGAGGAGGAGGAGGAGGGTGAAGAAGGAACAAGGGTTGAGAAAAGAAGTGAGGAGGGAGAGGAAGTAGAGGCGGAAGGGCAGAGCGAGAGGGATGAGGAAGAGGAGGGGAAATGGCAGAGGGAAGAATCAGGAAGTGAAGAGGGCGATGAGATTGATGATAAAGAGACAAAGGGAAGGCTGGAAGCACAGAAAGCGAGGGAAGAGACGGAGGAGAGGAAAACTCCAGACAGCGATAAGATAATGGAGAGATACGTAGATCAGGTGGATTTTTCTGAAGACGAAGACGAGCATAGTGAGAAGGATAAAGAAGGAGAGAAAGACCGTGACGTGCAGAACGAGGGCATAGGAGAGATGAAGGAAAGGGAGGACAGCGATGGAGAGGGAGAGGAGAGAGAGGGAGAAGAGAGAGGCAGAAGAGGTTCTGATGAACAGCGAGGTGCAGCAGACGAGTGTAGGAGCGAGGGAGAGGAGGAACACCCCGAGTCTGAGAGCGAGGACCGAGAGATAGAACGGTTAGAGCGCATGAAAGAAAACGCAGACGTCCCGCTCCAGCAGGAAGGCATTCTGGGAGAAAAGCTGCTCCTTCACACCGATCAGCTCCTTAGTGAGGTATGCAGTGTGACCTTTGACCCCTCGTCTCACGGCCTTACGCTCTTCATGCCTGCAAGCTTGAGTGCTGTGCTCCCGCTGGTCCCTATTCATCCATCCGTCCATTTGTTTGTCCTTCCATCAAATTTGTCAGACATCCATCCATTCAATCTGTCCATCTGTCAAACATCCATCTGTCTCTGCAGCCATCCATCCCTTCATCCATCCATTCATCCAGTCTTTCTATCCATAAAATATTTCTAAAATTCGTCCATCCATCGACCCATTGAATCAGTCCATCTGTCCTTCTGTCCCATTTGTGCGTCTGTCCATTCCTGCTGTTCTTTCATCCATCCAGTCTGGCTACACATTAAATCTATCCACCCATCCACCAAACCTTTATTTGCATTCAGTCTGTCCATCCATCCATCCGTCTATTTAACAGCCTCTCCAATCTGTTCATCCTGTTCATCCATTTCTTTCTCTTCTTGTCTGTCTGTCTCTCTGTCACTTTTCATCAACTTGTTAACGTATCAGTCTGGTGTATGTGACCAGCCTCTATCTATTCATCTCTCTGTTAACCTGTCTACCTCTCTATCAGTCTGTTTTTTTTTTTCTAGTAACTCTCCCACTTCCTCATTAACCCATCAGTCTCACATACCAGTCTAGACATCTCTCTATTAATCTGGATATCCGTCCATTTCCTTTTTATTTTGTCCATATACTGTATGCATCTCTTTATTAATACTTTCATGAATCTGTCCATCTCTTCATTAGCTCTTCAGTCTATTTATCTCCCTATCATATTTCCATTCATCCCATGACGCATAATTCATTTATACCCGTATGTTTATATATACAGTATGTCTCAATCTTTCTAAATATCTGTCCGTTATTCATCTTTTTGTCTATCTTCTATCTAAGCCATTGATAAGTTCGGTTCATCCTTTTGCTGTGATGTCATATAATATTTGTACTCTTAGACCATCTCTTACCTGTTATTTGTGTGTGCGTGTGGACAATGTATGCATTCTATTTGTGTGTGTATCAGAGAGATGAAGAAAGTGTGTGTCTTACTGTCCATTTAGAATTATTTCTTGCGATCCGTTTGCAGGAATCTGAGATCAGTGAACACGTCGATGCGGTGTCTAGCCATACTGATGACATGAAGGTAATGCTTGCTCTGTTAAAATGAAAAAATGTCTGTGTGTGCACAAATGTGTGTCTATATTTTAAAGATATGTTTTTAATTAAATAAGAATTATTATATTCATATACACTGACCTAAAGGATTATTAGGAACACCTGTTCAATTTCTCATTAATGCAATTATCTAATCAACCAATCACATGGCAGTTGCTCCAATGCATTTAGGGGTGTGGTCCTGGTCAAGACAATCTCCTGATCTCCAAACTGAATGTCAGAATGGGAAAGAAAGGTGATTTAAGCGATTTTGAGCGTGGCATGGTTGTTGGTGCCAGACGGGCCGGTCTGAGTATTTCACAATCTGCTCAGTTACTGGGATTTTCACGCACAACCATTTCTAGGGTTTACAAAGAATGGTGTGAAAAGGGAAAAACATCCAGTATGCGGCAGTCCTGTGGGCGAAAATGCCTTGTTGATGCTTGAGGTCAGAGGAGAATGGGCTGACTGATTCAAGCTGATAGAAGAGCAACTTTGACTGAAATAACCACTCGTTACAACCGAGGTCTGCAGCAAAGCATTTGTGAAGCCTCAAGATGCACAACCTTGAGGCGGATGGGCTACAACAGCAGAAGACCCCACCGGGTACCACTCATCTCCACTACAAATAGGAAAAAGAGGCTACAATTTGCCCCAGCTCACCAAAATTAGACAGTTGAAGACTGGAAAAATGTTGCCTGGTCTGATGTGTCTCGATTTCTGTTGAGACATTCAAATGGTAGAGTCAGAATTTGGCGTAAACAGAATGAGAACATGGATCCATCATGCCTTGTTACCACTGTGCAGGCTGCTGGTGGTGCTGTAATGGTGTGGGGGATCTTTTCTTGGCACAGTTTAGGCCCCTTAGTGCCAATTGGACATCGTTTAAATGCCACGGCCTACCTGAGCATTGTTTCTGACCATGTCCATCCCTTTATGACCACCATGTACCCATCCTCTGATGGCTACTTCCAGCAGGATAATGCACCATGTCACAAAGCTCGAATCATTTCAAATTGGTTTCTTGAACATGACAACAAGTTCACTGTACTGAAATGGCCCCCACAGTCACCAGATCTCAACTCGATAGAGCATCTTTGGGATGTGGTGGAACGGGAGCTTCGTGCCCTGGATGTGCATCCCACAAATCTCCATCAACTGCAAGATGCTGTCCTATCAATATGGGCCAACGTTTCTAAAGAATGCTTTCAGCACCTTGTTGAATCAATGCCACGTAGAATTAAGGCAGTTCTGAAGGCGAAAGGGGGTCAAACACCGTATTAGTATGGTGTTCCTAATAATCCTTTAGGTGAGTGTATATGAATACTAAAAATGATGAAGACAGCATAATAAAAAAAAAAAAAAGATAAACTACCGAGGATTAAGAAATAGCAAAGGAGAGCTGAATCAGCTTTTTATGTTGTGAGGTAGTGAAAACATTCTGATGTTGCAGAACAACGGCCATTACGAAGTGCTGTGAACTGGAGACTCCTTCCTGAAATGTGGAGTCATCTAATTACAGAAAACCTCACGTACAGTAAATATCAGTACCAGTATACCAGCGCTGATATTCTACTTGCAGCCAGAGCTATAATTAGAGCTATGATCACTGATATCTTCTATTTCTAGGATATCTTCTTTTTCTTCCCCCCCAAAAAATTGAGAATGAAACAGAACCTCAAGATGTAGTGATTGGTCAGGCGGTTAAGACTCTGTTGTTGGCTTGGGAAACGGAGGATCTGTGTTCGAGCCCCGCCGTCGGCGGTTGCCACATCCCATGCCACCCACGCAGTGCCGATCCAAAGGCTGGATTTAAAATAAATAAATAAATTAAATAAACTGGGAGGGCTGTGTCAGGAAGGGCATCCGGTGTAAAACCTGTGGAGAAGTCGTGTGTGGATTGGATGGTCTGCCGTGGCGACCCCTTGACAGGAGCAGCCGAAAGACATTTTAGCGGAACCTCGGCATGCAAATGCCCTCGCTTATGAATTTTCGCCTTAAGAATAGAAATTTTCAATAAAATTTGCATCAGTACATGAAGAATTTTTTTACATATGAATGAACAAACACACCGTAACCGAACGCTCAAATGTTCAATGTTCAAAACATGTTTGCGTCAGTTGAAAACCAAGCGAAGCAAATTTGCACTCCCCGCCCCCCCCCTCGATTTTTTTCAGTCAGCAAAAGCTGTTTTGAAAGAGTCCGTCCACGATGCCAATGTTGCCTTCAGCATTGTGTGTTGTTTGAATTTTTTGTTTGTAATTATTGTTAATATTTTTGGGTGGCCGGAGCAAAGTATCTGCACTGACATTATTTCTCACGGGAAAATCCGTATTGCAATAAAAAATTTTCGTCTCAAAAACTCTCCTCCAGAATTAATATAATTTGTACGCCAAGATTCCGCTGTACTCGTAAAAGACGTTAATCTAATGCTACGTTACGTTAACGTTGTTTATTCTAGCGTACGGGTTTGCTCCATTATTAAGTGGCACAGGACAGTGCTTGGCCCCTTTAATCGCTGCACACAGAGATATTATAGTTAATTTTCTACTATTATTATTATTATTATTATTATATAAAATTCTCACTTTTATACATTTAGATTATCATATGGGTCCTTTAGAGTTTTTCTTATGCAAACTACTTACTGTATAGCTCCTTCAATGCAATTTTTCTTCTTTTTTTTTTGTTGTAGTTATCAAATGAACTGTTTGTAATTTTAATGTTTAATATTAATTGTGAAATGAATTGTGATTTAGTTCATTTTATATCTCTCTTTTTTTTTTTTGTATCGTACCACAGGTTGGATTCCGCTTCAAGTTTTCAGAGAAGGTTCTAGACGTGACTGATCTCTGCCTGGCTGAACCCTCAGCGAGTACAAAGGTCTGATAAATACATGGTGCAGTGGTGCTTCATATTTATTGTCTGTATTTACTTTAAGGTTCTGGTTTTAGGTTTGCATAAAACCAGGTGACTGGAGAACCTGAACCCTGATCTCATAAGCACTATTCATTCATTTGCTCAGGCATTTATCTATTCATTTACCCTGTATAATCATCCATCTCTCGCTCTTTTTCTTTCTCTGTCCATTAGTTTCTTTGCTCATCACCATCATCCATCCATTTGTCAGTCTGTCTGTTTCTCTGTCTACCTTTGAACCTGTTCATCCATGTGATAAGGCTCCACCCATGTGTGTTTTTTCATTTAGAAGGAGAAAGGGAAGTATGGCGAGAGAGAGGAATACGACAATGAGGAGGATGAGATAAAAAGCGAAGCTGCAAAGAGGTTCGAACAGATCACAACACACACGCAAACAGTGCGTGATGTAGACAGCTCGTTCCTATCTAGCCGCTCGCGATAAGCGATAAACTTTCTGTTCACAGCGGCAGGAGCTTCAGGAAGTCCTTTTCAGACGAGCGCCTCTCCGATCGCACGCAGGAACCCCGGTCCACTTCCTCTATCTCTAAACCCCAGGATGTGCAAAGAGGAAGAGTGATGACGGTCAAGGACGAGGAGAAGGAAAAGCAAACGAAGCAAGAGGCTGAAGACAGAACTAAAAGAGAAGAGGAGGAGGAGGAGGAGAGAAGGAGGCATGAAGATAAGCAACGAATGAGGAGGGAAGAAGAGGAGGACACGCTGAGGCTGCTGGAGGAGGAGAGGAAGAGAGCGGTGGAGGAGCGAGACAGAAGACTGCGTCTCCTCCGAGAGGAGCTGAAACAAGAGGAGGAAGACGAGGAGCGAAAGATCAAAGAGGAGAATGAGGAAAGGATGAGGTGAGTGAAATGAAAGGCCAGACGAGGCTGCGGTCAAACGAGGTGAAAGGGGGGTAGGCTGCTGATTATCAAAGTTAACCCGAAGGTAAAAAGTGTGTGTGTGTGTGTGTGTGTTTGCGCGTGTGTGTGTGTTTAGGGTTCTAAAGCAGCGCCTGCAGAGAGAGGGACGACAGGAGGAGGAGCGTCTGGAGCAAGAAACACAAACCAAACTGCAGCAACTCCGAGAGCAGGCGCTGAGGGACAGAGACACACACCTACACACACTCAGGTACACACTCTCACACCAGCGCACACTCACACCTCCTGATCAGTGTGCACTGTTTAAACCTACCGTATGTGTGTGTGTTTAGGGAGGAGAACGAAGAGAGGGTGAGAGAGCTGCGTGCTGAACTGGAGGCGGAGCGAGAGAGACTCGAGGCGCAGAGGAGGCGGGACTTGGACAAAATCAGGGCGGAGTCAGAGGAGGAGTTGGAGGCAGAGAAAAAGCGGCTTCAGGAGAAGAGGGACGAGAAGTTAGCCTCGCTGAGACTGGAGGTGTGTGTGTGCATGGGCGTGAGTGCGTGTGAGTGTGTGAGAGAGTCTGACCAGTAATGTGACTATTGGTTACTTTTCTAATTTTCCCACCGTGTGTGTGTTTGTGTGTTTGTGTGTTTGTGTTTGTGTGTGTGTGTGTCAGGACATGAGCAGTGAAAGACCGCGAGAGCTGAGAAGTCCTCGACCTCAACAGCAGCTACTGGAGTATAAAAGAGAGGTAGCATAATATATATTTGATCCTGTCACTCACACTGAAGGAGGCGTGGCCTATTTCCATCAGGTATACTGAAGGAGGCGTGGCCTCTCTATCAATTTTACTGAAGGATTGGCCTCGGCATCAGTTGCAGTGGAGTAGGCGTGACCTCTGTGCATCAGTTTCAGTTAAGCAGGTGTGGTCTCTGTGCATAAGTTTCAGTGAAAGAGGCGTGGTCTCTATTCCTCAGTCTCAGCAAAGGGGGCGTGGCATCTGCATCAGTTTTAGTGAAAGAGGTGTGGCTTGGGTCTGTCATTCAGAAGGTCTAGGTCTGTCAATTTCAATAATTGTTTCAGTGTTTGGTGTTTGTGTGTGTGTGTGTGTGTGTGTGTCTCTAGCTGTCTGACGTGCTGCAGGAAGTGAGAGATGAAGTGCACAGGGAGCACAGCAGGAAGCTGGAGCAGCTTAAAGAGGAGCATCGACACAAGCTCCAGACCCTCAGAGAAACACACTTGGAGGAGGTGTGTGTGCTTGTGTGTGCTTGTGTGTGCTTGTGTGTGCTTGTGTGTGCGTGTGTGTGTGTGTGTGTGTGTGTGTGTGTGTGTGTGTTTTCTCATAATTCACTTGTTTACTGGAACCTTTTTTATCATGAAGTAAAACTCTGTATGTGTCCAGGAGAGTACTGAGCGTAAACGTGTGATGAGCGCGCTGCAGGAGGAGAGGGAGCGACTTCTCACCTCACACACAGCTCAGCTCGAGCAGCTCAGACTGCAGCACGACACACAACTCCACAACATGCACAAAACACACTCGCAGAAGGTCAGCGCGCACACAGTTTTTTTTTTTTATAATGTAATGTTTCATAATGTTATTTAAATTCTTTGAACAATGTGTGTGTGTGTGCGCGCGTGCACAGGAAGCTGAATTGCAGGAGTTGATTCAGAACTTAGAGTTGAAGACCAAAGAGCTCAAAGCACAAGAATCAAGACTCCTAGCTCAGGTATTCACTCGCAGTTAATCTGTGTGTGTGTATGTGTATGTGTATGTGTATGTGTGTGTGTGTGTATGTGTATGTGTGTGTGTGTGTATGTGTATGTGTGTGTATGCGTGTGTATGTGCGTGTGTATGTGCGTGTGTGTGTGCGTGTGTGTGTGCGTATGTGTGTGTGTGTAATTTGTATCCATTCTGTTAATGTGTAGGCGGCGGATTTAAAGAAGAGAAGAAAACTGCTGGATGAGGAAGAAGATGAAGTTGAACAGGGCTTAGAGGTGTGTGTTTTCCTTTCCCTTCCATCTTCTTTGCTTCTCTTTCTTTTCCTCCTTTCATTGTTAGATTATCCGTAATTTTTTAAAATTTAGTTTCCTAACTTTTTCTTCCTTTGTTTCATATTCTGTTGATTTTCTTACATTCTGTTTATTTTATTTTCCTTGACCTTTAATTGTGTGTGTGTGTGTGTGTCGATGCCCATGCAGACTCTTCCACGTCTACTGAAGGAGAGGGATCGTCTTCGTGCCGAGCTGGAGCGAGCAAGAGATGAGAACCACAGCGCGAGGGATGAGCTGAACAGAGAAAGGGAAGAGAGACTGAGAGAAAGGGAGGTGATGGAGAGAGAGAAGAAGAGAGAGAAGGAGGAAAATGGAATGATGAGAGAAGAAAGAGAGAGACTGCAGAGCAAAGTGGAGCTGCTGCAGAACAAGTGTGATCGGCTCATCCGGAGAGTCCGGTAACCAACACAGTACAGTGCAGACATGATATGGATTGACACAGCACAGCACAGTACAGCATGACACAGTACAATACAGTACAATACAGGATAGCATGACACAGTACAATACAGCACAGCATGACACAGTGCAGCACAGCATGACACAGTACAGTCCAATACAGCAGCATGCATGAATGATGAAGCAGCACACTGCATGACACTGAACAGTACAGTACAGTTCAGCATGACACAGCACGATGCAGCACAATATAACACAGCATGACACGGCAAACTAAATGTAAATTTTTGTTAATTATTGTTAATTGATTATTGTAATCATTATGTGTGATGTCAGTGAGTTGGAGCAGAGAGAGAGTACAGACTGTGAGAAAGAGGAGAAGAAGGAGGGAGAGATTGAGGAGGTCAGGAAGAGGAGAGAGACGGAGGAGAGTCTGCGACTGGAAGATCTGGTACCTTCTGCATCTGGTGACACTCAGGGCAACATGGAGCAGTACGTCATTCATCCATCAGTCCATCCACCTATCTGTTTCATTCTTTATGTCTGTGTCTCTGTCTGTTTATATCTATCCTTCTGACTATCCATACTAAACCTGTTTCTCTCTCGCTAGACTTCGGGAGCTCATCTCGAGCGAGAGCGTCTCTCTGCAGAGAGCGAGACAGTTCTTAGACCGTCAGACTGGCACTCTGAGGGAGAGACAGGCGATGCTCAGGGCAGCCCGGACCACCCTTCAGGACCCCGCCCCGACGGGCGTGGCCCACCTGCTCCCCCAAAACCTCCAGCAGGTACATCGACACAAGGTCGTTTTGATCAGACGAACACAAGCGTGTTTTGCTGCCAAATTACTGCAGCAAGCTGAGGACTCATTACACACACTCATGATACACACACTGTGTGAGGAGAAACTGGGTCGAATATAAGGATTAATTAATTGATTAATTGATTGATTAATTATCTTCTTTAGGAGGCGAGTCATTTAGAGGAGCTGAAGGAGACTGTGCAGAAGGGTCACATGCTTATTAGGAAGAAAGAAGAACAGCTGAGTCAGCTGGAGAACTCGCTGGCTGAGGAGGTACACACACACACACACACACACACACACCATCCTGCAGTACCAGTGTATTCAGTCAATCAGCACTTTATGTTCAAGTTGTTAAAGGTTCTATTTTATCATAAAGAATTAAAATAAATGTAGAATCACTTCAATGGATCCAGTTTCTTTCTTTCTTTCTTTCTATCTCTCTTTCTTTTTTTTACTTCTGTCTGTCCATTCATTCGAAATCTTTCATTCTGTGTTCATCCATCTAAATATTTAACTTTTTTTTTTTTTTTTACTCTTTACTTTTCTTTTTGGTACATTATTTCTCTTTTTGTTTGACTTTATCTATCCAACCTGAATCTTCCTTCCTTCCAACCATCAAATTCTTTCTTTCTTTCTTTTTCATTTTTTCCATCCATCCGTTCATCCAAAGCAGTTATTCAGTTTATATTTTATCTTAAACAACCACAATAAACATATAATTCTTTTACTGGCTAAATGTTTAAACGGTCATACGAATGTTAATTTAGATAAACCGATTTGTAGAAGCTGAAGACTCCCCACTAAAACACGCACGTCACAATAAACAAAAAACAATGATTCTTAAAAAAAACAACAACCTGGAAGTCATTGTGTTCATGCACAAATCGTTAGGTGGAAATTCTGGCATCATTTATGGAAGGATTTAGATTTTGTAGTTTGTAACCGAACTCGGGACACATCCTTTATATTAAGAAGCTCCATAACATAAATAAGAGAACGATTGTGTGTGTGTGTGTGTGTGTTTCAGCTGTCGTGTGACGATGCAGAGAGGATGGAGGGGGAGCGCAGAGTCACGTTCGACGTTACAGATTCAGAGATGAGCAGTGTGTGCGGTCACGAAGGAGCAGGTGACTACAGACTAACCGAAGGTGTTCACAGGTTTACTAGTACACCATCGTTTCTATAGCCACAGCTCATACATAGGGACTTGTACAGCGTACAGCAGACATGCCTGTGTTAATATTTATGGAAGGAGTCTCCAGTGTCAGTGCTTTGTCACAGTCTGAGTTAAATATCCTATAACATTACACATCTCCTCCGCCTGTCTGTCTGTCTCTCAGTTCCAGTGAAGGTGCAGCAGTTAGCCGACTCGCTGCAGCAGATCTCCACCCAGCTGAACACGGTGTTAGGAGCGCTCGGACCTCTTACCCAAAGAGCAGCAGCATCATCGTCATCATCATCAACGTCGACGTCGTCCTCCTTCCCGCGAACCTCCTCACTCCTTCTTCCCGCTTCGTCCTGGGCGTGGCCTCCGAACACCTCCTCGTACTCCGCAGCCAATCAGAACGGGTTCACACACGGCAGGGTTAACGGCGTCGCGACACCGCGCGCCTCCGACCTCCCGCTCAACTCTGGAGACTGGAGAAAGCTCCTGCACGGTACGACAGAAAGCGCCGAGCGTGAGAATAACAGGGCGTGTCGTTATTATCACGGTGGCTTAATAAGGAGCAAATGAATCATCAATGTGTCTCTCGATTGTAGGCGTTTCCACGGACACCGGAACCTCGTTTCCGAAGAGAGCTCACATAGCGTATTCTGGATACACACCGACAAGGTGACACACACACACACACACACACACACACACATACTGTATGCACACAAACGTACACACACAAACTCTTGCTCATTTACACCATATTGTGTGTGTGTGTGTGTGTGTGTGTGTGTGTGTGTGTGTGTGTGTGTGTGTAGTCTCTCCTCCATGATGCAGGCTAAATCATCAGAACTGGACAACATGAGACTGCAGGGATTGATCGAGGGAAACAAAAGATGGCTGGAGAAGCAACGAAAAGACACAAACGTGTATCCTTTTACTCCCGCGCACACACTCACATATACGAGGGGTGAGGCAAACATGATCCGCTTTATACAGTAAACATCCGGTTATATTACATCTTCTCTTAGCCATGCTGTCTTATCAGTACCGATACTCTGAGGAAGGTAAAAGTTTATTTTAACCCTTTCATGCATGAATTATGAGAACCTCAGTCAAGATTTTTTTTTTTTCCTCAGTGTTTTTATTCCTCTCTAGGCTTGAAAATAAAATGCAATTTAAATTTTTTGAATAAACCCATTTTTCATGGAGTTACAAATATGTCCACTCAGCTGGACACCATGCGTTTGACATTTGAACCAAAGAAATATGCATTTAACTAACCAATAGAAGAAAATGATATACTGTGTGAAAATAAAATGTATCCAGTTATTAGAATTTGGCATAACATCCAGGGCACAACCAATATATATATATGCATCAGTTAACAGGTGCTAAACAGGCCCTTACAAAAAGTGCCAAATATTGTTTGTGGGTCAACAAATACTCTTGCTCCCCCTATGATATGCTATCATCCTCTCACATCATCATGTCCCCCTCATCTACTCACCCTCAAACTGGTTGTCTTTGGTTTTCCAGACATTTCTGAACAAATTCTGTCCCAGAGCTCTGTCTGGCATTATATCCTCAGCTCCCTCACCATCTTCAGCTACCTCACCACCCACAGCATCCTCATCCTCAGATCACTACTGCTATCATTGACTAATCCTGATCCTTCTCCTTTTTCTGGCAGCCATTCATCATAACTGCTATTGGCATCATCCTCACTTGACTCAGATGGTATATGTTCCACTATCCTGTTATGTGACATCACGTTCAGTGACATCACCTCACATTCATCATACATCATATTTGTGATGCTTTTTTTTTTCCAGCATCTGCAGCCTATTCTACACACATATACATCACAAATGTTACACACACACACACACACACACACATATACTGATGCACTCAACATATTTAGGGCCCAAACTGACATCAGCCCTATATCGTGTGTGATGTGTGCAAGGTGTGTGGTGCACCTGGGCGGCGATGGCTTTTTGGAGGTCTTAACGCACTCAAATAACCCACAGATTGTGCGGTGCGACCGGGGGGCGATGGGGCGATGATCAGGGTGCTTGGGGCAGTCATCGTTGCTTGCAACTATATTAGTATGAATTGCAGTTCAAATTTAGCCAGTGATGCATGACGTCCAATTTACTGGACATGAGATTAATTGCAAATTTATCCATACACAAAATAAATATCTGGAAATTTTGACAATCATATTAATCCTTAGATGTTACTTGATGCCAGCATATTTTTTTTTACCTACAGGGATGTCCTGATATAGAAGGATTTACAAGATATTCCAAGCATGTTCTGCATTTCTGACTTCCTGGTGGCCATCTTGGATTTGGGTTAGAAACAAATGCACTTACCATGACTGGCATATAGGTGGTAGTGTACGGGATGATGCACAAGCATCCACTGTGTTGGCCTATATGCAACTATAACAACAAAACCCATGTATACACAAGAGAACAGCTTTTGAATAGCTGTCCAGGGTTAAAGAGAATCATTACTGGTGACAAGACACGGGTTCATCACTACGAGCCTGAGAGTAAACGGCAGAGTACGGAACGGAAACACCCTCAATATTTTATTTATTTATTTTCCACCTTTTAGAGCTTTTTATAGGTTTGTACATGCTCATCTGATGGATGAAAAATCAGCAGACAGGTGGGAATCTGCCGCCATTAGGATACCTGAGAGTCTTGCAGTCCTTCACCCGAGATTTTGCTGCATAGCTCATACACACTTGCCATGTATGCATGCGACACCCAGTACACATTTAGAGCTGATTGAGCTGAACAACATTCGCACTGCATGTCATGGGCTCAACTCAACAGGAAGTCAGTTATTTTGGGTCGTTTGCCAAAAACATTGGATTCTGATGTACTCTTCCTAGGGGATTTATACGATCGCCACCAAACCAGGCCACTGTGATCTCAATACATTGAGGATGCAAAATTGCAAAGGGATTTCTGATATCTCAAACGGGTCAGCTGTGACGACGCCTTAAACTTCCGCAGGGTTGGCGCAGGGTGCTTGGGCCCGCTCATCGTTGCTTGCGACTCTACAGTATTTTAATAATCGAAAGTACGTAATGTCTATAGCACACATCTGTCTGTTCTCCTTAACTGTTCTTCCCCAGACCTTTGTTTACACGCTACCAGGCGCCCCCGTCCACAAATGGTTTGGTCCAACTCAGCCTGGATGACAATAACCAGATCAGAGTGCACCATTACTGACGTTCAGTAGTAGTGTCGTCCCCTCTTAGTTTTGCACAAGCAGAATCCGACCAGCAAAAAAGTTTGACACTAATGACAGACACAATAATAAAGCACAAGAACTTTGTGAGTGTGTGTGTGTGTGTGTGTGTGTGTGTGTGAGTGAGATACAGATGGAGAAAGGAAATGTCTTCCTCAGGTAAGAGCCAATCAGACGACTTCATTCCAATAACGAGCGGAGTGGAAGTGTGTCGTTGACACACACTTTCATAACGCAGCTCAGACAACTCAACACGCGACCGTGAATCGAAGAACGTTTTAAAAAGGATTTTATTGTATTAGAAGACTTTTCTGCGCTACAGCGGAGATGTAATGAAATATCCAGGTGTGGTATTATGCATTAATGTGTTCGTTTGTTTTGTGAACAATATATACACACAAGCAAAAGCACAACAACTGATGACAATCTTTGGGACACTTTAAACGTCCTGGATTTTTATAACCATCATCACTAAACATTACGCTCTGTAAATCTATTTTAAATTCGCTTCTCATACAGTACGTGTTTTTTTTTTTTTTTTAGTTAATCAGGTTTACGAACATGTCAGTGTGTGTCTTTGTGTAGTTGTGGGATTTATTTTTGTACAAACTGAATAAATATGTTGTGCTTTGTAGTAAAACGAGGCTCAAACGTGTAGTGTGTGTGTGTGTGTGTGTGTGTATATGTGTGTGTGTGTGTAAATAAAGCACTCTTTATTTAAAAAGTCACACGAGACGCAGTGCTGTTGTGATGAATATCAGCACGGCTGTGTTGCAGGCATCCGAGTCGCAGCCGTGCTGATATTCAACACAACAGCACGACCTCGAGTGCGATTATTGCGTTTATACAACAATTCCACGAACACTATTATTAACACATTATTTGTTTCTTTATTTACCCAGTTATGTTGCTCCGCCCACACATATCCTTCCACGACCGGCGTCAGGTAGTTTTAAGGTTTTGTCGAGACTCTGTTGCCAAAACGGGAGGAGAATAAACCATAGACAGTCCTGAGAAACCGATGAGGTTTACTTTATATTTCCACTGATTCAACTTTAGAATATCAGCTCCATTAACCACCGGGTTCCAGGACTGATTAAATCCCAAATAGACAGCTAGTGCTCTATGTAGGGTGTACAACCCCTTATTCCAGACACAAAGTAGTGCTCTTGATCAGGGCTTAGAGAGGGATTTGGGATTCAGCCTTGTGTTAGGAGTTAGTTAGCGTTGTAGCTCGTGTTAATCATAAATAAAAGAACACTGAGGCGATTCAGAAGGACTTGGAAGTGATTACTGCAGAGACGGCGTGTTGTTTAAGACGACATAACGTTATCAGATGTGTGTTGTCCTCACCACTTGTGGAATGCCTCTCGTCCAATCAGATTACTCGATTGATTGGTAACGGTTATACCTGGGACAGGAGTGTGTTTGGGAGGTTGGATAAATGTATGCAGAGTATTTTTATTTGTTTAATTAAATAAACCTTAATGGAAAATAACAAGACTTTAAGGTGGTACCAGTAAACTCCGCCCACTTATACTAAAGCGGACATATTTTTAATAAACGCTAATTCAGTTCAGATCCAGGTTGTGTGAATAAGACATTCGTACAACGCGTTCACTGTGTAGAAAACCTTACAAATATTTTATTCAGTAACTGTCAGTCATTAAAACCTGTTTTTTTGTTGCAGACTTTACAATGTAGATTCCATCATCATCCTCCTTAGAAAAGGCGTACTCAGTTACAGTGAGCTACAATCAATCCTTCAAAAACAGGACCAAAGATCAAAACCACAGAAGGCCACAGGTTGACAGGAC
>CM059218.1:2188477-2338477 GCA_030347435.1 Clarias fuscus | reverse complement strand
GTGTGCTGGTGGGTTCGCCGGTTGTGATGCGTATTTTGAGCGACACAAAAAAAAAATTAACCACGTTTTATTTTCATGTTACAAGATCACCATAATCTTCACACTTAACATTACATTTGAAAAAGCCAACAAACTAAAATGAAATTAATTTCAATTAAACACTCTCGCATTATTTCAGAAATATTGGAAACAATGAATCATGTTATATTTGTTACTTAACGCTGTATTTCACAGAGACAGGTGTGTGTGTGTGCGTGCGTGCGTGCGTGTGTGCGCATGTGTGTTCTCTCACCAGAAGTAGATCTGGTACTTCTTGCTCAGCACTCGCTTGTCTTTCCGGGCGAGGTCAGAGACACACAGGTACTTCTGAAGAGACGAGACAGGAACATGTGAGTCATTTTAACACACACACACACACACACACACACACACACACACACACACACACACACACACACTTTCACATCAGCCTCATGGTGTGTGTGTGAGCGCTGACCTTGGTGCGGACTATGTTCTTGTCCGAGTCGATGTCTACCAGTGTGTCGTAGTCGTCCTCCTCCACCGAGTCGTCGTCCTCCTGTCCGCAGCCCCCCACCGTGTGTAACGAGCGCTCTGTCTCACACACACACACGATATTAGAACAAATAACAGACCAGAACTTAGAAGTCATTTTCACATCTCAGTAATTAGGAATCAGACTGGAAATATCAGCACGGTGCTGTGCATAAGTATTGGCACCTGTTCCTCTCCCACTTTCTGCAGCGTAACATCCACAGGAGTGTGTGTGTGTGTGTGTGTGTGTGCGTGTTATTTTTGTTGCTCAGAGACAGAGAGAGAGAAAAAAAAAAGCGACAAGGAAAGCGAGCAAGGGGGTAAATACTTATGCACAGCAGCGTGTTCTCATTACATCTCATAATCGATCATCAGCTCATGCTCTAAAATCACCGCACCCCCCCCCCCTCTCTGATTGATTGATTGACAGGCTATTAATCATCGGTCACTGATTAAGGCGGACCGGCGCGCGATTGGCCGAGCTCATCGTGCAGCGTGCTTATTGGTCTAAACGGACGAGTGGGCGTGTCACCGAAGCGGACGACTATGTGGTGCGTGCTGATTGGCCGACGCTTGAAAGCCTCCTGCCCTGAGGGAGGAAAAACAACAGACCAATGAGAGATCAGAGAACATCCAGTGAACAGGCCCGGGGGGGTTGGATGGGGGGTTAGTGCTTAGTGGTTAAGGCATTGGACTACGGTTCGGGAGGTCCCAGGTTCAAATCCCACGACCACCACATTGTCCCTGTTGGGCCCTCGAGCGCGGCCCCTCAACTGCTCAGATGTATAAGGAGATAAAAATCTAAGTCACTCTGGATAAGGGTGTCTGACAAATGTCTAAATGTAAAATGTACCCATGTAGCCGTAATTAGCATCAGTGGAGGCCAGGCTGTCCGTCACGGGCTCTGAGCTCAGAGTGCTGGCGTTATCAGCTGCAGAGAGAGAGAGAGAGAGAGAGAGAGAGCGTACGAAAAATCATATCGGCAAAGAAAAAAGAGAAGGTGAAAGAAAATGAAAAGAAACAAAGAAACAAAGCAAGAGCAAAAGAAATAGAGAGAAAGAAAGTACAGAAAAGAAAAAAAGAGTGAGAGAACAAAGAATGAAAACGAAGACGGAGAAAGAAAAAAGGGAAATCATGTAACATGACAGAAAGAAAAAAGTTAGAGAGAAAAAACAGGAGGAAAGAAGTAAAAACAGAGACAGAAAGAGAGAAAAGCAAAGGAACGATTGATTTCATTATAGAAAAGTCCAATAAAAAGAAAGAGTCCAATAAATTGGTGTTTACTGGAAACACACACACACTACTCACCAAATGAGCCGTATTCATACGGAGAGGCTGGAGTTTTTCCTGCAGGATAATCACACACACACACATAAGACTCACACATATACATTAGGAGGTTCAGTACACACACTATACAATCACTACACACACTACCTCTGCACATTTACAGTAGCGTTACACAGAGTTAGGAGTTACGCTAAGCTAAGCGGCGCTCACACTGGAGAGTTAAAGCATCAGGCTCTGATCTGTAGTGGGTGTGGCTTTAAATCCATATATGGACATTCTGGTGATGTAATCAGATCATTGAGATCATTAGATTTTGTACTCCGGCGTCTCCATCGTTTGTTCTGGAGGAGTTTCCGTCCTACGTTCCCATGGAAACGCTGGTGCCGAAACGGCTGCGTCTGTAGGAACCTCAGCGCTACCGAGACACACGAGAGACGCGTTCCTGTCCAGTGTGAACGCAGCGCTAATTAGCCGTTAGTGAGGGTTAGTCAGGGACGTGATGAGTGTGCTGACGTATCAGAACACACACGTCGTCGCGTAACACACACGTCGCGTAAACACTTAAATACACACATAGGCGAACGTCTTACCTAAGAGAGGGCCTGAGGTGTAAAAGTGAGAGAGAGAGAGAGAGTAAAGAGGAAAGATGAGACTGTGTTTGTTACTACAAACCAATAAACAGCAATATCATATTTGAACATTGTGTGTGTGTGTGTGTGTGTGTGTGTGTGTGTGTGTGTGTGTGTGTGAGAGAGATTGTGCTTAAGTGATGTTGCCAGGTTACCCGTCTCCGCTGACGACATATCAGCTGGGTTCAGAAGCCCCTCCTTCTTTTTGTGCATTCTGTAAAAACAGAAAACTTTTAAAACTGGTTAAAATGTAAATCACAGAGAGAGAGAGAGAGAGAGAGACACAGACCTCTTGTTTTCGATGCAGGCCATCAGGAAGGTCAGAATGTAGAAGGACAGGAAGATCCCAAGACAGAACAGCATTCCCATAACGTACGCCTCGGCTACGACACGCAGAACAAAAACACACAGAGTCAACCGCGACACACACACACACATTCAACAGTTACTAACGAGCGAGTACAACTGCTCTCACTCACAGTCGATGGCAGGAGACACAACCACGTCCAGGGTCTTGCTCCGGTTCCCGGCGTCCATCAGCTCGTCTGAGAAGACAAACAGACAAAATGACGTCTGTTACCGAAACGTTACGCTCTGTAGAGAACATCAGCTCTATAGCCATTACCCAGAATTCATCTGTGGACCAATTAGTGCTTTAGAAAACTGAGAACAGGAACGAAGAAAGACAGAAATAAAATAGAGAGACAGGACAGAGAGAGAGAGAGAGACCAGGAGAAATGAGAGAGTGAGAGAGAAACAGGAAAAAACGAAAACCAAAAAGACGAAGAAATAACGAGTGAAAAAGTGACAGAAAAAGGTGGAGAAATAAAACAGAGCGGGACAGACAGAATAAAAGGAAGAAAGAGAGAGTGAGAGAAATAAGTGAGAGAGACGAGCAAAGAGAAATAAGAGGGAGAATATAAATGAGAGTATAGACAGTCCCCGACTTACAGACTCGTTCTGTTCTGGGATCATGTTCGTAAGTCGGATTTGTTCTTAAGTCTGACAACGTGAATCTTGTACGCCTTTGACACGAATATACTGTATAACGCAAGCATACCAATCAACTCGACTAAACCTCTGTCCCCTTTTCTCACACTGCCATCATGTGGCCAAGAAACATAATCGCGCCTATGAAATGAATCTCACGCGTGTCAAACGTAATAGCGTCGTCTCTGCGTCTTTAAATCTCGAGGGGAATCCCGGACGACATTTTGTCTCAGAGCTCTTTTCCACCGTATTGGACTGTTAACTCGGTTTTGTTGCGGATTTTCAGAAATTAGGAATGATTTACAGCTTTACAGGACAGACATTCTCCATCATCATCGTGCCTCCGGACTGATTCATTGAACCCGGTGACCCCGACTCATCTCTCCCAAAGAGACAAAAGGAAACAAAGACCAAGGGAAATAATAAGTGAGAAAGAGAAATGGAGGCAGACAGACAGAGAAAAAGGCAGAAAGAAAAAGGGAGTCTGACAGAGAGAGGGGAGATGGAGAAAAACAAAGGCACAGAAGAAGAAGAAAGGAGTGCGAGAGGAAGAAAGGGATGGAAAGAGACAGAACAAAAAAAGAGAGGAAAAATGTTAGAAAGAAAAAGGGGATGTGATGGAGAGAGAGAGAGACCGTCAAATAAGTCAGTTCTTAAAAACTCTTAAAAAAGTGAATCAGTGAATCGGTGAGTTAAATGAATCACAACCGACTGAATCATTGAAGTGATTCGAACGCTAAGAGTCAGTGAGAAGTCGACTCGGTGTTTATCTGTTACTTCAGGTGATGTTATAAACCTGCAGGGCAAAACACTCTGACGTAAAGTTACATCTAATACTCCACGATGTCATTTTACACCAATGAGGTACGAGGAATATAACTGAAGAATCTCTGAATCTGAGCTGAAACGTGATTGGCCGTCACGCTGACGGGAACGTTCGGGGTGGGCGATGATTGGCTGAACTTCCAGGATGCCGCGCTGCGATTGGCTCACCGGGCGAGAGGGGGTAGAACCTGAGCGGCCCGCCGCACACCTCGTCCTCGGTCTTCACCACGATCACCACGTAGAAGCTGTTACTGGGAAAATCCTTCCTCTGGAAAGCAGAAGGAGAAGAAGAAACGTCGTGAGGAGACGCGTGACTGCTGAGGAACGGACGACTCGAACCGGGGTTTTAATCCTGAGCTCGAATAACACACACACACACACACACACACACACACACACACCTGCACTGTAATGGCAGCCTTCTTGGTCATGGTCTGGTACATTCCGATGAACGCCACGTTGTTGTCCAGGTCGTACACGGGACACTGAAATACAGCGCAGGGGTCAAAGGTTAGGATCGGGAATTTAAGAGGTTTTGCAAGTTCTCTGAAATAGGATTAGACTTATTTAGCAATACTGAATATAGACTGGACAAGATAATTGGATTAGTTACATCTATAGGATTAAGGCTAAAATCAGGTATTTGGTTTAGGATGAAAAATTGAAATCATGAGAAGCGATTATGGAAAAAAAATTATTTCTTTTCATTTGAGTTTTGGCTTTCACTGGCAAATTTTAAAAATGTATTACGGAATCTTCACAAATTTAATTACATGCACGCACACATACATACACACATACATACACACACACACACACACACACATATACATACACACACACATACACACACACATACACACACACATACACACACACATACACACACACATACACACACACACACACACACACACACATACACACACACATACACACACACACACACATACAATGAAAGTTTAGAGAAAGAGGAACAAAAAGATGGAAGTTCATGCAAAGTGTGAACTTTATGTGTTTGTAATCAACTCTCAGTTCTCCTCATGTTTGTGGGTGTGAGAGAGAGAGAGGGAGAGAGAGACCTGGATGTCCTGAACGGACATGACGGAGCAGGGGAAGTTCTTCTCCGAGTTGACTTTAACAATAACCGTGTCCGCTCCTTCTGGAAACACGTACTTAAAAAACTGTATTAGAGGGGGAAAGAAAGAAACAAACAAAACTACATGAAAAATATGAAAAGGTTCTTCGCCTAAAAGTCTTTAAATGTCTCTCAGCGTCTCCGAAACCCCCGTGAAGCGTCGCCGCCCTTCAGCACCACGTTACCTCGACTACCTGAGCATCAGGAGACGGGCGGCACTTTAATGAGAAACAGAACTCTGATCCTGGATCAGCCCTGAAGGTGTTTACTTTTGCACTGTACGGCTCAATCAAAACAGCTTTTCCAATTTGAGATACGTTCTTATTTCAATGTCAGAATTTAACAAGTAGAATTTGTGTGATTTAATTCACCATCATTCAATAAAAGTACGGTAATATTTATTGGAAAGCTGAGTTAAGTTTAACTTTCCACACCCAGACCTGATTGCTGCCAGATCAAGAAATCACTTAAATGTAACCTGTATGACAAAGTGAAGTCTGCTAAAAGATGAAACAGATGAACAAGAAAGCATCAGTCTGGAAAGGGTTTGTAAAGTCATTTCTGAGCCGTTGGGACTCCAGCGAACCGCGGTGAGAGCTATGATCCACACACGGAGAGAACAGGAACAGTGATGAACCTCCCCAGGGGCAGGCAGCCGACCAAAATGACTCCACGAGCACGAAGACGACTCGTCAAAAGAACCCAGAACAACATGTAAAGACCTGCAGAGCTCACTCGCCTCACTTAAGATCAGTGTTCACGATTCAACAATAAGACTGGGCGCAAAAATGGCGTCCATGGGAGAGTTCCAAGCAGAAAGACACTGCTGATCAAAAAGAACACAAAGGCTCGTCTCACATTTGCACTTTAGGAAAATATCCTGTGGACTGATGAGACAAAAGTTTAACTTTTTGGAAGGTGTGTGTCCCGTTACATCAGCATGACCAACAGTCAGACATGGTGGTGGTAGTGTGATGGTCTGGGGCTTTGCAGCTGCAGGACCTGGATGACCTGCCATAATGAGTGGAAACATGAATCCAGAAGGAGAATGTCCGGCCATCAGGTCGTGACCTCAAGCTCAAGCGCATCCCAAACCCAATGATCCGAAACACACCCGCAAGGCCACCTCTGAATGGCTCAAAAAAAAAAAGAAGAAAAAAAGGAGTTTTGGAGTGACCTAATCAAAGTCTGAACTTAAATCTAATTGAGATCCTTGAACAGGAATGTTCATGCTTGAAAACCCTCCATTAAAACAATTCTGCATAGACGTGGGGACCAAAATTCCTCCACAGTGACGAGACTCATTGGCAGTTATCATTAATGCTTGATTGAGGTTGTTGCTACCAAGGGTGGTACAACCAGTTATTAATTTTAGGGGGCAATTACTTTTTCCACATAGGGCCAGGCATGTTTATATTTTTAACTTCCTTTTGTATTGACCGGGGTCACCTTCGTTTAATATTAAAATGTATTTGATGATCTCAATCATTTTAGAGTAACGAATACGCAAAATAAATAAATAAATAAATAAAATAAAATAATAATCATCATCATCATCAGGAAGGGACAAATACTTTTTCACAGCACTGTAACTCAAGAGCCGCATCAATCCCGCCCCCAGACGGACCCATCTTTGGGGATTGTCTTGCTTTACAGCTGCTGTGTGTTGAACGCGACTCGTCCGTCTCTGCTGTCATTTTCTCGTCACTGTTTACTGGAGAATAAACAAAAGGAAGTGCTTTTGCAGTTTTGATATAATGCAGGAGGATTGAAAAGAGCGTCTTCCGACGCTTTGTAGGTGAAAGTCTGGTACTATTGAGATAGAAATCATCTGTTCGATCATGGAGTCGAGTCTTAAGTACGAGAGAAGACGTTCAGAAGCTCGACACGTGACGCTCCTCGTCATTAACAGTGACGAGTCTTCAGATAAAAGCAGCGACGTGTTCTGTTTACATTCAAGGTCCATGTGTCTTTTTTTTTCCCCCGTCTCTATATAGAGATCCCATGATCTGTGCGTGCACGTGTGTGTGTGGGCGTGTCTGTGTGTACACAATTCCAGTCATAATAGACGTTACTGCTGCATGTGACCGTCTGCAGTAAAGAGAGTGTTTCAGAGCTGAGGACAAAAACAGATTATAGATGGATATAGATTTACGAACTTCCTTGTGAACTTTAAGTCGTGTTTTTTGTTTAGTTTTTTCTCGAGTTTGTCACACGTCTCCTCCCAGAACAAACTAACAATTACGTAAATCAACACAACGGCTCATTTTTTCTCCATCAAATAAACGTGTGTGTGTGTGTGTGTGGACAAACCTGTGGTTGAGAAGGCGTTGCATTGAAGCTGAACTTCTTGTTTGTCCTGAATAAACAGAAGATGACAATGCTGTAAAATCTTTACACCCAGCTGACGGCATGACAACGTGGATACATTTCAATATTATTAAGGGCAACAGGATATAAACTGGCGGCAATGTGGTGTAGTGATTAGCGCTGTCGCCTTGCACCGCCAGGGTCCGGGTTCGATTCCCGTCTCTGTGTGCATGGAGTTTGGATGTTCTCCCCGTGCTTGGTGGGTTTCCTCCCACAGTCCAAAGTCATGTAGTGTTCCCAAATTGGCCGTAGTGTGTGAGAGTGTGTGTGTGCTCTGCAATGGATTGGTACCCTGTCCAGGGTGTACCCCACCTTGTATCCTGGGATAGGCTCCACCCCCGCGACCCTGAATACAGGATTAAGCGGTATAGAAGATGATTGGGTGAGTGAGGATATAAACCACCACCACCACATTCAATAAAGTGCCCCTTGAACCGTAAACTGACCCTGAATCTCCCCAATGACGGTACCATAAGAAACCAAAAAAACAAACCAAAAAAAAAACTCTAATCTGCGCTAAAGTCGTTAACAAAGTGGCGGCCCGGGTGAATATGTAATAGTATGATGATGATGATGATGAATGTGAGGCTCACTGCAGCGTGAAGCTTTCCACCCGGCTGACCCGCAGCTGGAACTGGATGCTGGAGGTGGACAGAGTGGACACGTCCACGTAGAAGAACTGCGTCTCAGAGAGGGCGAGCGTCGGGGGCTGGCACAGGGTTCGGCTCACCTGGGTGTACTGGTACTTCCTCTGATAACTGCAGAGTCACACGGTCAGCACAAACAGCATGTCACAGTCAGACATAAAATTTCAAAACTATCAGATTTCCCAGAAGGCCGTCAAACCCCTCACCACCTCCCGTGCAAAGTGCCATAAAGTTCCCCACCACAAACCGCACAAACACAAAGCGATGATCTAAATGACCTAATGCGACCCATCTGCCCTAGCGTGGGTGTTGAAATTTCCCCAAATTGCTCTAAGGACCCATGTACAAACGCCTCTGTGGTTTCCAGAGCGTCCTACTCATAAACAAGGAAATATCTAATCCACTCTGTGATCACGTGACTTCCTCCACAATCTGAACCCGAGTAGCAGAGGAACTGAAACATGTGATCTACACAACCGTCGACCGTGTGGACCTGTGTGTGTGTGTGTGTGTGAAAGAGAGAGAGAATATAGAACTGAACACTTGAGCCTAAAGACACAATGGACGCCTCATGATTAACTTCAGGACTTTATTATTTGCTTAAGCTCTCCCTCTTTTAAAGACTCGCACACACACGCGCACACTCTAATATAAATGTCACATAAGATAAATCATAGTCAGCTGGTCGAGCCTCTAATAAAATATTCACTCAACACAAAACTTAACACAGACTTCACATATCGAGAGATTTGTTTTTCCTTCTCTGTTTTTTTTTTTCCCCCCGCTCGCCGCTGCTGTAACCGTCCTTGTGACATTTTCTGAAACAGGAAATTGATCTTTTCTTGAACTTTTTACTCTGGACTTATTGCCTACTCTTGCAACAATCCATGGGAAACCTTCAGTTCCTTCTCAAGTGTGCTCGAGAGTGTTTACTTTATATAATATAATATTTATAAGACGAACAGTTAGTGAGATAAGCAGAAAGGTCAAAGGTTGCTCACAGGCCACGCAGAATGAGAGGAACTTGGAAGGAGAGTACGGCCTGCTTCTGCCTCACTACGAACAACACGGGGCTCTTCGTGCTCTCTGACAGGAGCTCCACTGACACCCGGACCCCCTCCGTCTGAGAGAGAGAGAGAGAGAGAGAGAGAGAGAGAGCGGGGGGGGGGGGGGGGGGGGGTATTAGAACTATGATAATTACTAAATATAGATTTATTCATAGATTAGATCAGGATTAAAGACTAATTCTAAGACTTCTTCTAATTTGTATAATAATAATTCATTTAGAGATCCAGAAATAAATCAGCATTATAAATAAAGAATCATTTAGAGAGTCGGTTCTGAATCATGTCACAGTTATATATATATATATATTTAATTGACTAACATAGAAAGTCAGCACAGGGTTAAATCAGTGTTATGATTCATTTTGTGAGTTCAGCACTAACTCAGTATTGTAATGAGAATTCAGTAACCCAGTCTGTAAACGGTTGCCCAAGAACTGAACTGATTCATCTGGAGAGAAATGAAATTAAACTCTAGACTAGAATAATGATGATTCATCCAGCAAGGCCATAAAGCACTTTATCAGTCCTGTAACTGGAGACGTGGAATTATTTAGTGTGGACAATAATTCGATTAGAAAGCTATAAAATATTATGTCCGGCTCAATGATTTGTTTAGAGAGTACGAAAAGTATGAAGTTCGAGGATTATTACTGTACTGTGAAGATTTGTGATTAGAGAATTTATTCTGTAGTATAATAGTTCATTTGTAGAAACAATATAGAGTTGGGTATGTATCAAAATTATTCATTTTAAAAGTTGATTTAGGGTTTTCAATTATTCATTTAGAGAGTCATTTCAGGTAAGATCAGTATTATAATGATTCATTTTGAGAGTCAATTCGGGATTAGTTCAGCTTTACAACAATTCATTTAGAGAGTCAAATTGGGATTAGTTTAGCCTTACAACAATTCATTTAGAGAGTCAGTTGGTTCAACTTTACAATGATTCATTTAGAGAGTCCATTCGAGATGAGTTTAGCTTTACAACGATTCATTTAGAGTTGATTCGAGATTAGTTTAGCTTTACAATGATTCATTTAGAGAGTCGATTAGTTTAGCTTTACAACAATTCATTTAGAGAGTCGATTCGAGATTAGCTTTACACAACGATTCATTTAGTTGTTTCGGGATTAGTTTGCTTTACAACGATTCCTTTAGAGAGTCGATTAGTTTAGCTTTACAACGATTCATTTAGAGAGTCGATTCAAGATTAGTTTAGCTTTACTACTATTCATTTAGAGAGTCTGGGATTAGTTTAACTTTACACCGATTCATTTAGAGAGTCAATTTGGGATTAGTTTAGCTTTAAAACGATTCATTTAGACAGTCGATTTGTGATTAGGTCAGCTTTACAACGATTATTTAGGGAAATCAGTTTTGGGTTAGATCAGTATTGATTCATTCATGATATTAGTTAGTGTATTATGTATATTATATATATGTATCATGGTATTAGTTAGTTAGTGTTTATAAAGCTTTAGAACAGTATTACAATAAATCATTCAGAAAATCAGTACAGAATTTCATCAACATCACAATGATTAATTTCAGACTCGGTACAGAGTTAGATAAGTATTATAACGAATCATTCAGAAAACCAGTAAAAAATCAGATCAACATTATAATGATTTGTTTAAAGACTCGGTTCAGGGTTTGATCAGCATTGCAATTATTAATATAGAAATTCAGAATGGGATTAGATCAGTATTATAATGAATCATTTAACCAGTCAGTTGAGAGTTGGTTCAGTTAGTACTTGGATAGATCAGCACTGAATGTAAAAACTGAAAGGAACAAACAGATATAAAACAAGTGAAGAGTGAATCAGAGTAAACACACACTAAAACAGAAGGAGAAAGACAGCAGGAGCACTGACTATCAGAGAGTCAGTCAGTCAGTCAGTCAGTCAGTGATGTGGTTTTAGAGACGTGGTGTCCGTGACCGTGGTGCTGCTGCTGTTCAGGGCTCACCTTGTTACGGGTGACGGTGTGGTTGAAGGTGTAGATGATCTGCTCGTGGCTGGTCACCGTGTCGAGGTAGCTGGTGTCAAACTGGCCATCGATCTGCCTCACGATCACCGAGCTGTTCGTGACCTCAGCACCGGCGCTCTCCGCCGTCAACACACACAACAACACAAACACAAACAACAACAACAACAAGCAGCGGCATCCGAAAGCAGCACAGTGGTTCTCCTTCCAGCAGCTCGCCATCGTCACGCCGCCTCCTGCTGCTGCTGCTTCATCAGCTCCGTCCCAGATCAGCCTCAGAGCTCCAGGTGAGAGTCCGGGCCCGACAGGAGGAAGTGATGACGTGTGATGACGTAATCAACCCAGCGGCTTGAAAGGAGGGATCACCAGCATGGCCGTAAAAAACAAAAACAAAAATAACCCCCAAAAAGTCACGTGACACTCGCTGTTCAGCTAACTCCTTAGAATGAACAGCATTTAATGGACGTTTAATAAGATATTAATATATGAATATGTAAATATTATCAGCTAGAAAAATTGCTTACAGACAAGTTGAGTTTTTTGTTGTAAATTCTATGTTAATTCTTTACAAATGTCAAAATAACGTTGAAGAAAAAAAAGAAATACAGTGCTATAGGTTTTGTGCCAGCCGTTAGCATTAGCGTTAGCATTAACGATAGCAGGAGCCTCTGCTGCTGCGTGTAACCCCACTAGCTTTGCTATAACACCGAGTTAACGCGTTTCCATCGCCGTCTGACGAAATAAACATCTCACACGTCGCTCGTCTCAGTTCATCTCCTTAAACGTGAAATGTCCGGAGTTCAGGCTGTTTATAAACCTCCTGCTGGCAGTCAAAACAAACGCGGCCAACTCAACAGCGCCCACACGCGGCGCAATCATGGAACCCCCGTAGGGAAAAAAAAAAAAAAAAAAGAACCCCGCCCCATCTCCAATGATTGGCTATGGAATCCAGACTCTTTGTTACGATTGGCTGGTTTATCCTCAGTAGTTAAAGCACCATAGCGACACCATTTTTATCCGGAAGTGCTACCTACGTCAACAGATCCTCCATCTTAGGAGGGGCAGGACTCCCTATTTAGGCAAGTCTTTAAAGCAGTGCTGCTCTCAAGTGTAGACCACCTCCAGCATTCATGTTTTTAATTACATCATCTTGTTTTTGCTTCTTTGTTCATTTCATTTGTCTAGCATCTTTCTAACACCCAATGTCACATTAGGCAATGTGTAAAGATTTTAATTTATAAAAATCTACTACTAGGGATGGGAATCATCAGTCACCTCCTGATACGATATTATCACGATTCCTCTTTGCCGATTCAACTAAAATTGCGATTAAATTTTTTTTTTAATTGCTGCAATTTTAGACCTTTTAAGCATTTTACAGACTAACTTCAAGGCCAATCAAACTATTCTGGTCACTGGCTGAGAGATGTCAGTGTCAGTGTGGCACAAAAGAATCGTGATTCATGAATAATTTTTTCCCCATTAGAACCTAAATCTTTTAATATTTATCTTCTCCCTTTTTATTTGGGAATTATAAGATAAGATAAGATAAGATATACCTTTATTCATCCCACAGTAGGTAAGTACCTACATTTATTTATACAGTAGGTACAAACAGCAGCAAAGAGAAAACGTGCAAATGTCAGGTAGGGCCAGTACAGTGTATGAATACCAAAGAACAAGAACCAAACAATACAATAGTTACACTATATAAAATTGTATATTTTTATTTTTTATAGGTTTTTTTTTCTTGTTATTCATCTTTTTTATTTTGTTGCATTAATCTTTTGTTTTTCAGTTACTACAGTTCTTATAGATTCACTCAGTGGTGCGTTTTATTGCACATTATGTATAAAAGATTTAAATAAATATGGTCACAGAAGACCCAGAAACAAGCAGCAAAGCAGTAACGGCCTGGCGAACAGCTCATGAGGTTCATACTCGTACATGATGTCCATGGGGTCCAGACGTCAGTCTTCAAGTATGAATGTAACAAAAGTTTGCGCGATTACTTTTGAGCCTGCCGAAAACAGCTGTAATCCCTGACAAATGTTTAATCACGTCTTAGCTGCTTTATTTCAAATGCATTGTTGTGGTGTACAGAGGCAAAAATACTAACAGTGTGTGGCTGTACAAAGCCTGTAGCATGAAGTCCCTCGTATGGCCACTAGAGGTCGGCATTTTCTTATTAATTACATATAAAAAAAAAAAGTACACTTAATGTGTTATAACAAAAAATATTCACAAGTAAACACAACCAAGTATTCGGAAAAGTCGAAATAAGATTGAAAGTTTTTTTTTTTTTTTTTTTTTTTGCTGAATCTGTACGGTTAGCTGGTTTATCTATGAGGAAAATGTTCTGCTTAGCTTCACACAGACAAACCAAACAGAATTTTACCTTTATGAAATGAATGATGAGTCACATCAGCAGTATAAGTAATGTAACTCACTAACTCATTAAACTAACCAATTTACTTAGAAAATATAACTAGCTAACTAATTCACAAAGCATAGCTAACTAATTCACCCCGCGTACAGGAGTAGACATTCCGCATTAATTCAGTTCAATTTTATTTATATAGCACCTTAACAATGGTCATTGTCGCAAAGCAGCTTTTACAGAATCAAAAGAAAATTATGGAAATTAGCATGAAAAGTATGAATAAAAATGAAGAGATTTTTAATTCATTTTGAATAAATGCCGAATAAATGAGAACAATCGTGGGCGACGGACGGTGCCGAGGGAAAAACTGCCTGAGATACGAGATCCCTGGCAATAAGAAGAAACCTTGAGAGGAACCAGAATCATCCTCATCTGGGCGATAACGGAGAGCAGGGATTTGATCTGCACTCATACTGTGTGTTAGGAGGCTGGAAGTTCAGTATAACAGGAGACGTGTTTAAGTTCATATGGAGTCCAGTTCGTTATTAGAGACTCAGGTAGACTGTAGGAAACTCCAGTCCTGAACTATCGAGCGACTGCAGTCACGAGTCCTCAGAGAAACAGCTTTTTGTATCAGCCGAAGACAGGAGCGTCTTCATGGTAAAATGACTCCAATGCATCCCAAGCAGACCACACTGGACCTCCATGCGATGGGATCTCCAACCAGGACGAGTCAGACAGGTCCAGAGGGCAGAGGGGGTCTATATAAATCACTGCATTGATCTTCCCCAACTGTTGACAGATCAGTCTATCACTCGCTTACCGTTCATTCTTTCATTCATTCATTCTATTCTATGAGTCAAAGGAGACTTAGGGCACAAGCTGAGATACACCCTAGACAGGGTACCAACCCATCACAGGGCACACATACACACACTGCGGGCAATTTGGGAACAGCAATTAGCCCAATCTGCCTGTTTTCGGACTTTATGAGGAAACTGGAGTACCCAGAGGAAAACCCAGGCATCAAGCACAGGGAGAACGAACTCCACGCGCACAGAGCCGAAGTGGGACTCGAACCCTCAATCCTGGAAGTAACCTGTGTTTGTGCAAATTACATGGGATAAAACATGTGAAAATGCATTTCATCATCATGTGACATCTGTAACAGTATGTGATTAGACATGAAATATACATTGAATCATTGAATCATGTATGAAAAAAAAAAATCCAAGTAGATTAAAGTGAATGCGGATATTAGAGTTAGGAGAAAGATTATCATGCTACATGCACATTTATACATCCTGGCATTTTTTGTGAGAATAAAGTTGCAAAGATGTTCTTAAAAAAAACTTTTACTAGGTTTATGGTTATAATTCGATATACTGAACAATTATTTATTCTACATGAATTTAACGTATTTCTTAAAATATCATTTTCATACATTTGTTAAAATGCAAGTAGTCCATCTATCAGTCCAACCGTCCATTTTTTTCCCATTATCTGGGTTTCAGTCACTGGGGGTGCAGTCTAAGCACAGATGCCCCGACCTCCTGAGCATGAATCCTCCTGAACCTGAGGTTTAACTAATGTCTGGATGTTCCTCTCCAGGACTGTGGCATTTTCTTTTCCCAGGGAGGCTAAGAAGCAGGATGCCCCTAAAACACACCCTCCAGTACACCTTCAAAAACGTAGGTCCAACCACCACAGTTTGCCAATCCAAGGGGCATTGTCATTGACCTTCATGCAATAGTCAAATGGCGCATCAGAAAGGATGTACCAATAGAGTCAAGATCCTTCAGGAACTCAGGGAGAAGCTCATCCATTCCAGGAGCCCCTGATGCTACAGAGTTTTTTTTTAACTACCCCACCGATCCCAGTCCTAATGATGAACCTGAGTCCTGGACTTCTTCCACCATATGACTTTGTCAAAGGTTGAGGTCACTCCATCCTCGCTATAAAGAACATGGGCAAGGCCCTTACTGAGTTGCCTGACATTTTGCCAAAATGTCTTCAAGTCTGAACAAAAATACATTTTCATGGACTCCTCCAAAACATACACTTTGCTGAAAACCTTCACTTCAAGGTCATTATCCACATGAGCATTTGAGTTCCTCTGTCTCCTCAAGGTGCACCTTCCAGCACCCCACCCAAGGACTCCAGGAAGCCTGAATAGTCTAAAATAATGTCCGCCATATAATCGCAAATAACAAAAATGTATGTTTATGTATTTATTCATTCATCTTCTATACCGCTTATCCTGTGCACAGGGTCGTGGGGAGCCTTGAGCCTATTCCACGAGACTTCGGGTACATACTCACACACTACAGGCAATTTCGACACGCCAATTGGTGGCTCAGTAGTAGATTTCTCACCTGCCATGCAGAATTCCCACCCAATGCCCTAACCCCAGTCCCAAACCCAGATAAAAGGGAGGGCTGAATCAGGAAGGCAATCCCAAATTGTGTTTATACATTACTCATTACTTTCATATATGTATACATTCAAATATGCATAGATAATATATGTATATGTAGTGACAGAAATGTCTGAAAAGTGACTTGATAGTTCCTATAAGATAAAATAAACCGGAGGAATTTGCTTCCATATGTTGTCTAGTAAAAACCTGCAAAAACCTACCTATAAAGTAAAAGACCAATACAAGGAATATATTACCTACTAGCTGTCTTTTAATACATATTCATTTGGTAGGCCTTCATCCCTTGACCTTTCCCACTCCACATTTTGACCTTGGGAAAAGCAGGAAAAACATACCTTTCCACAGCTGTCACCATTGAACCCATCGTCATGATCATTTATAGTTAGCACTATATCCTGGTCAGGGTACAGCTGGATCCGGGTCTGTGTACCAGATGTACGGGTGCAGAAGTGGAAATACTGAACACACTGAACAGTAGGGTACTAATAATGTATGTATGTACACACTCCTTCATTCATGTGCATGTTTGGTTGTTCTGAGGGAGGAAACAGGAGAACCCCGAGAAAGACACACAGACAAGAACCCGAGCTTAGGATCAAAGCAGGGATCCTGGACCCTGTACTACATGTACAGTACCTCAAACTTTTGGAAATTAATTGTTTTGACCTGCATTAAGCATAAGGCTGGTGAATGGATTTGCAGTGTCTAAACTGGAGGGAAAAATGTAAAACACTAAAGGTTACTTTAAAACTCAAGCGGCACAGGTACTTGCCGGCAACACAGCATAGGTCAATGACGATAAAAAAAAAAATAAAAAAAAAAACCTTGTGCTTATATGGAAGCCTTCCTGCTGTGTGTTAATGGGGCGGCTTCAGACATCAAACTGTGCCTTTGGGTTTTCAGATATGTCAGGTAGAACAAAAGTTATCATTACTTTTATAACAGGTAAATTGACCGCTACTGGAATATGGGAATGACGACGCAAAAATGTAGAACTCTCAAAATGAGCATATTATTATTATTATTATTATTATTGTCTGATCATAGAAATTACCAGAAAAACATGTGATTTGGATAGTGGGTTAAAATGAACTATAATTCAATTTACCGTATTGCTTAGGTTGAGCTGAAAAAAAGAAAGGACATGTCACTCTATACTGCACAATACTGAGCCCTATATGCATTTATTAAAAAAAAAACAGCTAAACAAATAATGGCTTAATTTAAGGGCATCCGGGACAAATAGCATTGAATTCAGGTGTTTCAGTCACTCAGACCCCCTTATCCCCAGTGAAGGACGATCTTAATGCTTCAGCATAACAAGACAACTTGGACAATGCTGTGCTCCTGTGCAACTTTATGGCAACAGTTTGGGGAAGGCCCTTTTCTATTCCAACATGACTAGGCACTATAAGTAAGGACTATAAAGATGAATTCCGAGTGGAAGGACCCGACCGGCCCAAACACAGAGCCCTGACCTCAACCCCATTGAGCACCGGTCCAGGATAAACTGGACCAGAGATTGTGAGCCAGGCCATCTCGTCCATCATCAGCGCCTGACCTCATAAATGCTCTTCAGAATGAATGGACACGAATTCCCAAATTCAAATTCAAATTCAAATTTTTATTTGTCACATACACAGTCATACACAGTATGATATGCAGTGAAATGCTTAGACGACCGCCCGTGACCTTAAAACAAAGACTATTAATTGGAAATGAATAAATATGAAAAACAAAATAGAAAGTAAATAAATAAAAATGTATTAACTATATATCAGAGTGAGTGCAGAAACATGTGTGGATGTGCAGAATGGATCAGTACTGTGTGATGTACTGATTGAGAGGCCGTATCGCCTGCGGGAAGAAGCTCCTCCTCGGTCTCTCTGTGTTGGTCTTCAGAGAGCGGAATCGCTTTCCTGACCTCAACAGAGAGAACAGTCCATTGCTGAGGTCCTTCATGATCTTCCTGGCCTTGGTCCAGCACCGCTTGCTGTAGATCGAGTGGCGGTCAGGGAGCTCGGTGCAGATGATGCGCTCAGCTGATCGCACCACCCGCGTCTGTCCTGCATGGTGCTGTTCCCGAACCAGAAACACTTCCACAGAAACACTCCAAAATCTTGTGCACAGACTTTTAAGAAGAGTGGAAACTGTTATAGCTACAAAACCAATTGGGTCGACCAGTTGGATACAATGTCATTGCAGGTTTGGACAAATACGTCTGTATGCATAGTGTGTGTTTGTGTCACAGTGATCTACTTCCAGTCTCTCACTTCTCACTGTCATAAATCCGTTAAACTGTAATAAAAACACACTCTTAAAGCTTAACAGTGAATTAGTGTCGTGTGTGTGTGTGTGTGTGTGTGAGAGAGAGAGAGAGCATCAGCTGCTTTATATAACCTAGAAAGCAAGGACTTTCTCGTTGTCATGGCAACAGATTTTCCTCAGAGAGACGCACAAAAAAAAATCACGTATTTCCCGCGCTTTCTTTCTTTTATTTATTTCCTTTTTTTTGGGTTATATTAAAAAGAAAAAAAATTCACGCGCCACCCACTCACTCGCTCGTGAACGCGCACAGGAACGCGGTTTCGTTGCGGTCGCCATAGCGACCGGAATTCACGCGATGGAGGATGGTGGATGGTGCGCGCGTGAGCGTGTGCGCGAGCGAGTTGGGGAGGAGGCATGAAGTCATCGTTTACGCTAACCGTTGCCATAGCGACGTCTTTAAGAGAAGGCGCCTGTGGAAGGTGGGGAGGGCGGAGATTCTACGCGGAGTGACGCACGGGGGGGGGGGGATGCGCTCGCTCGGGTGACGCACGGAGGGGGCGTGGTTAGAGCGCCGCGCGCCCGCCGCAACGCTGCTCCGTCCGTAGTGTCGTTTCCCGCAGAGAGAGAGAGAGAGAGAGAGCGAGCGAGCGAGTGAGTGAGTGAGAGAGAGAGAGAAAAGATGGCGGCCGTGCCAAGCGGAGCTGCTGTTGCTGCGTCCGCCGCGGCCGCGATTTCACACTCGGGCCGGACCACCGCGGGCATGGGCGCGCCGAACCGAGCGCCACCCGGCTCTGCTATCGAGCACCAGAGAGGAGCCGGACAGAACGCGGCGTGTATGGCCGGGCCCGGGCACCCCGCGGTCGGCAGGCCGCCCCCAGCTCGAGTGGGCTACTACGAGCTCGAGCGGACCATCGGCAAGGGCAATTTCGCCGTCGTCAAACTCGCCACGCACGTCATCACTAAAGCCAAGGTGAGGCGACGCTCATACCGGACTTCCACCGTCAACATTTCCGCGCTGTCACCCCTGGATCTCGGCTTTATTAAGAGGGGAAAAAAAAAATACATCGCTAGGCTGAGATTAATGTCCGCATCTCAAACGGGTCCGAGTTCCCCTGCCTAGGCGCCCTACGTAGGGTTTACCCGTGACGTCTTTCTGCTCTGTGCGGAGTGCGCGAGATGTCCAATAACGCGCTGATTGGGATGCAGCCAGTGGGCCTGCGCGGCAGTGTTGTTGTGTAGCGCTCTCTACGCTAATGCTAACGGTATGCTAATGCTAATGCTACAGCTACTTGGCTCACTTGTGTTCCTTTCTCTCTCTCTCACACTCTCTTAAGTATAGTTTCTTAAATATGTTTACATAAACTTATAATATATGATTTAGAGCTCTATCTCAAGTTTCAGGATTCTCGGAATGATAAAGAAATCGCTAGCTTGAAGTGTTTTAGCTTAACATCTGAAGTAACGGAATCAGGAGCGTCTCTGAACATCAGCACTTATTTGTGTACAAGTTTTCTTATCAAAACGTTTTTTTATATATATATATATCATTGATATCTGCAGAGAGGAATGTATGCGAGAGAGAACACTGAGTGAAAACTTAAACATTTAATTAGGAGAAGTCGATTAATTAATTATATCACGTATTATAAATCCGTTTTTGACGTGTGAAAGTGTGTGAAAGCTGTAGAGAAGCGTGACGCGTTGAACAGATCACTGATGGACATAAAGTTTGTGTTTTGGTTTAATGGTGCACCTTCATAAGTGTTGATGAAGATGATGTGTAATGGCCCTGATGATGTGGGAATGTGTGTGTGTGTGTGTGTGTTGGAGAGAGAGAGATGCACTTGTTTTGTATACTGCACCAAACGCATTTATTCATGAGATTGTGGTCCTGTGCCCGCTTGTGTCATTGCGTATCTTCTCTCCGTGTGTCTCACTGCGTGTACGGGTTTTTTGCACGGTGTGGGCGTCTGGTGGGCAGACACACAGCTGGCACAGTCCGAGCTAAGGGAGATCAGCGCATCTGAGGAATCGCCGGTGTGAAAACAGCTGATTCGTGCAACTCCCCCCCCCCCCCCCCCCTTTGTCGAATCTGAAGCGGAGCGAGCCACTCTGAGGGATGGCCGGTCCACTCGAACCCCGAGCCGTGATTCCAACGACATGTGACATCTCAGTCCTGTGGAGTTTACATTCGACAGCGTTGAAGCGGCGATTCCAGACCGTTTTCTCGGACCTCCTTTTCTTCACTTTCCCGCATGCAACTTTAGTTTGTACCTGCTTTCTCTCTACGCACCTCATACAAGCCCTCGATAAACGTCTGTAGAGATGATGAAGAACTTAGTTTCATCTCTACTTGGTACTACTCACGTTTTGTCTGGCGGACGTTTTGTTTTTCCAGATTTCGCTGTTCGGTAGGTTTTCATTCGGTCCTGCTTTTAATTTCTGTTTTACTATTTCTATTTAGATGCAGGGCTGTGTGTGTGTGTGTGTAGTAGCTGCGAATGTTTCTTACTGGCGCAAAAAAACAACCAAAAAATTTCTCCTATGGACACCCACAAGGAGTATTCTACAAGTGGTGGGAATGTCGCCTTCTTTCAGGCTCTTTCTGTCACGTTTTGCTCCTCATTTCTTCTCGGTCAGACTCGACTCTTTGTTTGGTTTCCATCAAACTCGGTTATTAGTTGGCTCTCCATCAGGCTTGGCTTGGCATTTTGTCTGTTTCCTCAAGACTGACTCGGCTCTTCGTTTGCTCTTTGTAAGGTTCGGCTCTTCGTTTTGCTTGCTGTCAGTTTTGGCTCTTCGTTCACTTGCTGTAGGACTCGACTTTGTGTAGATTGTTGGGTTCGGCTCTTCGTTTTGCTCGCCGCTGGGCTCGGCTGTTCATTTTTGCTCGCCGTTTCCTCATTGTCAAGACTCAACCCTTTGTCTTGCTCGCCGCTAGGCTCTTAATTTGCTCAGTCAGTTTTGGCTCTTCGTTTTTGTTCGGCTCTTCGTTTTGCTCGCCGCCGGGCTCCGCTCTTCGAGTAGATTGTCAGCCTCAGCTCTTGTTTTTTTTTTCTCTGTCAGGTTCTAGCTGTTCCCCCACCCTCTTCATAACCAAAATAAACATCAGATAAATACGTAAAACATATATATGCTAAATACTCGTTCAGATCCACCTTTATTTACAAAATCTGGATGATAGACTGGATAATCTGGAGTTTTTAAATTAGAATTTAAAAAATTAGGATCTGCTGGTTTTTTCCGTCGGGAAGAGACATTTGCATGTTACTATTTTGTTAAAATGTACTTCTTTGAAATTGTTCAAATTTTTAAATAAAATAATCCTCAGTTCTACCACATAGTGAATATTGGACTATTTAGGAGCAGAAACTGATCTGTATGTATAGTAACGGTGCGTTCACACTTGGCCTGAACTCCTGAGTGTACACCAGGATGTATTCTGGGTGGTTGTTTTTTGTTTTGTTTCTGGATGTGTTTCAGGTTTAAGAGTTTTTCCAGAGTTTTTTCTGACTCGAGTGTGAAAATGACCTCCCTGTCTGTTGAAACCATGGGATTTCAGTTTGTTCAGGTCCGCCTGTGTGTTTATCGCGGTTTTACCGAGGACCACACCGACACTCGTAATCACAGAGTGTCTGGAAAATGGAAGCCGTACTGGATTTACCTGGCGCGACGTCACCTGAGTGTGAATCAGTGATACGGAATTGCAATACAAATACAGGTATCGTGATCATATTGTAGCGGGCGGTCCCAGGTGGATTCCCATCCCTGAGTTTTTATTTCCCTTTTTTTTTTGTTTGCCACATTTAACAGTGTGTCATGGAATTGTTAAGTCAGGTCCTTGTTTGTAAGCGTTTCTGCGTATAAATCTATTTTCATATCAGCATTCTCTGCATGTTTAGGGTAATTAATTATCCATCAATCAGAAACGGATTACAAAAATTACGCTAAATATGTTATAAATTACGTTTAAGACGTTATTCCACATGTAGCAAAATCAACGAGTGCAGTTATTTCAAATTCAAATTTTATCTGTCACATACACAGTACGATATGCAGTGAAATGCTTATTTAAAAGAGAATGTACCGTGTCTTAGTGCTCGCTGACGTGAGCTGTTCTCACAGATCGTTTTGTACGGTGGCCTAGAGAGGCAAAACAAACGAACAAAACCAGAAACAAAATAACAAATCCGAAAAACAAAGTGACTAAACCGGAAACGAAATAACAAAACCGAAATTAAAATAACGAATCCGGAAACAAAATGACAAATTCATACGCAAAATTACAAAACAAGAAAAACAAAGCAAGAAATTTAGAAACTAAATGACGAAGCCGGAAACAAGATGACAAAACTGAAAACAAAATAACAAAACTGGAAAAACTAAATAACAATGGATTTTTCACTTTGTTTTTGTTTTTTCTGTTTTGTTTTATTTTGTTTTGTACTTCTCGGCCGCCGTAGTTTCGCCAGATGCTTCCGTGTCACCTTTTATCTCCCTTTGCGCTCGTTGTTTAAGTCCACGCGCCGTATAATTGTCACATCGTTCGTCTCGGCTGTTTTACAGCTGTATTTAGGGTGTCGGTGTGTTCCGTCTGCTTTCTTTTGATTCCGGAAGATCCCGCGTGCGTTTGTTTGCTTTTAGTATCGCAGCACTTAAAGGCGAGGTTTGACGCGGGACCGCAGCACCTCAGGGCTTTAGCGATAGAGCATTGAGTTCGTTCTCTTTCACCTATAGTATGTGTTGTGTATTCTCTAGGTTGCGTAACTGTGCGTCTTCCACACACACACACACACACACACACCCTCATTCACGCATGAACACACACGCTGCATCTGAAAGTGAGCAGATTCTCAGGATTTCCGTTCAGGTGCTGAAAAAAAAAATCCCTGGTGGTGTTTTTGTCTCAACATCCCATTCAGTGTTAAACTCTCTCTCTCTCTCTCTCTCTCTCTCTTTCACTCACACAGACACAGACGCATTTCTTTTTTTTTTTTTTTTCATGCCACTCTTCTGATCCTAGTCTCGTAAGCGCTCCTTACGTCCATAAGTAATGCTGATAACGTCTTAATAACACCTTGCGTAACAGCTAGCGGTTTCCGTCATGCCCGGATCTCCGCGCGCAAGCAGACGGAGACGTCACCGACTCGTTTGGACCGTCTCATCAGTGACGGCGCTATCCAGCTCCTCTTATCGGTGCAGTTAAATTTATTGCAACACGATAAGCCAAATCTGCACCAGAATCCCCGAGTGATCCGGGAAACCTGTGGGAGGGCGCTGGTTTGTTTGTTTGTTTATTTATTTATTTTTTCCCCTTCTCTTCCACATTGCTCATCTTTGTCCTTGGTGCACGTAGAGAGAGAGAGAGAGAGAGAGAGAGAGAGAGATAGATCAGGAGAAGTGACGAACCCCGCTTTTTCCTAACGCAATATTAGTCGCCATTGCGGTTGTAGGAATAAAGTGGTTAGTTAAAAACATTTTGTTTGTTTACTCGAATCAGGTCACATGACTCCAATTTCCAAACGACATGCAGGTCAAACAGGGCGAAGAAACCGTTTGTAAGACGTCCACAAGGTGTTCACAGCGGCAGTAATGATGGACACATGTTTTCGCAGAAGGTCACAAGTTCGAATCCCGTTGCTGCTGTCTGTAGGAGGGAAACTTAAGAGCGTCTGCAAAATCCCAAAATGTAAATGTGTCCCTGAGTCCTCGCAGGCAGAAGTGGGTGGATAGCTCTTTCCTCCAAGTACGTCTCCTTTCGCCTTCACCTGCTGACCAGTTAAGATAACGGATATGACGTACGTGATCCATCGCCGAGGAACGAGACTGCAGCCCTCAACCTTTTCTCAGAGGCGGCGAATTCATGTAACGCGCGAGACAAAAGGCATTGGTCGAGACGCATTAGAGATTCGCAAGTGGACTCCGAACCGACGTCGATCGTCTCCGTGATTCGGTTAAAACGCTGACCACGACATCATCATACTTTGTAAAAGAACGTAACAGACCCTGACCTGTAAGGTGTGACGCGTCTGGGGCGGAGACGACCGGATATGTCTCTGAGAGGGAAGATGGTTTTTATAATGTTATAATTTTTTATGTTTTTGCGGTACATTTAAGACGTTTTTCCCGCGTGTAGCGGTATCGGAGAACGTTCCTTGTCTCGGTGCTCGCTGAAGTGAGCTGCTCTCACGCGAGACCGTTTTTGCCAGATGCTTTAGCGTCACCTTTTATCTCCTTTTGCGCACCATGTGATCTCTGGACGTGTCGATGTTTCGATTTATTCTGTAAACAAACCAGAATGCGATGTCAGAAATATTGGCACCCCTGCCCTATTGCTTTCTTTCTTTCTTTCTTTTTTTTAATGGAAAAAACTAAAACTTTGTCCGTAAAATGATGTCAGAAATATTGGCACCCCTTGCGCTATTATTATTATTATTGTTTTTTTTAATGGAAAAGCAGTAACTTTCGTCCGATTATTATGTCAGAAATATTGGCACCCCTGCCTTTTAAAAAAAAAAAAAATTAATTAATTAATTATTATTTTTTATTTTATTTATTTTTTTGGGAAATGGAAAAAACTAAAGTTCTTGTCTGAGTATTGAAAAAATGTTTTTTCTGCCCCTTTCTTCCTCATTTAAAGCACGTCAAATCTTCGCCGCGGGAGTGCCATAACTTTTTTGGACTGGATAGTCGTGGTGCGTTATTAGAGACGTTACAGTTCAGAACGTTCAAGAGAGCAGCATATGGAAAACTGCAGTAGCGCTTCCGGGAGCATGGGACTAACAGGATTAAACACACACACACACACACACACACACACACACACACAGAGCACCTGTTAGGGCATGAACATCAGCTTCATTCTGTGACCTGTCAGCAGGTCTGCACTCGCAGCTCTGACTTCACACGCGCGTGAATAACACACTGGAAACTGGGTATGTCATCACAGGCTCCGGACACACACACACACACACACACACACACACACACACTCCTGTTAGGAGTGTATGGTTTTATGGGATGGGTTTTTACATAACGTTGCTCTTTTCATCTCGCATCCTGTACTCTGTGTGTGTGTGTGTGTGTGTGTGTGTGTGTGTGTGTGTGTGTGTGTGTGTGTGTGTCACAGATACACTACTAATTATGTGTCCTCGCCCCCTTGCACTCGCTCATCATGCATCTCCATCAGCTGCTGGTCCTCTGAACATTCTGACAAGACGTCATCGTAGACACGTAGTTCCGCAGAAAACGGAACACGCACGCATGCACAGACACACACACACACACTCATTCACACACACTTGTTGTTTATTCCGACAGTCTGTCATCACACATTTATAGTGACATAAATGCTTGGACACGGACACCCATGACAGTCCCAGGGAAGCCCGTGTGTGTGTATATATATATATATATATATATATATATATATATATATATATATATATATATATATATATGTGTGTGTGTGTGTCGCCCACATGCACCATCAGGGGCGTTCGACTGCTACCGTGTCCAGATGGTACTACCCAGTGTGTGTGCGTGCTGCCCACTTGCATTGCATTTACACAATGTTTAAAAAGAGCTCCGTTCATTTGGCACTCGTATCGATAATCATCATCATAATCATAAATATAGCCGCGAGCAGCGATTAAGGGGCCAAGCACGTTTCACTCCTGCCACCTTAGCGAGACAGGGACAGACCAGGAGGCACCGCAGACATTGACGTTCGTTCCCAAGACGAGTGTTTTTGAGTTAGTTTAACTACGCTGCGATCCGAAAAAGATAAAGGATTATATAAAAAAAAAAATTATTCCGCCGAGTCATCCTTTTTGCGACGTTAAGACTAATAATAATCCGTATGTAGTCTTTGTTTTATTTGTAGTCACACGTGTTTACGTATCGGATGTAAAGGTGTTGATAGATCTTTTAAACGTTAATGTGCCACGGTACCTTTTCATGTTCAGCTTTGTTGAAGCGCGCTGTCGTGCCTCTGTACTTACTGATGATGCTAACTTGTAACGGTGGATTTACAAGTGGCTCTGAAGTGGCGCGTCCAGTTGGACTCGTTCTAGAGTCTGGAAGTCGTGGATGCACTAAGTGGAACAGTTCTGAGAACAGTTCTTAGATTCACAGAACTGTCCACATCTAATTCTGTTTCTAGAGCTGTTCTTAGAATTTGGCTTGTTTGGGCAAATTCTAGAACTGGATGTGGGAAATGTAAAATGTTTTTTTTTTTTTACAGTTCTAGAATTTGTCCAAACAAGATACAGTTCTGAGAACAGCTCTAGCTAGAATCAGAGCACATAAGATTGAACCAGTTGTGCGATTGTAAAACTGTTCTCAGGACAGTTTCTGTGCATTTTATCTCGAATTTGCCCAGACAAGACCAGGTCTAAGAGCAGTTCTAGAATCAGGGCCTATTAGACTAAACCGGTTCTCGGAACTGGTTCCGTTCTGTCATCGATTCATGTGAAACCCTTCTGTCCACCAAACAGACTTTATTTGACTGTAAATCTACTACCGTAAGGACCTTTTATTCTGTTGACTCTCTATTTTTTATTTCGAATATCAAGAACGGACTCTCGCCATGAATATAGCCGCAGAAGCCGGCAAGGCGTTATTAGGGTTGGGTATCGTTTGGGTTTTTCTCGATACCGGTGCCAAATCGATACTTTTAAACCGGTACCGGTGCCTGAACCGATACTTTGCAAAAGCCACAAAATGATGGTGGATGACTCAAGAATACATTTTTATTGAACGAAAAATTGAATGCTTAAATTGAACAATATATTAAAAGTTTAAGTACTAGCTGGAAAGCCATAATTATAAACAGAATCCATGTTACATTAGTATTTTACAAATCTTTTGACCCTTTGTTAGCATGAATGCAAGATTTGCATTTTGCAAATAACATTACATTAGCCGACTACTAACCTGCGGAAAGGCTGCTGACGTCATCATAATTGCTGGACTGCTTTTTGCTACGGTTGGCATGACTGGGGCCGTCCAGTCAGCTGGCACTATTGGTGTGGGGTCGTCCACACCAATAGTGCCAGCTGTTGTCTGTAAGCTGTCACACACGGCGCGTCCCTCTGCTTTTAAGTTTATTCCGTTTGCCCTCAAATGTTTGATTAGATTTGACGTGTTTCCCCCTTTACACGCAACTGCCGTAAAACATTTGCTGCACGTCGCGGTGTCGGAATCCTTTCTTGCGAAATTCAGCCACACCTTCGACCGTTCAGTTTTAGGCATTTTAACGAAAGTTAATTTAGCAAGTTAAGATAGCGGTAGATCACCTGCTGCCGTCAGAGCGAGTGTAACGTTAGTTGCTGCAGTCACGCGCATCTCGGATGGTCTCATTTCCCCATGATTTGTGCTTTTATTTATTTTATCTAATCTAATGAACTTTTAATCTACAAAAATAAAATGGACAGTAACATTACTGCAACAATGTTTTGGATTTGTATTATCAAAGCTTTCCGAAGTCCTCAAGATTTTTCTAATTAAGGAAATAATAAATTTTCCCCGATCATTTCTGACACCCCATGAATGCAGTATTAAAATTTTACTAGCGATCATGTGTGTTGATGAATCTAATGCTTTTACAACCGTGTCATCATCACAGCCCCAGAGAACAAATATATTAATCGACAGTTCAGGCATTTACACACGTGGACAAAATTGTTGGTACCCTTCGGTCAATGAAAGAAAAACTCTCAATGGTCACATAAATAACTTTAATCTGACAAAAGTAATAATAAATAAGAATTCTATGAATGTTAACCAATGAAAGTCAGACATTGCTTTTCAACCATGCTTCAACAGAATTATATTTAAAAAAAAATTAACTCATGGAACAGGCCTGGACAAAAATGATGGTACCCCTAACTTAATAGTTTGTTGCACAACCTTTTGAGGCAATCACTGCAATCAAACGATTCCTGTAACTGTCAATGAGACTTCTGCACCTCTCTGCAGGTATTTTGGCCCACTCCTCATGAGCAAGCTGCTCCAGTTGTTTCCGGTTTGAAGGGTGCCTTTTCCAGACAGCATGTTTCAGCTCCTTCCAAAGATGCTCAATAGGATTGAGGTCAGGGCTCATAGAAGGCCACTTTAGAATAGTCCAATGTTTTCCTCTTAGCCATTCTTGGGTGTTTTTAGCTGTGTGTTTTGGGTCATTGTCCTGTTGCAAGACCCATGACCTGCGACTGAGACCCAGCTTTCTGACACTGGCCAGCACATTTCTCTCTAGAATCCCTTGATAGTCTTGAGATTTCATTGTACCCTGCACAGATTCAAGACACCCTGTGCCAGATGCAGCAAAGCAGCCCCAGAACATAACAGAGCCTCCTCCATGTTTCACAGTAGGGACAGTGTTCTTTTCTTGATATGCTTCATTTTTCCATCTGTGAACATGGACCTGATGTGCCTTGGCAAAAAGTTCCATTTTTGTCTCATCTGTCCATAGGACATTCTCCCAGAAGCTTTGTGGCTTGTCAACATGTAGTTTGGCATATTCCAGTCTGGCTATTTTATGATTTGTTTTCAACAATGGTGTCCTCCTTGGTCGTCTCCCATGTAGTCCACTTTGGCTCAAACAACGACGGATGGTGCGATCTGACACTGATGTTCCTTGAGCATGAAGTTCACCTTGGATCTCTTTAGAAGTCTTTCTGGGCTCTTTTGTTACCATTCGGATTATCCGTCTCTTTGATTTGTCATCAATTTTCCTCCTGCGGTCACGTCCAGGGAGGTTGGCTACAGTCCCATGGATCTTATATTTCTGAATAATATGTGCAACTGTAGTCACAGGAACATCTAGCTGCTTGGAAATGGTCTTATAGCCTTTACCTTTAACATGCTTGTCTATAATTTTCTTTCGAATCTCCTGAGACAACTCTTTCCTTCGCTTCCTCTGGTCCATGTTGAGTGTGGTACATACCATGTCACCAAACCACACAGTGACTACCTGGAGCCCTATATATAGGCCCACTGACTGATTACAAGATTGTAGACACCTGTGATGCTAATTAGTGGACACACCTTGAATTAACATGTCCCTTTGGTCACATTATTTTCAGTATTTTCTAGGGGTACCATCATTTTTGTCCAGGCCTGTTCCATGAGTTTATTTTTTTATAATTCTGTTGAAGCATGTTTGAAAAGCAATGTCTGACTTTCCTTGGTTAACATTCATAGAATTTTTTTAAAATTATTATTTTTGTCAGATTAAAGTTATTTATGTGACCATTGTGAGTTTTTCTTTCATTGACCGAAGGGTGCCAACAATTTTGTCCACGTGTGTAAGTGGCACCGAAATTAGGCACCGAAATTCGCGTTCTGTTTCGGTCCGGTACATACCGGTTATATAGGTACCAGTGCCGTATTAGCAATTAGTTGGTACCCAACTCTAGGCGTTATAAAAGGAAATGGAGAACAAATTGTAGAACCGCAAGCTTACAAAAAGTCTACACTGACTAAAAACAGTTCTGAGAACAGATTAGACTCAGAACTGGTTTAGGCTTATGGGCCCAGATTCAAGAATCACTCCTAGAACTGTTTTTGTTAGGACGGATTCTAGAACTGCAGATCCAGTTCATTCTAATAGATTCTGATTCTACAGCTGTTCTTGGGACTATTTGTTTGGACGAATTCTGAAAAACAGGAAGTCGTTGTCGCAGGAACGCAGCAGTTTAGAATCTCCAGAATTGGTCCGATCTTATGGGCTCTGATTTTAGAGCTATTCTTAGAACTGGGTTTTGTTTAGACAAACTTTAGAACCGGAATTGGGAAATGCACAAACAAAGTTCTGAGGCACTGATTCTAGAACTGTTCTTAGAAATAGTACTAAGAACAGAACAGTAAGAACTGCAGAACTTTTACTATAACACGGTTGGGTTATAAAACTGTTCTGTTTGGACAAATTCTATTCTTGTGATTCTAAGCTTTTTCAGAATTATTTCTATTCAGGTATCTCCCACTTCTGCTTGTAAAGTTTGAGGAATTTTAAATAGTTTCTGTAAAAATTTTTTTTTTTTTTTACATTTTTTCCCCGATTTTTCTCCCTAATTTAGTCGTGTCCAATTCCTCCCCGTCACTAGCGGGCTCCCACATTAAGGCTACTACTACCACTCAGCCGGGAGGGCCGAAGACTATCACGTGTTTCCTCCGAGCCACGTGACGCCAGCCGACCGCATCTTTTCGAACTGCTCGCTCGCGCACCGTTGGGGGCGGCGTAACACACTCGGAGGACAGCGCTATCCGCTCCCTCCGTTGCGCGAGCTCACAGACGCCCCTGACTGGCTGTAGAGCCGTGATTAATGTGGGAGCACTAAGTACCTCTCGTCCCTCCCCTCTGAGAGAGCTCGGCCAATCAGCTCTCTATAGACCTCCGGCTGCGAAAGGTTACAGCACCACCCGGGATTCGAACTAGCGATCTCCGGATGATAGGGCGAGCGCTTTAACCACTGCGCCACTCGGAGGCCCCCGTAAAATTTTGAGTAAATCCTGAAGCGTTAATGTCTGACATTAAAGTTAGTCACAGAAAAAACAAAAAAAAACGAAGGATCGGATCAGGACCTGCTGGTAAATTCCGGCTGCCACAATGCGCATCAGGTCGGAGGATGTAAATGTCAGTTGGAAAGCGTCGTGTCTGTAGCCTTAAGAGCAACGAAAACAAACAGTGTTGGATCTCGTAAACGTGCGTTTCCTTTCAGCTTGTTTTTGTTTCCTACACAGACCTTAATAGCCTCATCTGAGGAGAGCAACAAAACAATCTCCTCCGGTGCAGCTTATCTTCCTGAGTCGGATAGCGGCCGCGAATAGATTCGCTTGCAAAACATGAAGAAAGTGGAAACGTGATCCATCAAGCCTAATAAGCGTTAGATCAACTTTCTAGAGATATAAACGTATGACTTAAATTGGTTACTAGCAAGTCCAGCTAGCTATGTACCCCCCCAAAAAAATAAACAAAAAACAACATACTGTCGCTAATCAGGCACGTACGGATTGAGTGAACAGTCCTGATGGAAAATAACACGGATCGTCACGTCAGCTGAACTTTCACGTTCATTTTATTGTAAATTAGGTTTCCTTGGCAGCGGTTTGGGCGTGACCGATTGTTCAGCGTCGCAAACAGGAACACGGTAGCATTACGGAAAAACGGCGATACCCGATCTCACAGTTCTTATGCCGGGAATCTGACATTCTTTTATGTTCTTTTACTTTCCTTTTTTTCCCTCTTTATCGCACATTCCATCTGCAGCATGTGCTATACTAATGTGTTTGTGTCCAGATGTTGATCCCTGGAGTTGTGTGATGATATCAGCACCACTGCTGGACACGTGCCAGCCCGATAGCTCGCATCGGAGCGGCTGAAATCTCCGAGCGGTTCAGTCGTACGCTAGACGAAGACGCCGCGAATGAGCGCTTTTCACATTGGGGTTTTTAGATCCGTGGACTGAGATATCAGCTGCGTTTACGGCGCCTTCTGAAGATCGTGCTTTGTTACAAAATTTATAGAAAGACACCTGATTAATCTCTCTCTCTCCGTCTGTCTCAGGTGGCGATTAAAATCGTGGATAAGACGCAGCTGGATGACGACAACCTGAAGAAGATCTTCAGGGAGGTGCAGATCATGAAGATGCTGCGACACCCGCACATCATTCGCCTCTACCAGGTCCCGCCCCCTTCCTAATCTCTCATCCCATTGGCCCATCAGACAATCTTTTTCCACACTCAGTAGTAGCATAAAAATGTGTTTAAAACACAGGGGGAAAAAAAATTTCAGTGAGAGTGCACATAGATCAAGTCTGATGTTCAACAGCTTGTGTGTATTTTTCTCCTCTCCAGGTGATGGAGACCGAGAGGATGATTTATTTAGTAACGGAGTACGCCAGCGGTGGTGAGATTTTCGGTGAGTGTTTAAGTGTTTGAGGCTTCGTTTCAAACGGAGCGCTGTGTGTTAAATATTGTGGATATCTTGTACAAGTGGTTTGGGACACAGCCAGAAGACGAAGGCTGGTAAATGCTTAGCTAGGTGGCTAACACTGGCGAGTCTGCATGAGCTTCGAGGCATTGAAGACGTTCTTGTGGTGGTGCGTGTGTGTGTGTGTGTGTATGTGTGTGTGTGTGTGTGTGTGTACGTGAACAGATCACTTGGTGGCTCATGGGCGCATGGCGGAGAAAGACGCACGGCGAAAGTTTAAACAGATCGTGGCGGCTGTCCACTTCTGTCACTGCAGAAACATCGTCCACAGAGACCTGAAGGCCGAGAACCTGTTACTGGACCACAACCTCAACATCAAGATCGCAGGTCAGAGAAATGAGGGACAGAACAGAGGTGGTGGGGGATAGGGGCGGGCGGAGAGATCAAAGTTTAAACTTTAAGTTAGAGACGAATGGGGCTGGGAAATGGGTGGGGCAGAAAGGAGTGGAGAGGAGACGAGGATGAGCTCCAGAGCTACAAGGTGTGGAGGGAGGAACAATGAAGAATAGGAGTGTTGAGCGGGCGGGGCAACAAGGAGTGGAGAGTTGAGCGGGCGGGGCAACAAGGAGTGGGGAGACAAAGAAAGACAGACAGATCTCCATAGATAGATAGAGAGAGAGGCACTGATGAGAGAGAGAGAGATGGTGGAAAAACAGAAAGGAAAGTAACGATGACCTTAAGGATGAATGAAAAAAATAATAAAGTACACAACACAAGCAGATGTAAACATCCCTCCCCCTCTCTCTCTCTCTCTCTCTCTCTCTCTCTCTCTCTGTCTCTCTCTCTCTAGACTTTGGTTTCAGTAATCGGTTCTCTCGAGGGCAGCTGTTGAAGACGTGGTGTGGAAGTCCTCCATACGCCGCTCCTGAACTGTTTGAAGGCAAAGAATACGATGGTCCCAAAGTGGACATCTGGGTAACTTTCTCTCACACATCGACACACACAGACCCCAACCAAACAGTTAGCTTGAGCATTAAAGCATTCGAGTATGTAAGTAGCTTGATTTTGATTGCTCATCTAAATGAACATTGTGTGTGTGTGTGTGTGTGTGTGTGTGTGTGTGTGTGTATCTGTGTGTGTGTGTGCGCGCGCGTGCACAGAGCTTAGGTGTGGTGTTGTATGTGCTTGTGTGCGGCGCGCTCCCGTTCGACGGCAGCACCCTGCAAAACCTCCGTGCCCGTGTTCTCAGCGGCAAGTTCCGCATCCCGTTCTTCATGTCCACAGGTACGAGTCGCTTTTCAGGTCTAAAATTCACCATTTTAAAAGTCACAAAGTCAAAAAGCCTTTTCTTACTAATTGAGGTGAATGTTGATGTTCCACATAATTTTGTTTCATTTTCATTGAATCTCTGCCTTTATGTTGCCTTCTTAAACTCTTCCAGATGCTAGCTAGGTAAAATTTAAATGCCCGTCATTCAGACATACAGAGACTTTATCATTAAGGTCGGGTACTGAAACCTGGTGCCAATATGGCATCAGTACCTATATAACCAGTTCGTACTAGAACAGAATCAGAGCCACTGCACATAAAAACATTTATTTAATTGACTCAAGTGCCTTAATGGATAAGTATTACCAAGCTAAAATATTTTTCACAGCATTTTGCTAAGGTAAACATTGATACTATGAAAAGATTTTGACTAGAATTTTCTTTTTTTTAGCATTTTATTATCAAATCTGAGGTAAACTCACAGGTTTCATTACTTTCTCTTGTCCTTAAATAACTGTATGGCTACAAGTCATTGTCCAAAAATTGTAATTTTGGTAATAAGGGAGTTTATTTTAGTGATTTATATCTGAGATTAAATGTTGATATTCCTAACATTTTTGTTTTATTTCCTTTATTTGTTTTAATAATTGCCTTGGGTTACATACATTCTGTTTTATTTTTTCCTTGAGAAGTATCCATGAACCTGTCCCTTAATTGATCCTAAGGCCTTAATGATTATCTGTCGAGCTAAATTTTTTATTTTTGTAAAATGGATATGCTTTTCATAGCATTTTGCTAAATAACATGAGCTAACCATTGATACTCCGGACACCTTTGTCGCATTTCCCCTTCCACTGTTTGTTCACATTTTCCTAAATAATTTAATGGCTAGAAAATCTGGTTAATTTGTTGATATGGAGTTTTTTCTCAGGGTTTTACTGTCAAATCTGAGGTAAACTTACACATTCCTCCTGTCCTTCTGTCTTTGTATTCTTCTTAAATGGCTAAGTTTCAGATTGCTAAAGTCGAATTTTTTTGGCAATATTGGGATTTGTTATGAACAAGTCTGAGAAAAATGTTAATTATCCAGAAAGTGTTCTCTGACGCAGTGCCTTCACATTGCGTTCAAATTACTGTAGGGGTACGTGTCATCTTTGAAAAAGTATCATTTTGGTGGTTTGAAGTAAACCCTTAACAGTAGCCAACACATCTTGGGGAAATGTTGGTATTGCCTTACTGTCCCCGCTACCCCCCCCCCCCCCCCCCCCACCTTTTCCCGTAGAAACTGTTTTTTGCCGATGTATATTCCATCTTTATTACAGAATTAAGAAAGGAAAAAAAACAGGCTAGTCAGGGAGTCTGGTTTATGTTAATGCCTTTAAAAGCTCCGACTTGTAATTACGACCTTCGGTTACCTCGTCTGTGGACCGTAAAGTTCAACATTTACGGGAACCCAATGCTGATTTCATCGCGGCTCTTAAAAATCCAACCTTTTTTGTTTTCTTTTGAAGAAAAAAAATGTTTTAAGAAGGAGGAAGTGCTAATTTAACAGATTCTTTTTTTTTTTTTTTTTTTTATAAAATGCTTGCTGACTCACCTGGATACAAAGGTTTTCTTTTATTTATTTTTTATGTGTTTCGATTAGAAGAATTATTCATTGATGCAGTATTAGCAGTAAATGGATTCAGGAAAATAAAATTTAGTTTGCAACAGTTTTTCTTTATTTGTTTTGGTTCCACAATATCAATAGGCTCATCATAATTGCTAATCTAGCTGTGACTTAGATGTCTCTGAAATTGTGTGTGTGTGTGTGTGTGTGTGTGTGTGTGTGTGTGTGTGTGTGTGATCCAGACTGCGAGTATCTAATCAGACATATGTTAGTATTGGAGCCGAGCCGCAGACTCACCATGGAGCAGATCTGCAAGAACAAGTGGATGAGACAGGGAGACCCGGACCCCGACTTCGACAGGGTGAGGCACACACACACACACACACACACACATACACACACACACACACACACACACACACACACACACACACACACACACACACTCCAGGACCACATAAATGTTTTTCTATGTACTCCAAATGCTCGTTTTAAGAGGTAAATCATCATACCATTGGGGGCTTAGTGCGACATTTAATCATGGAAAAATTACTCTCCAGTAACTGCCTGTTGGAAATGAAATAATTTTATTTAAATACTTTTATTATACAGAAAAAGTACAAAAAGTTCAAAAGTTTGGAAATTTATTCAAAGCCATTTTTCTACATTAAAAAAACATTAAGTTTTGGCAATTTGTTAAAAATTAGTTGTGGAAATGTTTGTTTATCATACAGTTGATGTCGTAAGTTTACCCAGACCTCAGCCAAATATATTAAAACACTAAACAGTTTTTCACAATTCCTGATGTTTAATTCGAGAAAACATTCCCCGACTTACCTGGCGATCACCACTTTATTTTAAGAACATGAAATGCCAGAATAATCGTAGAGAGAATGGTTTGTTTCAGCTTTTCTTTCTTTCATCACATTCTCAGTGGGTCAGAAGTTTACGTACACTTGGCTAGTATCTGATCGTATTGCTTTGAATTAGTTTAACTTTGTTTCGGGTAGCCTTCCACAAGCTTCTTAACAATCATTTGCTGAAACTTTAGCTAGTTCCCCCTGAAGGAACTGGTGTAACCGAGTTTGTAACTGATGTGTTGGCTCACAAGCTTTTTTTTTTTTTTTTCAGTTCTCCCCACACATTTTCTGTTGGATTGAGGTCAGAGCCACTCCACTAGCTTAGCTTGAACACTTCCCGTCTGTTGCATTGAGGTGTTGCTTCACTATATCCCACATAATCTTCCTTCCTCATGATGCCATCTGTTTTGTGCAAAGACACCCACCCCACAACGTGATGCTGCCAGCGCCGTGCTTCACTGTTGTGAGGGATGTTGTTCTTAAGCACCTTGTCTCCATGAGTTGCAAAGCATAGTCTTTTTTTTTTTTTTTTTTTGTGGTGGTTTTGGAGAAGTGGCTATTCTCTGTGGATATATAAATACTTTTTAGTACCCATTTCATCCAGTGCCTTCACCAGGTCCTTTGCTGAAGTTCTCGGATTAATTTGTACTTTTCATACCGAAGTACGTTCATCTCTAGAAAACCTGCCTCTTTCCTGAACGATGATGGTTGCATAGTTTAGTGGTGTTTACCCTGGCATAGTACTGCTTGTACAGATGAACACGGTACTTTTGAAATTGTTCCCAGGGATCAACCAGGCTTTTTCCTGTGATTAGGGAAAAAAAAAAAAAAACGTACCTAGTTTGAAGGTAGGCCTAGGGTTAGGTACACCACATCTACACCTCAGATTGACTTAAATTATGTCACTTCGCCAATTAGAGGCTTCTAAAGCCATCACATAATTTTCTGTAATTTTCCACGCTGTTTAAAGGCACAGTCAGCTGATTGATCCTGTGTGAACTTCTGAGCTGCTGGAGTTGTGATACAGTGAATTATAAATAAACGTATCTATCTGTTAACTGTTGTTGGAACGATTACTTGTCATGCATATAACTGACGTCCCAAAAGACATTATTTGAATGACTTTAACCTCAACATCCGACTTCAACCGTACGCATGTGTTGTATACTGTTACGTTTGAACAGTGAGATTCATACCAAATCTTTGTTTGTGTGTGTTAGTTGATAGCTGAGTGTGAGCAGGTGAAGACGGAGAGGGAGACTGAGCTGATAAACGAGCAGGTTCTCATGGCCATGTCCGAAATGGGACTGGACCGAGAGCGCACGTTACAGGTAAACACAAATACACAAACACACAAAGGTACTCGAAATCATTACAGACCTGAGCGTGGAATTTTCTTTATAATTTATTGTACTGAAAATTATTAAAATATTAATAATTAACTTAATAAAAAAAAAAAAATTTAAACTAAGCAAATTTTAAACACTAAAAGTTTAATAGAAAGTCAGTAATCCAAAGCTGGTTGAAGCTGCAGGTTGAAAGGTTGCCAAATAAATAAATGTTTCTCTCTTTTTAATTGGTCTCTGTATGTGTTTTACATTTTCTTTTTTTTTTTTTTTTGATTTTTCCCCGATTTTCTCCCGTAATTTAATCGTGTCCAATTCCTCCCCGTCACTAGGGGGCGCCCACATTAAGGCTACTACTACCACTCAGTCGGGAGGGCCGAAGACTATCACGTGTTTCCTTCGAGCCACGTGACGCTAGCCGACCGCATCTTTACGAACTGCTCGCTCGCGCACCGTTGGGGGCGGAGTAACACACTCGGAGGACAGCGCTATCCCCTCCTTCCGCTCGCGTGAGCTCACAGACGCCCCTGACTGGCTGTAGAGCCGTGATTAACGTGGGAGGACTAAGTACCTCTAGTCCCTCCCCTCTGAGAGAGCTCGGCCAATCAGCTCTCTCTAGACCTGCGAGAGGTTACAGCATCACCCGGGAATCGAACTCGCGATCTCCGGATGATAGGGCGAGAAATTTACCACTGCGCCACTCGGAGGGATTATTATAAAAATATATTATTGTGTAACCCAGTAATTCATCTTCTCACGGCTTCTTAGACACTTCTTGATTGATTTATTTATTTTTTAGTATAATTTTTTCATTTCTTTCTTTCTCTCTCTCTCGTCTTTCATTTAGTCACTGCACACGGACGCGTACGATCACTACAGCGCCATCTACAGTCTGCTGTTGGATAGACTCAAGAGGCACAAAACCCTGCGCGTGGCTCCGCCCGCCACCCCTCGCCCCATCGGCTACCCCCTCAACGCTGTGCAGGTGTGACATCAGTACTGACGGAGAGTTTCAAGAGCCCATTTTTTGAATATTCATTTTCACAAGGTCGCCTCATAACTATTCAGATGAATCCTCTTGATGTGAATATTTATGGCGCGCTCAAAGGGGCTTGCTTGTGATCTCGGCATCTTGTGTCGCGCAACAGGGCAGTCTTATCGTTCTGGGATCGAGATGAAGTGACTTCAGTGTAGTTTTGTATTGAATGTGCTTTTTTTTCCTCTCACAGGACCAAGCTAACGCCGTTAGCATGACCGTGCCTCACGTCCAGCTCATAAATCCCGAGAACCAGATTGTGGAGGTGAGTGTGTGTTGCTGCCGCACATGAAACCTCCTCCGTTCTGCTTTGCACTTTCTTTGGCTAACGTGTGTGTGTGTGTGTGTGTGTGTGTGTGTGTGTGTGTGTGTGTGTGTGTGCAGCCTGAAGGGACAATGGCGTTGGACAGTGATGAAGGGGAGGAGCCGAGTCCAGAGGCAATGGCCCGTTATCTGTCCATGAGACGCCACACTGTCGGTGTACCAGATCCTAGGTATACACACACTTCACACACTGAACATGTCATGTGACTTTTAATTTATTTGCATCTACATAAACCTTAAAAAAAAAAAAAAAAAGTTAAAGTAAAAGCATTGAAGTTATTGAAATATTTCTTATTAGGATTATATGTTTTTATATTTTTCTTATATATTTATTTATATATATATTTATTTTTTAAAGTATGTATAAACCTTTTTATTTACTGTATGTTTAACCGAAAATTTGTGTAGTAATTAAAAAATATATTTTTTGCACGTTTCTTAATTACGAGGGGGGTGTTCGAGTCAAGCCAAGACTTGGTATGAAAATTTCTGGTGAATGAAAGCGGAAAAAGTGATTGACATTTACAAAAACCTTGAAGCACAGTATGGTGATGAGACTCTTGCCGGTTTCAGTGAATCAGTCCGGGAGCACGATGATAGAAATTGTCTGTCCTGTAAATCTGTCCTGATGGTGAATAATCCTAATTTCGGAAAATCCTCAACAAAACAGAGCTCACAGTCCAATACGGTGGAAAACAGCTCTGAGACAAAATTATGTCCCGGATTCCCCCCGCGATTTTAAAGGCGCAGAGACGACACTGAGATCAATTCCCTTAGGCGTGGTTATGGTTTTTGGCCACATGATGGCAGTGTGGGGAAAGGGGACAGAGATTTAGTCAAGTGGATTGATAGGATTTACATTGTATGTTCATGTCAAAGGCGTATAAAACTCACTTTGTCAGACTTAAGAACAAATCGGACTTACCAACCTGCTCCCGGAACAGAACGTGTTTGTAAGTCTGGGACTACATATAGTCTTCTTCATTTATTATATTATTGTTATAATTTTTGTAAAATATATATGTGTAAAAAAAAAAAAAAAAAAAAGGATATTTAGTGTATTTTATTTACTGTTTAAATAAAATAATTTTTGTTGCTTTTAAAATTGTTTTTTTTTTTTTAAACATTCTTGTTATTTTTACATTGTGTATGACTGACGTTAAAGACACACATCCTTGGATAAGTGTATTGAAATGAGTGTGTGTGTGTGTGTGTGTGTGTGTCGCAGGACTGAGATGATGCAGGAGGAGCTGAAGTTGCCACCAGGGTTCGTGCGTGCCCCTCCTCAGGCTCCATTCCCCCCTCTGCCCCCCACCATTACACACATACCTACCTTCATGCCAACCCAAAGCCTGCAGCCCACACAGCAGCTCGAGTACAAGGTAACACACCCCTGTGTGTATGTGCGTGTGCATCTGCAACCTGTTTTAACCATTTGCGTTGGCCAGATGTTATATTTTTTTCACCTGCTTAATTTTTTTTCTCTGTGTGTGTGTGTGTGTAGGAGCAGTCCCTCCTTCAGCCCCCGACCCTGCAGCTGTTGAACGGGATGGGTCCGCTGGGTCGCAGGGCCTCGGACGGAGGAGCGAACATTCAGCTTCACGCGCAGCAGATGCTGAAGAGGCCGCGCGGCCAGTCGCCCCTCGTCACCAGCCCTGTGAGTGTGTGTGCGCGTGTTCGTGCATGCGTGTACATTTGTTACCTCAAATACACAACTCACAAATTGTTTTTTTGTACATCACAATCTAATAGGATATTAAAATAATTTTACTTAATATATATTTAGCGGGTTCGGCTCAGTTAAGAATCCATGTGTGAAGCATATGAATAAAAATGGGAAAAACAAACAAACCAAAAAAAAAGCACAATACATTCATATTGGACTTGTTTGTCACATTATGCAGTTGATTTTAATAAATTAAGAATTTTTAAGCATTTATCACAGGCAGAAAATTTCCTGTAGGGGACGCTGTTGGCGTCTTGTCAGAAAAACATTGTTTATTAATGTTTATTTCTTTAGCATCCGATTACAGCCGTCGCTCCCGTGGATGAGGAGGGGTCAGACGGAGAGCCGGACCCAGAGGCAGTGCAGAGGTGAGCGCTCTGTGTGTGTGTGTGTGTGTGTGTGTGTGTGTGTGTGTGTGTGTGTGTGTGTGAGATGATGGGCTGCTGCTCCAGGTCTCTTCCTGTGAATCTGCTTGTTGGGACACGATTCAATAAAGTTACACATGTTGATTTTAATTAGGTTTGGAAAAAAGAAATAATTTAATTTACTTATAAAATGCGTATTTTTGAATAATTTTAATGTAGTTGTAATTTATTATTATTTATTATAAATTTTGTCTGATTTATAAAATTTATTGTATCCAGTGCCGTGAAAAAGATTTTCTTTGCATATTTGTCTCACTTAAAATGATTTTCAAATAAATATTTTAAATTTAATTTAATTAAAACAACCGGTTCATTTAAACTGAAATAGAGAGGATCTGTTTAAGTGATTTTTTGATTCAACAGGTCTGACAGTAATCAGGCCTGGGTGTGGCAAGTGAAATTTAACTTGGCTTTCTAACAATCACAGTTCATTTATGATTTAGCAAGGGGAGGGCAATTACTTTTTCACATATCGCCAGATAGGTTAGAATAGCTTTTTTTCCCCCCCCTTGAATTTAACAAATGAATAAATGTGAAAAGAATTTAAATAATAGTACAATTAATGTACTAAATAATTTTTTTAATAATTAAAAACTGCTTTGTATTTACTCGGGTTGACTTTGTCTGATATTAAAGGTTGTTTGGTCTGAATCGTTTAAGCGTGACAAATATGCAAAAAAAATTCAAGTAATTAATCAGTCACATATAATAAATCATATAACTAATTGCTTATCCCTGTTGGTAAATTCAACGTTTTTAGACGATCCATGAATCTTTCAAATTTAGTTTTGTTTGAATTATAAAACGTGGTCAGTCACTTCAGGTTAAATTTAGATTATTTTTTTTTTGTCGTTGTTTGTTTTAATGAAATGTAACTTGCCGTAATTTCAATTATATATATCTTTAATTTAAATTAAAACATTTGTGGTGGTTTTTTTGTTGTTGTCCATTTTGAAACAGAACTTTGAAACTGAGAATCATTTTTAAAATGATCGATTTTAAATGTGTTAATAATCATACATTTTTAGAACGAACAAAATCACTCCACCAGCATTGAATCCTGTCCCTAAAGCTCTGAATGAAGACTCTGGACTGTTAGAGCTCGAGTGTAAACACTTCACTCACCCAGAATTCCTTTAATTCTGCCGCATTTAGAGCATTCAGGAAGCAGGATACACACAGCAAACACGATTCCACACTGAGCAGCTTCATCTGGAGCGCTTATAACGTGTCACTTCTTTCCAGCAAACATTTCATCTAGCCTTGAAAGATTATACTCATCCTTTAATTGAATTCCGGCAAATAAAAAGGACCACAGTGTATACATACTCACATTTATTTACTGGCCATTTCATTAGGTACACTTGTTCAACTTTATACAAATATCTAATCAGCCAATCACATGGATTGCAACATGATGAATTGAGGCATGAAGACACGGTCATGATGCACTGCTGAAGCATCAGAAAGGTGATTTAAGTGATTTTAAAAGTGGCATGGTTGTTGGTGCCAGATGGTCCGGTCAGATTTTTTCCAAAACCACCTATCTGATGGGAATTTTCACACACAGCCATCTCCAGGGTTTACAGAGAGTAGTGTGTATCCAGAATATCCAGTGAGGGCAGTTGTCAGGGTGAAAATGCCTTGTTAATGCCAGAGGTCAGAGGAGAATGGAGACACTGGTAGAAAGGCAACAGAAACTCAAATAACATCTGGAGAGCATCTCTGAACACTTAACACGTCAAACCTTGAAGCAGCAGCAGAAAAACAACACCAGGTGCCGCTCCTGTCAGCTAAGAACAGGAAACCGAGGCTACAGGTCACATGGGCTCCCTGAAACAATAGGAGATCGGAAAAACGTCGCCTGGTCTGGACTCGGTTTCTGCGCCCCTTAGTACTAATTGAACGTGGTTCAGTCACCAGATCTCCATTCAATAGCGCACCTTTGGAATGTGGTGGTGGTCGAGGGAGGGATTTGACTGCATGATATGGTCATGTCAATATGGACGTGAAATCTGCACGGATGTTTACAGCACCTTGTTGAATCTGTGCAACGAAGAATTAAGGCAGTCCTAACGGGAAAAGATGGTCCAACCCAGTACTAGTAAGGTGTACCTAATGAAGTGGCCAGTGAGTGTGTGTATGTATACAATACTGTGTGAAAGTCTTGAGCCCCTCATCATTTCTTTGTATTAAATTGATGTAGAATAAATGAACTAAATGGGAACAGGCTGTGTGTAGGATCGTGTGTGTGAGTGTGTGGATGTGTTAGTCTTTAGGAGCTGTTTGTGTGTGCGCCCTTGTGGCTTACAGCGCTTTTCTGCTGCTTGTTTGTTTGTTTGTTTGTGTGTTTGTGTGTTTGTGTGTGTGTGTGTGTGTGTGTGTGTGTGTGGGAGCTGCTCGCTGTGCTGGGTGTCGTTGGGTGCAGGGTGCGTACTAAAGGCTGCAGCACTGCTTTCTGCCACCGGGGGCGCCATTCCCTTTGCTATCTTTCTTCCCCCTCTTTCGTTTTCTTTCTCTCTCTCTCTTTTTCTCTTCCCTGATTCTATTGAGTTCTGGCTTGTCATAAAATCTAATAAACAAAAAACAAAAAAATCTAAATTCTCCTAAATTCTCTATTGCTGAATCCAAACAAACCAAACAACTTGGCTTCGCTTCTTAATAAGCTTTGCCTAATATTAATAACAGCAAGCATCCGAAATGCGAAGGACACATGTCTTCCAATCGGACTTGCCAAAGAGGCGGCCAATCAGAGAGCTGATTCGTGCTGCTTCCTGTCTTTGCCCCGCCCCCTCCCCTTCACGGCACAGGTACTTGGCGAACAGCTCCAAACGACACACAACGCACAACGCAGCGAGCTCGAGCTACACCTCCACCGAGCTCTCGAACGACATTCAGAGAGCACGCACAAGGGGCTGGACCCCCGAGCACTCACGGTGAGAGAACACACACTCTCACTCACACGCCCCACACACACACACACACACTAACTCATACAAACACCAGCAATGAAGCGAGGTTTATTAGTACTTTGGACTGAGTGTGTGAGTGAGATGCATGTCTTTGGGTTTGCCTGACCTGTGGTCTGAACTCCAGCTCCAGTCTTTTACACACATACATACACACACTGACCTGCGTCATGCAGTGCGTGTGTATGCGGCTCAGACTGGACATGGACGATACGAATGCTGCATGACCTGCATGATGTTATGACTCCATGACCCAATTATGACCTTTCACTGTGTGTAGTGCAGTATACACACACCAAAGAATGATTTATTACAGCTGGATTGTTTAAGATCACAAATCCGTCCTGTCTAATCAACTAATGAACAAGCCTGAAACACTGATTTTTTTTTATCTATAGGGGAACAGATTGAGGAATTTAGGATAATGTGTAAGTGGGTTTAGTCAAAGGTACTTTTGACCAAATTAAGGGTAAGTACTTGAGGTCTTAAGGTTAACTAATCAGGTTTAGGAAACCGAACAGTGCAAACACTCTACTCAAATACTACGCAGTCTGGAGTAACTGGTTGAGTGTGCTTAGGTAACTGATAAAACCCACTCAGGGACACTGGGGGGGGACTTGGCGCTCTGGGGTTACTGATTGAGCATGCTGGTTAATAGGGTGACTGATCATGCCCTCTGTGGTGACTAAGCACACTGTGGTGTGACAGATCGAGCCCTCTGGGGTGTAACTGATGGTGCCCTCTGGGGTGACTAAGCACACTGTGGGGTAACCGACCGAGCCCCCTGGGGTGAATAAGCACATTGGTGTGACCGATCGAGCCCTCTGGGGTGACCGATCGAGCCCTCTTGGGTGTAACTGATGGTGCCCTCTGGGGTGACTAAGCACACTGTGGTGTGACTGACTGATTAGAGTGTAAGATACCAAGGTACATATAAGCAGTCCAGTGTACCTGATACCAGAGTACTGTAGGCAAATTGTTATGCACTTAAGTGTAAGTTATCAAGCACATTGGAGTAACTGTTCAAGCAGTCTCAGATAACTGGTGTAATCAGGCAGTTCTTTGTAAATAATTGAGGAGATTTATTTAGTGTAATTAATCACACAGTTAATGGTTAATAATTCAGCAGTTCAGGGCAACTAATCGTGCTTCTCCAGGTAACTAATTAAGTAATCTATATAACTAATCCTGCATGTTATAGTAGCTCATCATCCAGGTTAGAGTAACTACGCTATTATTTATAATTTATTTATTATAAATAATCAAGACAAAATATTGAACTACCGCTGCATTTTTCTATACTGTTTAAGTCAAAGCAATACTTTTGATCCCATAGAATAACATAACAGAGTTTTGTGAGTAAACATATCCTGCTTCACTAATGCACTTATCCCAGGGTTTCACTAGTGCTTGGACACCATCAAGGTAGAATGTTTTTTTTTTTTTTTTTTTTTTCAGTCCACCAGAATACCTCCCAGGAATTCCTTTAATGGCTTTTGCAAACATGTGGGAATGGCTTGGAGCGAGGTCAGGACTGTACAGGGGATGGGGCAATACTTCCCAGTCGAATTTCTGTAATGTGCAAGTGGAGTTGGTAAATGATTGTTGTGTGTACATCTCTTGCGCGAGTTGGCGACAAGTTACCGATCGATTTTCAAGGATCAGGTGTTCCGCTCGCTGAATGTTCAACAGAACAACTACCTCGGCCAGGATCGAGTACATCATTTACAAACGTACAGCATTTTTTTTTTTTTTAAAAACATTTGCATCGTTCAAATGTTTTACTGCGGCTAAGAGACTCATCACCGTGCTGTGCTTGAAGTCTACTTTTACGCCTTCGTTCCCCAGAAATTTCATCGCAAGTCCGGGTTTGATTTGAACGCCCCTTATAGATCAGTTGGATTTGGTCTGAGGTATTTAGCAGGACAGTTTGGTGTATAGGTCAGGGCGACTGCTTTTATTCCACCCCGTTAGAACCTGATCAGATCCCACTTGCATCATTTCAGAATTGAAGTGTTTTTCTTAGCGTTCACGGATTTAATTGGAAACGCCTGGTCTAGAGTAATGAGGAGGTTTAGAACAAGATGATCAGTTTGGTCTAGAGTAACACATTTATCATTTTTGGTGTTGGACAGCTAATCAGCGGTGTTTACCTAGGGGAAATTAGGCGAGAATAAATGATTAATCTGTGTGGTCTATTCTAACTCGATGTTAAAAGTGGCGTTGGACGGCCAAATTATTTTGTGGTGCTTGTATGCTGTGGTTGCTGAACCAGGCAGTCAGTGTGGCATAGGGATAACTGATCTATAAGCAATGATAACTGATCAATATGTCCAAAGGGGACCAAAAAAAAAAAAAACACTTCCAAAATGTGAATTTGAAATATTCCCAAGTTGTCCAACTTTAAATGAATATATTTGTGTCTTAAAGATCGTCCTATAAAGACTGTAACACACTGCACTTACCCATGGAGCGCTTCTCACCTGTGCGACGATTCTCCGACGGAGCGGCAACGATCCAGGCTTTTAAAGCCCAGCTCGAAATCAGACAGCTCAAGCAGGTAAACTAAAACTGGACTTCAATGACAAACGACTTATGTCTCTCCTGATCAGCTGCTGATCCTACTGGACTTCAAGTGTTGTGTTGTTTGATGTATCTGAGCTGATGAATGTCATCACCAATGCTGCCCTCTACAGCCTTTATCCTGTGTGTGTATGTTAGGAGTGTGAGCAGCTGCAGAAGATGTACGCTGCTCCACAAGATGAGAAACTACTGGAGCACACACAGCAACAGCACATCCTCTACCAGCAAGAACAACAGATCCTACACCAGCAAATACAGGTTCATGAACGCTCACACACACACTGTTTATATACTAATTCATACACAGAGAGAAAATATATATTTATTTATATTCATGTTTTTTTTTTTTTGCAGGCCCTTTCTTTGGGACACGGAGAAAACCAGCCCAGTCTTCTTACCCACCAGCTTCAACGGTATAAACGCGCACACAGGGTTTGTGTTGATCTTGCAGAAGAACACATATCCATGTTTACAGTGCTTTGTGTATGTCTCTCTCTCTCTCTCTCTCTCTCTCTCAGGTTGCGTATTCAGCCCTCGAGCCCGCCGCCTACGCATCCCAGCAACCACCTCTTCAATCCAGCCAATCAGAGTCCACCACCAGGAAGCCAAGGGATGATGCCGGCACACGGTAGTACACATCTCTTAGAATCCCTCGTTCATTTCCACTCTGATCAACATCAATTAATGTTGTCCCTTCTCCTCTATTTTAAAAAAAAAAATTTTGCCCCCAGGTGGACCCTTTCAGCACACCCCTGATTTGTACCAATCATCCGGCGGCAGCCCGCCCCCTTCCGCCCTGCCCTGCATGACCATGGCCAGTCAGCCGCCGCCTCCTCAGCCCCCTGGCCCCGCCCACGCGTTAGCCCAGCAGCAGCAGCCGGTGACCATCCAGGTCCAGGAGGTCGAGCTCGGGGGCGGAGCCCAGAGGCATAGTTTCTTAACGACGCCGTGCCATCGAGTCCTGGGGAAGCAACTGAGCGCGGACAACGCAGAAACGCACAGGTGCTAACCCGGACCACGGAGAACTCTGCTCGGGCTCGCAATGCTGGGACCTTTCTTGTTTATTTTCTCATCTGCTTTATAATGTCTTCTTTGTTCATTTTATATTCAAAGTAGTCTTTAGATACAGATAACACAGTACACCACTGGTTCAGTGCTTGTTTTTTGTTTTAATTATTGTGTTTTGAAATTTTAATAAATATAAATTTTTATAATTTTTACTCCTTTTTTTTTATTGTCTTTTTTTTATTGTCTTTTTTTTTGCAGTTTTTTTTACCTGGTTAGTATTTTTCCACCCAAAGATTCTTCCTAAGCGACTTTTTATTTACTTATTCCTGTTGTAAACTTCTGCACCGTTTTTTGGACGTTGTGGACTCGGTGTCGGAGGTACAGTAAGAGTTAACACTGTGGATACAAGTCCATGTCCATGTAGAACTGTTGTGTGATTTTAGTTTTCCTCCTTAAATATAAACAGGTTTAGCTGTGTACCTAAATCTTTAGAGCCCAAAATGCGGTGTTGTGTGCGATTTGGGACGTAGCCTTTGTCTTAGATTTAGTATAGAAATGGTAGAAATCTGATTGAATTTGCACACAGACTGAACGTTTGCTGTCCTGTTTCCCCTCACAGCCGCAGTCTGGGCCGTTTCCACTGCTCCTGCATCGGCGTACGAGCACGCCCAGTTCAACGCCCATGTAGGCGCAGGCACCTACAACCCCTACGCTCAGGCGGCGTCCCTCAAAGTGCCCGGTTTGGACGGTTACCCCGGTTACGGCAGCCCGTCGGCCTCTGCAGCAGGCGCTGCTGTCTCCGACGCCTCTGGAGTACCGCGTGGCACATCAGCAACAGCAGCAGCAGCACCAACACCACGTCACACCCGTACTGCAGGGCCTGCTCTCGCCGCGGCACTCGCTAACGGGCCACGCGGACCCACGTCTCATACCGCACGACCTCGCCAACCTGCTCAAACGCGCACGGCCAGCCATGCCCACTAACAACAATAACAATCCTCAACCGCCTCCACCACCGGAGTACACCGACAATCTACTGCTCAATCAGGTACACACCGTGGTCACTGTGTTTTTAATATTTTATTATTATTATTGATTAAATTAGCAATATCAGCTGGAAATTAGGATATATTAGAGTTTGAATTAGAAAGCTGTTTACGTTTGGACGTGCAGGACTATAGCGACAATCTTCTGATGCTGGAGCCCACCCAGCCTCCGCCTGCGCCACAGGCTCCGCCCCAAACACACTACCACCACCACCACCACCTGCTGCAGATTCGGACTCCGCCCTCAGAGTGCCAAGCTCCGCCTCTTGCTCACTCGGAAAGCATGGAGGAAGACGACGTCGCCGCCGCCTACCACGATGGGCTGCTGGCCAAGGTCGCCACGACGACAGCGTCCAGAGGTGAGAGAGCGCCCACACATACAGTGTTGCGCTATATAATATCTCCGTATCAAATATTGTTTCATAAGTACTCTCTCTCTCTCGCGCTCTCACTGCAGTGGCGATGGAGGCCGACCCTCGTCCTGGTCAGGGAGACGCGTATCGGCCCCGGGGCTCACTCCAGCGCCATCACACCATCCAGACTACGGATGACGCCTTCGTAAGTCCCCCCCTCCCCGTTCCACGTCTCACGTTCGGTGATGTTGCATTTACAGTTGGGGGTTTCGTTCCTAGAGCATTACATCAGTATATACACTTCTGCTCAAACGTTTGGGATTGCTTGCAAATTTCTGTTTTTGTTTAGTGATTTATTTTCTACATTCTACAACAACAGTCGGGAATTCAAAACTATTAAATAACATATGGAATTAGGTAATTATGTAATAACGACATCAGTCACTTGCACCATGAAACATCAGTCATTTCCCAGGAGAGCAAGACCAAAACCTACTGTACCTCTGCTGCAGAGGAGAAGTTAATTTAGAGTCACCAGCCTCAGAAATCACCAATTAACAAACAGCACCTCAGATTAGATATAGGGCTTGGATAAAAGCCTTCAGCGCCGCTTTACAGTGTAGAAGGAAATAAAAATCATGAACGACCATGGAGTTAGAAAGTGGTCCCAAACTTTTGAACGGTTGAGTACGTTACAAAATGAGTAAATCATATTGTTCTTAATAGTAATAAACGTCGAAATGCATGACACAGGTTTTCCGCGAACAATCATTAGTCAGGTCCTGAGGAGAGGATCCGCGAAGCACTGAGGCAGCGAACTCTGAATCGCAGCTTTGCGGTGGTCGACTGTATTACAAAAGCAAATGAAGTGCAGACTGCGCGCCGTGATCGAGTGCTGAGGTGTCTTTAACCTTTGACCCCTCTGCATCCCACTTTACAGGATCAGGCAGAAATGTCTGGAATGAGCCTGCTGGCCGGGAAGGCGCTGAGCTCCGCCCGCATGTCTGACATCCTCAGCCAGACGACTCTGGTCGGAAGCCAGCAGCTGCACCAGAGGGAGGAGTCAGGTTCAGTCGCTTGCTCCTTCACTTACACACACACTAAACACTAAAGCTGCGGACTACATGTTGTGTTGATGTGTGTGTGTGTGTGTGTGTTAATGTGTGTTGTTGTTGTGTGCAGTGTGTAACGTGGAGGACGATCTGCACTCGGCTGCGTGTTACCCCTCCTCCTGCACCAGCGACATGCTGCTCACTTACAAACCCCAAGACCTTCAGTACAGCATGGAGCAGGCCGGCGTCTAACACACCGGTAATAGTGTGTGTATGTGTGTGTGGTTGAGTGTTTCTGAACTTTCTGTATGTTACTGTATATATGAATCTCTCTTTCTCTCCACAGGTGTGTGTAGTGTGTATAAAGCTCCACATCCGTCTCCTGTGTTCAGCTGCATCATGCCAAACCTCCATCGTGTGTGTCTGCGCGCTCGTGCGTGCGTGCGTGTGTGTGTATGCGCATGTGTATGTGCGTGCATGTGCGCATCCTCCAAGAAGAGGCTCGCTCATCGTCTCGCTCTTCCCACTTTTTGGATTGGACGAACCGGGTGACTCCCTCTGACTCCGCCCCCTCTCAACCGTCCACCTCCTCCTCCTCCTCCTTTGGGCCCGCCCCTTCTTCTGTCTCGTCCGACATCGCCGTAGCGAGGCATCTGCACACAGTCCTACGTAGACACATCTGTATAAATATCACCACACACACACACACACACACACCCTCACACACACACAAAGCCACAAACCCAAAGTATTTCACAAAAAGCCTGTCCTTTGTGTGTTTTCATTTTATTTTTCTATTCTTTTTCGTTTTCTCGGAAGCGGAGTAGCGTCGGCGTTTGGTAACCCCTCCCCCCAATCCGCAGCGCTACAACGGATCATTCCCGGAGCGGCTCTGATTAGCCGCCCGGCGCCGAGCGGTCCACTCTGACACGCTGCCGGGGGTGGACGGGCCCCGGAGAACTTCGCCATGGCACAGGACAACCAGCTCTCATTCGTTCCGTTTCGTCCGTCTTCTTTCTCTCTCTCTCTCGTTTTACTTCTTCTTTTTTTTTTCCTTTCCTTTTTTTTTAAACGCATTTTTACGCCTAATGTTCACATAGGAATTATGATCATTATTATTATTATTATTATTAATTATTATTGTTATTGTTTTCTGTAAAAGAAGTTTTATGGTTATAATATTATAATGACAATTATTAATATTATTAAAAGAGAGTTAAAAAAAAAAATCGGTGTTGCAAACAGAAAAAGAAAAAAAAACACGATCCTGCACTTTCAGTTTAAAAGCGAGCTTTATTTTCTTGACCTCTCCCTCTTACTTTTCACTCCCTCCCTCATTCCATTCATTCCACACCTCTCTCTCTCTCTCTCTCTCTCTCTTTGATCTCTCGGCTGTGGCAGCGCTGCTCTACGTCATTTCCTCTTCCTGTACAGTGACGCCGTGTATAGATCTCCAACCCTTCTGTGTTTCAGCTTTCCGTGTTTCATGTACACGTGTACGGTTTGACGTATTTCTTTATTTGTATGTAGTTTTTTTTGTTCCCCTCCTTATAAACAGAGAGACGCTCGTTTATCCCACAGGCCGAGGAGAGTGTAATTATTTGTTATGTTTTAAAATTTTATTATTATTATTTTTATTTTTGCTGCTTTTTTATCGTTTTATTCGCTGTGCCGCGCTGTCTCAGCCGACGTTTGTTTGTGTGTGTGTGTGAGTGAGAGATGCTAGCTCACACACATCACCACACGTCAGCATTTGCAGTCTCGGTCCTTTTCTTTTGTACGTCTGTCTCTCTCTCTCTCTCTCTCTCTCTCTCTCTCTCTCACACACACACGCGCGCACGCACGCGACCTCAACGATGCCGCCTGCTAAGTCCCGATAGCGGAGTATTTCAAGCGCGCGCTAGGTTCACGCGGTCTCGACTGAAGTTTCACGTGCAGGCGTCGTCGGTTAACATTCGTGAGTCAGTCGAGAATTCAGCACTCGGCTACTGACAGGACGAAGTGCACCAGTGCGCGAGACTAGAGATTTGGGAAACCGATCTTTTGCGAATGGAATCAACGTGCGTGTGTGTGAGAGAGAGAGAGAGAGAGAGAGAGAGAGTGTGTGTGTGTGTCCAGGTTTATGTCGTGTATTTTGCGCCTCGTGTCCCTGCCCCCGGTGCATGCTGGGTGATCGTGGATAAAGGCAGCGTCTTCACCGTGTCTTCTCTGTCTCGTTCCCCCCCTCCCTCCCAGTCATTTCATTTTTTTTTATTTTATTTTTTTTGTTGTTGTTGTTTCGTTTTTGTTTTGAGTACAAAAAATACTAAAGTGCAACAACAAATGGTTAAAAAAAGAATTCCAAACAAACTGAGAGAATAATAAATATATATAAATAAAGAAATAAATGAAAACCTGATGGTTGTGTTCAGTCTGTGTGTGTGTGTGTGTGCGCGTGCTAAACTCATGATGATCTGTTTTTCTTTCTTTCTTTTTAAAAAAGAATTACCCATGTTTTTTTTTTCCTTTTTTGCTTGTTTTAGCTAATTCTTCATTTGTTTAATTTTTCTTTCCTTTTTTCACTCTTTTTTTTTCATTAATTTTTTTTGTTTTCTTCATTATTTATTATAATTTTTTTTTATTTTGTCTTGATATTTCTTCATCTATACCTTGCTTTAATTAATTCATGTGAACCTGCTTCACGTCCACAGTACAGGACTGTGAAGTTCGGTTTTCATGTTTTGTTAGCGGTCAGGGCACAGGGCCGCGCGACTGGAGCACTGACCGTTAAACTGGCCGCCGGTGGCCACATGGCGGAGCCGGCGCTCGAACCCCTGACCTTCTGATCACCCAGACATTGGATTTGCGCCATCTGTCTAATAAGGTGCCGTTCAAGTCAAAGCGGGACTTTTGATTGCGCAGAGTACCAGAGCATGGTACTGAGAGTAAAAACTCTTTATTTCTCTTTATAATCCCCTGCGGCACTAATGCTCTTATCCTTATATTATATTCAAATTTATTTGTCACATACACAGTATGATATGAAGTGAAATGCTTATACGACTGCTGTCGACCTACAGTATTACAACAAAAAAAGAAATAACCGCTCGGACACCATCAAGGTAGAAAGTTCTCTCAGTACACCAGAGCCGTGATCGGACTACCTGTCCGATTCATGTCCGAAACGCCGGCCTCCTGGGAACCCCCTTTAATGGCACAAATATGTGGAAATGTCTTGAAGCGAGGTCAGGACTGTACGAGGGATGTGACGATAACTCCCAGCCGAGTTCCTGTAATGTACAAGTGGTGTTGGTGAATGATTGACAGATGCGTCTCTTCTACATGCTAACAATCTCAATTTTCCACTCGCTCCAGAAACTTCATCACAATCCCAGTTTGACTTGAACGCCCCTCGTATTTAGAAGCAGTTTTCAGTTTTCCTTTTTCTTGGTAAAAGTGTGTGTCTAAGAGTTGTGTATTTTGTGAGACCGTGTTTCCCAGGCTTCTGATTGTACAGCCAGGCTTTGAGGCTCAGGGTTGTATCACCCCCTGGTGGTTTGGCGTGATATGATGGCAAGTTTTCTCCTTTTTTATGTCTGAAAAGAAGAAAGCAGGAAAAACATTTCAGAAAATGCCTGATGTGTGTGTGTGTGTGTGTGTGTGTGTGTGTGTGTGGACCAGACCTGAGGTTCTCTTTAGTACGATACATCGAGAACGGACGGTGGAATGTTTGTAGGTTTAATACAGAATGAAAATATTTTAAACATGAAGCGGTTGGTTTGTGGAACTGGTCCCGACCGACTCGGTCAGACAGAAGGAGCTTGTATGCCGGAATGAGATTTTTCAAAATTATTTATTTTAAAATTCTTTCCTAAGTTAAAAGTATTTTCTTTAAAAGTTATCTCGGACGAACTCGCACCTGGTAAGAAGACGCACTAGTCTTCCCATGGAGTTTAAAAACGGATTGAATGTCTCTCTGGAAATTCGAATTCCTGATATTTTTCCGGGTCGTCCATTCCCAGATACGGCTATATATCTGGAACATCTGCCTGACCTCCTGTTGTGTGTTTCTTTCGCACATGATCGATGAGGAGCGCTGCTCTGGAGCGGCCTGCTCTTGGATCTTCTCATCTGGTCTGCATGTGTGTTCTGCACTGCAGAGGATTTTCAGGCCAGACTAATGGAGCTGCGGAGGAGCCGATGGGTTTATCCAGAGGCTTCAAGCATTTCATTGAACATCTGGAGCAAAGTCATTAATAACACTCACCAGATTTACGTCTAAATATGAATTATGTGGTTGAAAGAAATCCATCTGTCTGATTAGACCTACAGTGTAGATGACTGAACTGACTGGGACATTAATGCAGGTCCCCCCTCCTCCATCTCACTCTCTCTCGGTCTCACACACACACACACACTCAGAGGCAGTACTACATCCTTCTGTTGGTGTGTGTGTGTGCGCGCTGTACCAGCTGCAGTGAGCGTACGAGCTCCTGAAGGCATGCATGGATCCACGTACAGCTAAAACACCTCAGACTGAAACATCTGCCCTGAGGTAGGTGTGTGTGAGAGAGAGAGAGTGTGTGTGTGTGTGTGTGTGTGTGTGTGTGTGCGCTTGAAATGACAATGATATTCTTGCGTATGATTCACTTACGTCATCATGAACCGAGTGTGTCCTGCATCTTAGTGATGTGTGTGTGTGTGTGTGTGTGTGTGTGAAGGTTTTTCCTGAGCGTGCACTCTCGAACAGAACAACATGGCCTCCGTGACCGTTCTGTACTGTTCTCTGTAATCCTGATGGATATTGATTTGCCGGGATCAATGACGTCACGCACTCACACCGATCAGCTCTCAGTCATTTATTTACGTATCTATTTAGTTGTCCGTCCATTTATTCGTCCCCAGGTTCTCGGAACCAACAGAATTTCTGTCCTTTGCGACCCACAACACGCTGGATGTGAATTAATTGACGAGCTCTGAGCGTCATCGCTCTCGCACATCATGCCGTGTGTCATTCCGTCCCTCCGTCCTTCTTGTCCCGGGCCGTGTCCCTCTCCGACATGGATCTGGTGTATCATCAGTTTCCCTCCATCGTCACTGAGCTTCTGCAGCTCTTTGCCATCACATGTACTCTAGCTGGTTTACCTCGAAAAAGGTTTTGACCTTATAACCAGGATATATCTCCTGGGATAGGCTCCAGGCCCCCGTGACCCTGAACACAGGATTAAGCGGTATAGATGATGAGTGATGCAGGTGTTTGTTTACATTGAGACAGTAGCGCATTAGTAGATGATTAAATCCCACCCGTAACTGTTCATGACATCACTTTTACTCAACATTTAGATTTCATTTTATTATTATATAAATAGTTCTGTCCAATGTACAGGCGAAACCTTTCCTTTATTTATAGAGATTTAAACTCCAGTGAACTCGTTCGCTCCGTTAATGAATGAACATCTCCTTCACACGCGCGTGTCCGATCGCTCGCCGCTCAGCTAGCTGCCTCGGCTACATGACGAGGTGTTTAATCTCCTGCTCTTCGTTCCTTCTCTACTGCACTTTAGGACAGGATGGAGTTGGTGTGCGTGAGGTGGAGGGCGAGGTTCTCCATCCTGCTTCTCTACACCTTCACCTGGGGCTGGACGGGTGAGGAACCGAATCCAACCTCAATAATATCAACAATAACAACAAGCTCTAGGGCGCTATTATTTTAAGCAGAATTAACTGATTGTTAAATTTACATCGAGCATCATTATTCCTTAAGATGTTTCACAAAATAACAAACGGGTCCAGATGGGCATTACATGAATTTTTAAAGATGTCCTGCGCCGCACGCGAAGTCATACTTCAGCGTATTTTTGTGTTCTGTTTTTTTGGCTGGATTTTTTTGTTTTGTTTCACAAATTCACTTTGATCAACAGTATATTAAACACGGCTGCTTTCCGAAGTTGACTCTGAACAGAAATCGACTCCGTTAATCACATGAACGCGAGCGTCTAATAGAGATTGATTGATTGTTGATATTGATTAAACCAATGACACGCTGTATTCTTAGCCTCTTTCATTGCTTTGACACTTTGCTAGCTCCTTGCTATCCTGTATAACGCGTTAATCTACACAATAATACCGTAAGCACACAGAACACAATAAGCTTAAATGCCTAAACATTTACTGCTTGTTCATTTAAGCTTTTTATAAAAAAAACAAAAACAAAAAACAACTTTTATTTTAATGAAACACAAACCAAACGCGTAAGAGTTGATCAGTAGGTTAGCTAGTTAGCTAACTCGCTTCTAATCTTAGCTTGACGAGTGCAGCCGTTCAAGATGCTTGGACCTGCAGGGCGACAGAGTGGGCGGGATCTGTTGCCCAGGTAAACATCAATCACTTTAGTGCACTAAACAATCTGTGCTTTTATAATAACCTGCCAGTCATTTCTGTTAGGCTAGGTCTGGAGGAAATGTTTTGTTCCAGTCCCTTCTATGTGGTGTGTAGCTCAGTTCAGAGATCAGATGTGGACAATACACAAGTAAAAATACTTACAATAACAAAGTAGTTGTATTCTGTTACTTTGACTTTCTGGTTGTTGTTGTTGTTATTATTATTATTGGCACATTTTGAGAGAGCGTAGGACTTTAACAATAAAAATGAACAGACCTGTCCGCTTTCCTCCACACCACCGAAAGCATTCGGCCTCAGTGGAACCCAACGTCATAAAAATATTCCAAGATAAACGCCATTTACTGAATCTGGATCTTCATCTTTATTGTGCAGCTACTTAACCAACCCTGAGCAGGAAAAATCACAACTGGTGGAGTTGATATATTTGTTTGTTTGTTTGTTTGTAAATGTTTTGTTAATAAACAGGCCACGCCCGAGCTCTTGACCCCACCCCTAAGATTGATGGACGCCAACACTCCGAGGTCACCGTGCAGGAAAACATCACTCATAGCTTCAATTGCCAATCAGAAGGCTGGAGCCCGCAAGCCCCGCCCCTGCTCACTTGGTACCTCAACGGCGAGAGACAGAGCGAGGTTTCGGGTAGCCGAGGGCCGGGGCGTCTGGTCATGACGTCGCCAAGTGACGAGGGAACGATGAAGTACAGTGCAGAGAGAAACAGCACGTTCACTCTCAGGCCCAGGAAGTGGGATCGCGAGCTGGTGTGTGCCGCCTCCAACCCGGACGGCAGAGAGAGCTACAACGCCACCGTTGTCCTTAACGTTCAGTGTGAGTGATGAGAAACGCACACACACACACACACACGACATGTTTATTACATTAAAGGAGTGTTGGTGAATCTAGATGAAAACATAGAAAGCAGTTGAACCTTGAACTCCTTGTATGTTGAATTTGTCATGGAATCATTTGTAAAGAAAAAGCTTCGGGTACTTTACAAAAGTAAAGAGTCACATGATTTATAAACATCCTCTGAAACTCTCTCTCTCTCTCTCTCTCTCTCTCACAGTTCAGCCGGAGATTCTGCGAGTCAACGCCCACTACAGCGAGACCTCTGACCCCGGGATCTCCCTGGTGCTCTTTGCGTTGGTCCGCTCCAACCCTCCCGCCACCATCACGTGGGTGGATCAGTCCGGCCAGCTGGTGACCAACACCACCGACTTCCTCATCCTGGACTCGCGGAGCTACCCGTGGCTGGCCAATCACAGCCTGCAGGTCATGCTGAGCAGCCTATCGGGAAACGTCTCTCTCAGCGCCAACAACAGTATCGGCTCCGCCCACACCAACCTGACGCTGACAGGTACGCGATGAAGACTCGAGTCGGGTTATCTTAAATAATCAGTTAATTCGTTTCATAAATTCGATCCGCAGTTAGATTGGAATGAAGCGAACGCGTCACCGAGGAGATGCACTGCATTAGGCTTTTTGTTCGCACAGAATGAGCATATTTGTTCAGGTCACCATGAAGGTCCATGAGTTTTTGCGCTCATTTCCAACCAGATTTCCTGCAGTCTCGGGTGGAAGTGCCCATGCTGGGGATCGTCACAGGCGGAGTTGCGGGCTTCGTCACGCTCCTCATCCTCACTCTGATGGTGCTCTGTCTTCTACACAAGGACAAAACCAAAATCATCGGTATGTGGACACTCAAACCGTTATACCTTTCCACATGCTTAGAAATGATGGATCAACTCCATTGTGTGCGTTACATAAGCACTTCCTGTACACGCCCACCATAATGCCTTTCTGTTTCTCCTTCAGAGGAACCAGTCGCTATTCCCATGACCCAAGGATGGTACGTAAATGCATCGGTGTGCAAATGAACTCGGTTGTGTGTTGCAGTTTTTGATTTTATTTACGAATCATACACATCATAAACAACACGTCTTTCTTTTCAGTAACAGATCAGACAAAGTGCAGGCGAACGGAGTGTATCTCCCACGTGAGAACATGTCGCTGCCCTCCAACGTGCCGCTCAACGACCACAGCGCCCTCTGTAAAGGCAAGAATCAGATACGAGCATGAATCGGATACACGGCTGAACAAATCTGATTATTGATAACTGGAATGTTAGAAAATTAGCAAAGAATCACATCATTTTTGATTCACACATGATTACGAAATTAATCAGCCCTGCTAATTATCTTAACAGGAGTCCAATTAAACCTGTAAATGTATTTCAATTAAAAGTGAGGTTAAATCTGTAAATGAGTCAAATACAAGAGCAGGTAAGAGGAGAAGCTGAACAGAATAAAGACTCAATCATGGGAGACGAACGAGTCACAAAAGTGGTAAATACATCAATTATAAACTGATTGTCAACCGAATCGAATACAAACGTATTTAGATCAATGAATTGAATATCGAATCTAGAATAAGCATTAAATAAATTAATACGGAATTCAGGTAAAGCTGTCCGTTGACTTGATGAGTCGGACCGGTAAATGACTCCCTAAGGCAGACATTTGATCCCGTGCTCTCCAACCACAGTTTTTCACCACGGACCAGTTGTATGTAAGACAATTTACCATCCATCGCGTGCTCGTAACAAAGCATAATCAAGTGCATCACACATACAAACCGCCATAACACAGAGTCAGTGCGAGGTCCGTGCTTGTTCCCTGTGATGAGACGATCACATCTACGTAGGAGTGATAGGAGACGCAAAGTGTATTCCTTATGCCAGGTCTGCTCTGTAATTTCAGACACCCCCGTCTCACAAAGGTACTGAAGGGTGTGGGAATGAAGCAGAGTCGACACACACTTTAATTCTGGAATGGAATTTAATTCTGGCTGTTTGTGGCTCACAAAGTACAAACCGACATAAAACACAGTAGGTACACAACATTCAGTACTGCACAGATTAAATAAAGACCGGTGAGGTCTACAGTATTATTTTTGGCCAGCAATTAAAAAAAAAAAGCTTTTTATTTTTGTTGTCACACATAATAACAGAGTGAGTCATGAATGAGAACTGAGTCAGTTCAAAAGAGAACTGAAAAATCGGATACAACGTGAATCACATGAAGCAAGTAAGTGCAAGAGCTGAATCAAATACAGACTCAACCATGAAAATGAGTCGAAACGGGTAAATGAATCAAATAATAATAATAAAAAAAAACATAAGTCAGTTATTCTATCTATCTATCTATCATATTCCAACATGACCAGTAAATAAATCAATTTGAATCAAACAGAATTTAAATAAATGAATATTTCTGCAAAATCCGTCAAATCCATACAAAATCCTGATTCCGAACGTTTCCGATGTTTCCAGGACGACTTCCGAACTCCAAGCAGAACACTTTAACACGGAAAACCAAAGAGGAGGAGGAGGAGGAAGAGGACCTCTCGTTGGCCTACGCCGCCAGAGGTCAGCGGTCACGGCATCTCAAAGTGTGTGTTTGAATACTATTAAGGGATGTGTTTAATGCGAATGAAGTTTGCGTCTTTCACAACATGATCACTTTACTCTTTCAGGTTTCGCCAGATACCCCATGGTCGGTTACATCTACAAAGTAAACAGTACCAGTAGCGAAGAGATCTGGCTTTGATTGTATTTCTCAACACACACACCCACGTTACACACACACACACACACACACACCCCTCAGCGAAGTTGTCCTTGCTAGACTTTAATACTTAAATAAGCAAAAATAATTTAGTCTCAAAGTCTCAATTTAATTTAGCTTTTATACAAGATAAACGATTGTGTAACTATCTGGAATTCAATATAAGTACAAATTAATTTATCCACAAATCTACAATTTAAAATCGAATTACTGTAATTAAATATATAAGTATATAGAATTATAATAGAATTTTACAATATGATATACTGTTGTAGAATTATGATTTATTATATAGAATTATTATAAAATTATTAAATAACTCTATATTATGTAATATAATTATAGTTTTTCCTTCAAACAATTGAGGATATATAAATATATTTTTTGTCCAAACAATTCCAAATAAATACATAAATTCATTAATATTTTAATTAATTAATTTTTAATATTTTATTCAGTGTATACAATGGCTGCTGCAAGTGTAGAAAGTTAAATAATTATTATAATTATGCAAATGAATTAAGTAATAAATTATATAAAACATGCCTTTTCTAAAGTTTAGAACTCAATAAACGAACGAAAAAAAAAATCATATTGATCTACAGTAGATGTTGGGTTCCTTGTTTATCATATTGTGAACTAATCGTATCCCATCATTCCACTTCTCTGAACAATATGAATGCTAAATCATGTAAGTTTAACTAAACATCATACCCAGGTATAGGACCTTTTAACAGAGATTAATTTCGAAGAGTCATTACCCAGAATTCTGTGCTGCTATGTGGAATGCTCCATGACCTTTGTGTAATCAAAGAGAATGTGAAATAAATCTATAAAAAAATACAATGAAGAAAGTTATATTTGTAATGAAAATACTATATCACAGAGGTTACATACTGTATGTATTTGTATATTTTCTGCATGTACATATAAGGAATGTCCTATGTACTGTATATATACATATTATATGTACAAATCGTATGTTGAGAATTATTAATATTAAAGACAAGATGGAGAGATTTGGTTCTTTCCATCCAGCAGGAGGTGCTATGATTCGAGACTCACAGTGCATCTGTGTGTTGGGTGGGTGGGGTTCTTTTCACACACCACCACATAATCATAAAGTCACTAAATCCTCAGTGAACCAAATATGTTAATAAACCAGGTTTCAAGGTTCTGGTGGACATGAAACGAGTCTTAATGTCAAATGATTCATGTAAGAATCACCAGAAATTTTTACGTCACGGAATCCTGATGTGCATAAAACAAAATCAATGTAGAACATGGATTATTTAATTATTTAATGTGGATTATCTATTCACTGTATATGAACCGGCAAGGAATAATAATAATAATAATAATAATAAAAAGCAATCTGTAAACAGGAACAATAGCAGCAAAACAGATTTCGTGATATTAAAACTTTTTACTTTCCTTTTCACTGCATAAAATATCCAAACAGGAATGAAATTACTATACTATACACAACTTATTATGAATGTAATAGTAAATCTGGAAAACTGCAAGATTGTACAAGAGGCAAATATGATAATGAATTAACATGATAAGAATTAAAAGTAAAAAGAATCAGTATAAATCATGAATCAAATCATCAATGAATAAAGTAATAAATCACAGACACTTAAACTTGAAATAAATCAGTACTTCTTATAAAACAGTTGGGAATAACAGTTGAGGTGAAACTGAATCGGATCAAATCTAAATCACACACAGAGTCAAATAACACAACAAACGAATCATTGTTTAAACTGCTCTACATTATGAAGTCCGTGTCATGAAAGACTTCAATGATGTAGTTTTCAGAACCGTTCCTTTAATTGTAAATTTGTTTCCTGAGATGTAGATTATTATTATTTTCTAATAGTGAGGAAGTAACAACTATGGTATTACAGTGGTGACGTTTTTATGATATCAAACATAATAAGGTACGAATTTGCAATTAATATGAAAAAACATAACAATAACAGTGTTTTTAAAGTTTTTATAATCCTAATGTGTTTTAAATGAAAATTTTAAAGAAGTCATCTTTAAGCTATGCAAATAGAGTAGAGTAAACTTTTAAACAAACTTTAAAGAAGCATATGGAATAAACATAAACAATAGAATCTTAAAAGTTATAAATAACTTTGTATATATATATATATAAATAATAATGTTGAACTTTATATAATAAAATGGTGCTTAAATCTAGCAAATAACATTAGCGTAATTAAAAATAGTGAATTTAAAATGAGCTTGTAATAAAGTTGTGAGCTTTAAATGTATATTTTTTGTTCCATTATAAAAGTAATAAAAAAACTTTTAGAAAGGACAGTGTGTCGAAAGTGCGATTATTGTTAAACATTTCAAAGGTAAAAACTTGAACTCTATACCAAATATAGTGAAATTAATAAATAGAATAAAAAAAAATCCTTTAATCAATCACGCACTATAGAATAATCAACCTGTTCTTACAGTTATGTAATATTATTATATAAAAGTATTGAAAAAGTTAGAAGTAGAAAAATAAAATTAATGTGTAAAAATAACAGTTGAAACTATTAACATAGTAACGTAAAAGTAAAAATACACTAAATCTTACAAGATCTTACAGAATGGTGAACTCGCATGTAGCACGGTTTTAATAATATTTTTAAAAAGTTAACTTTTCACTAATTTCAAAAGTATAACCTTTTAAGGTAGTTAAAAACTGAAAATCTTTTTAGTGTGTATGTGTTTTGCCTCTGAATTTGTAGCCACCTGTGATAATCCGTGTAGACCATCGTTTTCTTTTTACAACCACAAGTGTGTTTAAGTAAATTTATTATAAAACATTTCATGTAATGAATTTAATATTAGAAATAACTTATTTTAAAGTATACAAGAATTTGCACTTAAACATGCACACAGACAGTAATTAGCTTACATTGACACAATTTTAAAAGTGGTTAATCTAGAAGTTGCTTATGAAGTAAACAAAATATTTTAATTAAAGGAAAATTAATTAACCTTATTTTTCACACTGCACACTGCAATTTGAGCTTTATTAATTTTTTTTATATTTATTTTTATTATTATTAAATAATTGGTTCTATCTGCAATTATTTTTTCTTTTTTTAAGAACGTATTTCTAAAAAGAAACAAAATTATATGCTAATAGAACAAAAAGATTTTAAGCAAGAAATTAGTAAAAGATTCTGAAAACAGGTCAAAGAATCTCATAGTAAGTCAACTTACTGAACACAAAATGAGCAAGTTATTTTAAAAGAAATATACACAAAATTTCGAAGAAATTAACTTAAGAAAAGGCTGATAACCTCATATTAATGCTATTTAACATTAAAGGCATTTTTGAATATTTTAACAAACAACAAAGTAGTAAAGTTCTTATATGTTAAGTATGTTCAAGTCAATTGGTTCTGAAATGGTTTATTGGGAGTTTTCAGTGAAAATATTTATTAGGTATAATTTTCAAGGATGTTGTGTGTGTGTGTGTGTGTGTGTGTGTGTGTGTGTGTGTGTGTGTGTGTGTGTGTGTATGTATGTGTGTGTGTATATATGTGTGTGTGTTTGTGTGTGTGTGTATGTGTGTGTGTGTGTGTGTGCATGCATGAGAGTGCATGTATTTTGTGGGAGACACACAGGTGCCTTTCTGTGGCGTACAGTTGGCGTACAGGAAGTTGTTTGCGGGATCCTTGCTGCTTTGGGTTGAGTGTGTGACATAGAAATGAGAAATGAAGCTGACAACTGCCCTAGGTTTTAAAAGCAGTGTTTAACTTTCTTGCATAAAATGTATATGGACCTCTTGTTGCAGGATTTTTAATCAAAATGAAATCCAATGGGTAAAAGTGATAAATAATCATAATACAGCTAAATGGCAAATAATTATTATTAAGTACGCAACATTATGTTTTCTAGTGTTGGTGTCAGATATTTGTTTAATAAGCTGAGATCAATAAAAATGTATTATTATAGTTTTATGAGTTATATTAAACCTCTAAATTAGTTGATGAGCTGTTTATTTGATATTTTAACATAAATTTAACCTTAAAGTTTAGCATAAGAGCGTAGTTTTAAACCATGAACAATTTGTTTTAGACATCGGAGTGTTGCTTCATATGTAGTTTTTACATTACTGTATGTATTTTGTTTAGTGCAGCATGAGAAAACCAAATGTACACAACACAACACACACACACACACTTCCTCTGTGAGTAGGAAGCACCTAAATGAGACAACGAGAAAGACATACAGTGAGGAAGAGTGTGTTTTTGGGTAAGACCACTTTTATAGCTTGTCTTTGTTCAAAAGAGGTGTTTATTTTAATTAGCAATTTATAGTACGATAATACAAACATTGAATAAATATGTTATGACTGTAGTTCTTACAATTCCAGAATGATGATATTAAAAAAATGTATAATCATTTCATTAACCTGATGATAGTATTAAGGAATGTCACACTAGATTGAACTTTACAGATAAAATATGCTATTTTAAGTATAATCTGTGTAAATCTATTGTGTAATTTATATAGTTAAATTATCTTGTATTTAGAAAGGTATTAGCTATGCAGTTATAAATTATAGTTACTTTCAGTAGATTACAGTATATTGATAGATTGATGTTGTGTATAAATCACCTGATTAGTCAGATTTAATAAGAGTTATTTGTGATATTCATTGCTAGAAGAAGCACAATTTTAAAGTTAAAATGGCGGAACGTAACAAGGCAAATGACTTCGCTATTTCCTAGATTGTCCTCCATTTTGGATCAAACATACCAACTAAACTAACCAACCAACACACAGACACACTCTTGCACTATTGTCTCCTGAACTGTACATGAAATTTGAAGGCTGAGTAAGATGAAGTGGAAAATTGTTATCCTTCTTTTTACCTGCTTGCTGATGCAGAAGTTGGTCTGTAAGTAGGATTGTTTTTCTGCTTTACTTTGATGCTGAACATAAAGACGTGTAATAATAATAAACATATGGCACAAGTAAACTGAAATGTTTTATGATTGTAACTAAATATGATCCAACTTTATATGCAAATAAAGTATATTTACAGACAGAATAGGTAAACAAGGGAAGGAAAAAAAGTGAATAAAAAATTTCAAGGGATTATTTTCATGTGAACACATGGCAAAGTTAACACATTTTACATTTTTATGTTAATTTTAATGTTTACCTTTACCAAACTTGAGAATAATGTAAGAACATGATTATGATTTTGTCTTGCGACATTTATAATAATAACAATAATAATAATAATAATGTGCTGGCAGGAATGTGAAACTAATTGAAAACTTTTTGATCATCACTTGTCATAATTTCGTTTTGAACAGCATCAGAGTAAATACATTTGTGGCGAAAATATAGCTTCAGTACTGTATATTAATTTAACCTCCAAATACTAATATTTTCTCCTTCATGTTCACTACTGGTTGGACAAATATTTTAACTAGCAAACATGATCACAAAAGTTTGAGTAATTAAATGATTTGTTTAATATCAACTTAATAACATTAATATGTTGTTAAGTGTACTAGTAGATTAGAAATTAAAAGACTATATATAAATAAATAGACCAGTGGTTTTCAAACTTACAAGCCAGCGACCCCTAATTGAAGATCGACAAGATCTCGCAACCCCCACTATCAAAAACAAGCAATAAACATAACAAGCTGTTCACAGTATTTTGACTACATTTACTATACATCAAAATAATTTTGTCTTACCTTTCAATGGGAAGGGTGTAGTTGTTCTTGGCAGCACAAAAGCTTCATTCGTGGCCTGATGGTGAATACAGCTACCCGCAGATCATCTTCGACATCAAGACGTGATCGATATTTATTTTTTATATATGTAACCCTGTAATTCCTTCTCTTTTCGGCGGAAAAACTCTATAGACTTTTTAATAAACAAAGGATGTTTCGTCTCCAAATGCCTTTGCATTTTGCCAGGCTTCATACGTTCATGAGCAAGCACTTCCGAACGTATTTGCACATTGAGGGAAATCTACGTTGTCGACAGTAGAGCAAGTGAATCCATACAATCAGTAATATCTTTACAAAGCAGAAAATATTTATTTGTAGCATTTACTTGTAATACTGAAAAGTGTGTATTATAATCACAAAAAAATACATAATTTTTTAATCCCTCTCGCTTGAAATTAGTCCATGACCCCCAGAGGGGTCGCGACCCCCAGTTTGAGAACCACTGAAATAGATAACTTGACCCTATTAACTTAACATGTATAATAAAATATATATCACTCAAGTATTTAAACCTTAATGTTTAAATGCAAATACAGCAAATTAATAATTACCTGACCTATAAATAATTTAATAACTGTCATGTAATGTACCAATACTGCAATGTAAAGGGACAAACTATTTTTCACAGGTTTCACAGGTTCCAGTTATTTGGATCCATAGCTCATAATAAAATTTCATTCAAATATTGGTCTTAAAAATGATAAATATACAGTAGGAACCTTGATCTTATTTATTATCTTAATACTTGATTTACATGATGTTTACATTAAATTAGCTACTTATATGATAATCTAAAGATCTTTTTTCCCCTTTATTATTTCTTTACAGCTGGTGAAGGTGAAAATGACCCAATTACAGTTAAGAAGTTGACTAATGGCGTTGAATTCAAGTGCTCTGTTGGTAAATGGAGTGAAGAAGAAATAGGAAAGCCGCTCATTTTAGACTACGAAGATGAACTGTCTGGAGAGTACAAGTGTGTGGATAACGATCAAACTATTCTGCAAAGAATTACAGTTAGATTTAGAAGTAAGTGCTCCAACTTCCATCACACAACTTAGAAAAATGTATAGGGTAATGCTTAAGAAACTCTGTTAAGTGTACAAAGTGTGAAGCTTATTTTACAGTTTTTGTGGATGCTACAGCAAACTCCTAAGTAAAATTTCATGTGTGCATTTGTATACAAAGTGCATATACACCAATTAGCTACGTATACAACTGAAAGCATTAAGCCCGGTATTGTGTAGGTTCCCCTTGTGCCATGCTGTCTGACACTAGAATGTTATTGGCAGCCCTTTTGGTAGGGTGTATCAGACCCATGAATGCTCAGATTACGATCTGGGAAGTTTGAAGCCTGGATCAGTGGTCTTGGTCTCTTTGCCTGCTGGGCCCCATTCACAGCACTGGGTGTACTGATACGCTCACCAGTTTACTTGTATATAGTTAATAATCAATGTTACTGTATTTGGTGTTAATGTTATTATTTAATACTTCCATATATATAGTGAGGTTAAAGAAGAGTCTAATCATGAACATATTAATATAACCCTGGTGCTGTTAGTTTTGATATTTAAGCACATTTGAGGTGAGTGCGTTTGTCATTATACTCTATATTTTAGCTCTGGTATTTTTTACTTTGACTCAAGCACAATATTTGTGTATTTCGTCCACCACTGTTCACGTCCATAACCCTGGAACCGCCCTGTAGTTAGTTTTTTTTATTTTATTTTTTTTTTAACCATTTATAGTGTCATTAAATAGTTTGCAACATCTGTGAAACATGTTCCTGATACTGCAAGCTGTAATCTGTTACTTGCCTGTAATACACTACTTTGTCATGTCCCCAGTCTTTCAGCACCTATACATGTATTTGACAATTTTTTTATTATTTTCAGGTTGTAACAATTGTATCGAGCTGGACGCACCTGCCCTGAGTGCCATCATCGTGGGAAACATTGTGGCCACCTTTCTCATTGCCTGTGCAGTTTATAGCATTACTAGGCAACCCAAAGGCAGGAACTTTTCTGGCAACAAAGGTCAGTCAAACCACCTGATAGTGACAGCTCATCTTAGAGAAATCTTATGTTTTTGAACATTTATACATACTCAAAGTCATAAAGAAATTTCTGTCAACATCTCAGAGTATCAGATTATCTTATGTGAAGTTAGCTAGACGTAGCGCTTAGTTTGTTTATTATGATGCAAAATCCTCTTCAAACTCCAGACAGGTTAGAACATGTTATCCAGCTGGTCTCCCTGAGAAAGTTACGATTCTGAATAAACTTCCTCTCAAAATTCTGTCAGGTTAATGTTTGCTGACTAGCATTAGAGGTAAGGATTGTGGACATTGTGAATATGTCTCTGAAATTCTCTCAGAAATTCTAGTATTTTAGTTCAAGCTAGTGTTAAAAGTAAGCATTTATTTTTAAATGTAAATATATACTTACTTTGAACATTTAGAAATATGAAATATAAATCCTTTCATAATTATTGCCAGATTAGCTCTGGTTAGTTTACTGGCTAGGAAAGATATTAATCTGATTTATGTTTTGCAAGGTAATAATCAACTTTTGTGAACATCACTCAAAATCCTCTCAGAAATTCCAGAGAATCCAGTCAGATAAACTTTTGTTAGCCACCTGAGAAACTTATAAACGTTTATGAATAGGATCTAGAATTCCCTCAGAGAACTTGTGAGGTTAGCTCCTCTTAGTAGCAGGAACAGTAGCATGAACAGTAACAATGAAAAACAATTCACTGGTTAACAAAATCTATACAATTTCTTAAGTTTTTATGATCAGATAATATATTCTTCCTTCTGATGAAACAACTGCAGATTTCCTTACACTTTATTACTGTCACACTGGTTGATGTGGAAATGGCAGGAAATGTTTAGGAGGTGTAATGTAACTGTATCAAAAACATCGCAGGCAGGATAATTATAAATTAGCTTTTCTCTGTGTGTCTCTCTCTGGTTTGTTTTCTAGCATCAGATAAAGTGAATCTACTTCCCAACGGTGAAGGAGACACTTATCAGGTAAGGAACAATGTGTTTTTGCGATAATAAAAACATTACAAGTCATTACATTTTTCAAATCCCAAATGCTAGCTTATTAAAATGTATGCTAACATAGTTGGCAAACATAAATGACTATTATGTCAATGTCTTGTTATTGTAGTCTAATCAGTAATCATTAGTTAGATCAAATCTTCCTTCATAATCAGATTCACATGATTAGGAGATTAGCACTCGGTCCAAATCAGCACACTTCCTAATGCCTGACAAAGGACAAGTGAATGCTAAAGACCTCTTTATCAAAAAATCAAAGATAAAAATTTCCATTACATTGATTGCATTTGGTGGAAACCAGATCAACTTATATTTTTATATTATATACATATGAGCAGTTGAGGGTTAAGGGCCTTGCTTAAGATCCCAACAGGGGTAACTTGGTAGTGCTGGGGTTTGAACTTGCCACCTTCTGACAAGTGGTCCAACACCTTAACCTCTGAGCTACTCCTGCCGCAGTCATTTATTTTACTGTAATTGCTTACAACTTTTCAATGTCCCTATAGACGCCTAATGGTCTAGTTAAAACATTTGCATGTGGAACAGACGTAAACTTTCTTCCCCTCTTTTTTTCTCCAGCAACTGACTCCAGGTCAGAATTCTGAGTACAGCAGGCTGGAGGGTGTCCGAAAGAAATGATCTTCATCATAAGTTTCATGTGGTGCCATCTTTAAATTCAAGTTTCTGTCAACTGGAAACGGGAACTCCAATGTTTGTTTGTACAAAAATACTTCTTATATGTATGCAAACTATTTTTACAAATCGATATAATAGTTAATCAGAAGCTCAGATAAGAAATGTTCACCTGGTTAATACCCACACACACAGTATTCTGTTTATATTTAAACATGTATTAACATGCTTAATGCTATAAAATGAAGATACTCTTTGATTTAGTTGCATGTACAAAAGCTTTGGTATGAAATTTTCTGTGCTATTTTCTTATTTTTTGTTAACGTAAGTAAAAATGAAGGCCACTTTTCAAACAACACATATTGTTTAGCTCGCTAATTTACTGATTTTCCTTTTAGAGACTATTAGATATTATACCTGTAATACCTACAATATTATATGTAATACTTACAATATTATACGTGTAATACTTATAATCTTTTAAGTTAGCCTGAATTATATTATCAGTCAAAGACTCTGGGTCATGCTGTTACAGTTACATAATCAACAGTGGGCTTGAGAGATACTGTTACCACCCTGAAGTTGATCATTTTTCTATAACAAATGCTGAAATGGCAAATTCTTCTTGTACCCCAGCAGTTCTCTAACAATTACAGTTGTACTTTGAAGTTAATAATAATAAAAAATCCCAGAACATGTTACTGGGCAGAAAACAAAGTTACAGCTTTAAGTGCTGGACACTCAGGGGTTTGAGTTCTGCCTCATGTCTGTGTGTGTGGAGTTTGGATATCATCCCCGTGCTTGGTGGCTTTTGCCCAGGTGCTCCCATAGTCCAAAGACATGCAGAGTAGGCTAACTGGCATTTACAAATTGCCCGTAGTATGTGAGTGGATGTGTGAGTGTGTGTGCTTGTGTAACATGCCTAGTGCCCTGAGTCCCATGGGATAGACTCCAGGCTTTCCATGCCCCTGAACAGAATAAGCGCTATAGATGACTGAGTGACTACAGCCACAGGTGGGTGCTATTAAAAACTAATCAATATCCGACCAAACAGAATCCAGGATTCTGGAAAGGACCGCTGTGTTTTACAGATAGCAAGATCCAAAATTGAGCAGATTTCTACTACAACCAGATTAACTAATATACTGGAATTTTACGTGTGAATAAAAATTCAGCATTAATTATCCTCAAATTTAATCAAAAATATTAATTAGTTTAAGTAGACCAAAATTCTAAACAATGTTTAGGTATTAAACAAAATGAAGTCTAAGACAGTTTATTAAAAGGCTGTGTAGTTTAAAACAATTCAAAGACTTTTAGCAAAAATCTGAGTTGATGCCTAGTAGAACAAAGTATAATAATAATAAAAAAAAGTGGCTAGGTAAGGAATTACCTAAAGTATTAATAAATGGCAATGGCAGGATGGATTCTCATGTAAGTAGACTTAGCAAAGCAAAGATTGTTAGATAAAGAATGGTAGAAGCTGTCATGGAGAAAAGGTATGCCTAGGATGAATTATGTGAGTATACTTGGAGAAACTGTTTGATATTTCCCCACAAGTTCTTTTTCTTTTGCTGGCATTGAGTTAGTAATGCACATAAAAAGTTTTCGGCTGTTAGACCAATTGCATTTTACTTATTAACTCTGAATTCCAGACTTTTTATATTCATGCTGAGAATTGTATTTAACCTGCCATGCTAAGGCTACAAGTCTACTTACATCTATTATTGACGATCTGTTGATTTAGCGTTGATCTGTTGATTTAGCGAGCTTTTATTATTTTAAAACTAATATTTTTAAACATATTTCCAGATTTTTAACTGTGTTTGTTCCTATAATTGCTGTTATTAATCAAGATGTGTTGGCTGTTGAATAAGATGGTAAATGCGTGAGCGTGAGGTTTTGTAATATAAAACAGCGACCTGAGATTTAATGGGTTCGGTAACAATTACTGTAGATATGTAAACGCTGAATGCCTGTTTGCCTATTTGATGCTTGTAAATCTAATAAAGTTTTGAAAAAGAACATGTTGACTCAGCTCTTTTTAATGTTTCATGTTTTAGATTTATTAAATTATTGAAAGCAAAAGTAGAAAATCCTAGAAAACGTTATTTTACAAATTGACCTCAAAATTTTTACATATTTATATCTATGCTGATAAAAATACTACAAATGTGTTGTTGTTCTCTAGCGACCATGCTAATCTTTAGCGCTTAATGTGCTGCGGTTTTCCTTTATGAACCAGAAGTGCACACACAACTCGAGCTACCGTGAAGTTTCAGTGCTCAAGTGACAATCCATGTATATATATAAAACATCAAACACTCTGTGCGTGTGTGTGTGAGACCCTACACCTACATACCCCCCACACACCATCGTTTTTGTTCTTCCTTTTTCTTCCATCTCGTTATCTATGGTGCACCACACATGGTGATTCTGATCATTAAAACGAACATTTAGAAAGTTTGGAGATAAGTATCAGTAATAAAAATGTAGCACCTCATTATGGAAACATGGTTAATTAGATGAAAATAGCACGGGCTGAAATACAGGCTTCAGTTAAAGCAAAGCTGTGGAAAAGAGAAAAAAAATACATATGCAGCATCTTGTAAACTGATAGAGCATTACGCAACAGCAATGTTGTCTTGATATGTTTGAACTGTATAATAAAATTCACTGTTACACTGTAACACTGGATTTCACTCACGCTAGCAACAGAAGCTACTGTAAGTTCGGGATGCATGAAGATTAGCATGAACAAAGTAGCGTAGCTGAATAAATCTGAAACATTTCCTGCATGTTTTTAACTGTTAATTACACAACACCTTCCTCATAGCGTTGTTAATTACCTTATATTATAAGGTATTATATTATTATATATTCCCGGCAAAAAATGTCTCATTTTATTCTTGCTAGTTTTGCTAACATTTCAGTCCCTTTGCCCTTAGAGAGCAACTTATTTGGAAGAGAGCGTTATGCTGACTCCTTGTTCTAACTTCATGTACATTTTTAATCTCTAATGCATACTTTTTCTTTTTGTAGTTTGTGTTTTAGATCTGATGCTTGGGTGGAGCAAATCTTACATCAATTATGTATCTTTTTCTCTTTTTCTCTTGAGAGTCGAGCCTTTAATGTGGCTCTATTAAACGGATTAAAACAAACAAACAAACAAAAAAAAACAGCACTTTGTAGGCTGTCTATGATTCTAAAGAGGACTGAAGTGCATTAACTAAATTTTGAAAAATACATTTTATGAAAAGTTTAATTAGGTTGTTAAATACAAGTTGGAGTAAAATTGTGATAAACTGGCAAAGATGAACAACTTTTACCTAGAATTGGTGAAAAAAGCTGTTATTGGTGAGCTTAACACATGAGTTAATCGAAATGAATTACTGAAAGTGCCTAATAAATCACTAATGAACATCCAGACAATTACACAAGTAGAACAACTTGTTGTGCTTTTTAATTAAGCAGCGGTTATTTAAAAACTTTGAAAAAAATCCTTTCATGGCCTGAACATGTGGTTGTGGCAATAACACTCCTGTAATGTGCAAGTGGTGTTGGTGAATGATTGTGTGTACAGTTCCCACAGACAGATGCGTCTCTTCAGCAAGGTGGCTGATTTTGAGGACGTTGATTTTTAAGGATCAAGGCGGTCCACTCGCTAAAGGCTCATGGGAACGAGCATGCTCTGATAATCATTTACGGACGTAAGGCCTTCTTTAAAACATTTTAACTCATCATACTGTCCTTCCTCATCAAACTCATCAAACTTCCTCACTAAATGTCAATTGCTTTTACGCTTTCATAAACCAAAAATGTAGTCATATTTAAGTCAAATTAAAATTTTATTTGTCACATACACAATCATACACAAAACGATATGCAATGAAACGCTTATACGACCGCCCGTTAAAAAAAAGAAAAAAAGATTATCACTGCCTCCGAGTGGCGCAGTGGTAAAAGCGCTCGCCCTATCATCCGGAGATCGCTAGTTCGATTCCCGGGTGATGATGTAACCTCTCGCAGCCGGAGGTCTAGAGAGAGCTGATTGGCCGAGCTCTCTCAGAGGGGAGGGATGAGAGGTACTTAGTGCTCCCACATTAATCACGGCTCTACAGTCAGTCAGGGGCGTCTGTGAGCTCGCGCAACGGAGGGAGCGGATAGCGCTGTCCTCCGAGTGTGTTACTCCGCCCCCAACGGTGCGCGAGCGAGCAGTTCGAAAAGATGCGGTCGGCTGGCGTCACGTGGTTCGGAGGAAACACGTGATAGTCTTCGGCCCTCCCGGCTGAGTGGTAGTAGTAGCCTTAATGTGGGAGCCCCCTAGTGACGGGGAGGAATTGGACACGACTAAATTAGGGAGAAAATCGGGGAAAAAAAAAAAAAAAAGATTATCAATAATAATATAGAAAAACTTTAGCTTTAGAAGATAAGAACAAAATATTAAATATATATAAAAAATGTAGCTATATAAATATTAAAAAACTTTAGTTGTAGAGTTCCACTACTGTATGTACAGTGAGAAAAGTGCATGAAATTCGCATGAATGTGCAGATGTGCAAAAATGGTTTAGTCCTGTGTGGTGTTCTGATCGAGAGACCATATCGCCTGCGGGAAGAAGCTCCTTCTCAGTCACTCCGTGGTGGCCTTCAGGGAGCGGAAGCTCTTTCCTGACCCCAATCGAGAAAACAGTCCATTGTTGGGGTGGCTGAGGTCCTTGACGATCTTCCTGGCCTTGGTCCACTGCTTTCTGTAACTTGAGTGCAGGTCAGGGAGCTTGGTGCGGATGATCGTGCTTTGGTGCAGTAAAAGCTCCTTGGATTTCCCTGGAGGGCAGTCTGAAGTCTCTCAAACGTCTGAGGTGGTAGAGACGCTACCGGGCTTTTTTCACAACAGTGTTGATGTGATGATGGGAGTCTGGTCGTTCCTCTCCTGCTTTGTACTGAAGTTCACCATCAACTCCTTTGTCTTGCTGACGTTTAGAAGGAGATTGCTCCTCTGGCACCAGTTCTCCAGATTTCCAATTTCCTCCAGGTAGGCTGTATCATTGTTGTCCGAGATCAGGCCCTCCACGACGGTTTCGTCAGCAAACCTGATGATGGTGGTGAAGTTGGTATTGGCAACGCAGTCATATGTGTACAGAGAGTACAGCAGGGGGCTCGGAACACCTGTGGGGCTCCAGTGCTGAGGGTGGGGAGGTTGAGTAAGTCCCAGTTTGACTTGAGCAACTTTTTGTATTTTTACTTGTTTGGTAAGAAAAAATATTTTTAATATCTTAACTGTAACTGACATTTAAATTTTAGGCCCAAACATTGTTCTGATGTACATACATCACAAATACCATGGGGTCTGGTCTGATTAACGTTGAGTTGAGGCTGTGTTTAAGGGGACAGATTTGTAGAAATTCATCATGTTTATTCCACTGTGGCACGTGGGCCATCACCGGGCCATCGCTCATGTGCTATCTGGGTCACAGCTATAAAATCTCCTGAAACATTACAAGCCATTAAATTAATAAAGGGGTAACTGTTATAACAGTCAAAGAGAATTTAGACTTACAGTATACTGTACTTTATGTGTCTTAGAAATGACTGATAAATGACAGTCCGACCTGAAGAGTTCGGGTCGACTGAATCTGAAGTTTCTCTTTTGTAGCAAAACTATTTTCACCTCATATATTGAAATCAGGGCTGTTTCTGAAGCTGCATCATTTTCTATTGGCCCTGAAAACACCTCAAAGTATTTCCTTAGACAACCTGAAAAACTTCCATAGCAACAATAGAGATATTATTAATGTTACTGTATATCCATTTAAACCTTGTAAAATCATTTCCATATGCACAGTGTGATGAGATCTCACAGGATTGGAGCTAAACACCTGTGCTGTGTGTACATAAGAAAACCACTCATCAGACTCATCAGAAAAAAATAACTTTAATTTGCTATGGAGCATAAAGACATTGGAGTGATGGAAAAAGGTCATGTGACCTGATGAGTCCAGATTGAGCCTATTCCAGAGCGACTGGGATGTGTCAGGGGAGGAAGGGAAGCACATGAAGCGATGTACCTTCCTATCTAAATGGAAAATGTAATATGACGTTCTTGGTGATCGACATCATCAGTGAACATCGCCACATGTTCAAGTGTGTGTCATGAGTAAAGTAGACACCTGATATTAAAATAAATCTGAATTGATACTTTCATTGATATTCTGAATGACGAAATTGATGCATCATGGCAATAAAATGAAGTCAGCTGACCACCTGAATGCACTGAATCACCAGCACATCACATCTATGGAGTTTTTTCTTTTCTCAAGAAGGACTCAAGTTGTAAAAGTGTGGTTTTAGGAGCTACTGTAAAGGCGATCAATAAAATTTTGCAGCGTGCAACTTATTTTTGGCTAAGCAGTGTATTTAAAAACTTTCTCATGAACCAGGCATCTCATCCTATCTTGTAACTAACATATATTAACTTGCATTTAAATGTGTTCTATAAATAATGAAATCGTTGTGTTATAAATATACACCATCAAATATATGCTGTAATATGAAATGCCTCATTTTTGACACAGCTACAGCAAAGCAGTGGAAAAACTAATTCATGGAAACTGTAGCATGGCAGAGTTGATTAGAAATGATTCAGGGGAAAATAAAGTCTCGGTACAGTGCGACTGCGTCAGTTACTGTGTGCTACATTTAGATATGTAAGAACGATTAAAGTCAAGGAAATCATACACACACACACACACACACAAAGCAGTACATGTCTACATGACAGCTTATTTACAGCAGTCTAATAAAAGAAACCTCTGTGGTTTTTTCTCATTTCCTTTCTTTCTGTATCACTTACGAAACAAAGCTCATTTTAAGAAACAACGTTTCTGCAGGTAAATCACACAAATACTGCGTTTGTCCGAGGACAGATTTACCAGAAACAGTTTAAAGCTACAGAACTGTAATTTAACTAATCTGACACTCCTCCAATCAGTGTTTTATAGGGTGTTTACTAGAGATGGGGAAAAATTGATTCAGTTATGAATCGCGATTATTATGTGTGGAGATTCACGTATCGCCACACCGACTCCAAAATGTATTCAATATACATATATATATATATTTTACGTTTATAATACAGATTTGTCCAGAGATTTGTATAACTAGAATTGTCTGGTTTTCAGTTTGATTGGCCGTGACCGATGATCAGCCGATCAGCCTCAGATATAAACGATTCAGTACCGAGCACAGAAGCTTCTGAGCAGCACAACAGAAAAACATTTTTATGGCGTTACATTATCAATAAATCTCCAAACGCCAAAAAAGCTTTAAGGTTAGCACACATATTTTCTCAATCCTTCTAATTTTCCCTTCAGTCCAGATAAACTTGTCGAATCTGACTGGACAAACATGACGAATTGTTGCCCAAGCTTTCAATAGCTTGTATTTAAAATGTGATGCTTACTGAGACTCATTCTGAGTAGATTCCCGTACCAGCTCACACTCAACAGAATTGTACGTTATCTGAAAAGCTAGCACTCCTTATAGAAAGTACATTTTCAGTACGTACGTAATGTTACAGTACATTTTCAGGCGATAACCGTTTTCTCATACTCGCCACAATAAAATCTAAAACATTAAGCTAAAAACTGTTTCGATGAAGCTTTAATGTTTAAATAATTTGTGCAGTGTGGTCTGCGGTAGCGTTAGCTGTAAATCTACACAGGCTTAGCGGGAAATGAGCGAGTGTGTGAAGTCACGAGTTGCATCACATCTAAATCTATTAGCATCTTGAAAAAGATTTTCTATTCTTTGAAGCGCTTTACCTCAATGGAACCTTGGATTTCCCTTCTAAAGTTATAAAAGTGTAGCTAATATGTAAGTCGTTCTGGATAAGAGCATCTTCCTACCGCAATGTAAATGTAATATGGCGTTCTTAGCGATAAACATCATCAGTGAACATAAAGTAAAGATCTGATATTAAAATAAATCAGAATTGATACTTTCATTAATGTACTGAATAAGGAAATTGAAATACAAAATAAGTGTGTGTGTGTGTGTGAGGGAGAGAGAGCACATGGGCATCAGACTAATTGTGTGCGTCTTTCATGTGCATGTTAGGTATTTTATATGTGAATGTGTGTCAAGAGCTGAAACGTTTGCAGAGGTTTGACTTGTTTGGTTCTGAAAGGAAACCGCAAGCACATTCTCTTCACCCGATTAGAAGGTATCTCGATAAAACTCCCACAATCCATTTGGGCCACTGATCATACCAGAGAAATCAAAAAGGCAAAGTTCTTCATTATAAATGAACTGCAAATAAATTCTTAGCCTGTTTTAGTAAAACTAATAGTAAAAATTTCTAGTTGTAATTCTGCAAAAGTTACCAATTTTTGTGGCCCAAAATGCACTTCAGATTCAGTTGACCCAACCTCATCAATCCTGACTGCCATTTTTAATCTAAATTTCTAAGACACATATGCAGTAAGTTTAAATATGAACATTAAGTGAGAGGAACGCTGTGTTGGAACTGTATACACAATCATTTACCAACACATTCACGTTACAGGAACTTGGCTGGAAGTTATAGCTACATCCGCCATACATTTTAGCTTCTGTGTGTCTTTTGCATAGAAAAAGTCAAAATCGGTGTACCACAAGGTTCCATCCTCGGACCATTGTTTTAGTCCCCCTTAAATTCTACCTCTGGGGACAATTATTCATATTGTTATTTGTAATATTCTCAGATTGAGCACACACTTGACATTGTTTTATTAAGTTTTATCATTAAAAACAAAAAATCCGTAGGTTTTTAACTGCGAATGCAACTTTATTGTGCAAATCTATAACAAACACAGCATTTAAGACACATAAAACTAAATATGGTATAGATTAGAAAAACAAAATTTGCATATGTACATGCGTATGTTGTTTAAATGAAGAAGCTGAGGGAAAAAATGTTAATATGTATATCTCCATGAGTCAGCCCATCCGATGTGTTTAAAAACAAGTTGTAAAACAGAAACCTGACATCCCACAGAAGCAGTCACACTGATATTTCCAGCTCGTTTCTAGTAACTATGGCGAGTGAGATTCTGTATGATTCAGCAATGCAGTGACTTGCTTCAAACCATCCTGATCGGAATTTTAATTAAAATTTACGTCATTACGTTAAATCTTAGAAAAGTGAAAATACAAAAGTCAACTTTAAGAAAATAGAAATGAAAATAATTTTAGCATGTACAGTAAGTCAATGTCATATTGCTACAGTATATTTTTGGTTATTACTTGAAAGAAAGGTGTAGTAGCTTTATTCCTGTGAAAGTTATAACGATAAAAAAACACCCTCAACCTTTAATTTTGCTAAATATTTCATCAAACCAAATCAAAATACATTAATAAATATATCATTAAAATGTTTTTAAGTCTTTTTACTAATTGTTTTGTACATAAATCAGAATGACATCCTATAGAATAAGAGTTCTTATTTATTAAAGCTATGATTTATGTATTTTATCGAAACTATAATTACCATTTAAAAATCATGTGTACTGCATGAAAACGGAAATACTCGTCTGTTGTCCTAAATACAAAAACTACCACTGTAGGCTTATGATGTGGTTTCTATAAGTTTTAAAGCCACATTACATCCTCTATGTCTGTGAACTAAAACACCTACTGACTGTTTTATGATTAGTAACATAATGTAATAACAGAGTTGCAATGGAATTAAGAAGAAATTTAAATTTCCTCAATAAACCCATATAGTTTCTTACTACGAGGAGCGTTCAAGTCTAACTGAGACTTGTGATGACATTTCTGGTGAATGAAGGCTTAAACGCAATTGACATTTACAGTAGACGGTGATGAGACTCTTAGTAAAACATTTAAATGGTGCAAACATTTTAAAGAAGGACGTATGATCCTGGCTGAGGTGGCTCAGAGGCCACTGCAGTCATTCCTGAGAAGGTTTAGTGAGTAGAACGCCTGATCCTTGGAAATCGATGAATAACTACCGCCAATTTGTGGAAGAAAGAGATGCATCTGTGTGTGTGAACTGTACACACAATAATTCACCACCACTACTTGCACATTAAAGAAACTCGGCTGGGAATTATTGCCACATCCCCATATGATCTTGACCTCACTCCAAACCATTTCCACATATTTGGGACATTAAAGAAGTTAAGGACGTTAAAGGACGTGAATCAGACAGACAGTCCGATCATGGCTCTATTCATACTGACAAAAAACTTTCTTCCTTGATGGTGTTCAAGCACTAGTAAAATAAGTGGGATAAGTGCATTAGTGTATCAGGGGATTATATAGAGAAATAAAAGTTTTTACTGTCAGAACTGTGTTCTGTTATTCTGTACAATCAAAAGTCCCAGTTTGACTTGAACAGCCCTTGCATTTGGTGGTAATTTTTTTGAATTATTATTATTTTTTAAATAATAAAATATATTTTTTGTAACAAAAAATTATGCTTGTAAGTTAACATTTTTACTCAGTATATGTGTATATATGCTATAATTACAGTGTATGTGTCTGGCAGGTACTCATTTCCTCAAACTGACAAGAATGTTCAATTAAGTTTGTTTAATTTCAATTAGTACGAGTCAGATTTGCTTTTTCTTTAACCAAAGAAAGTGTCTGTGTGTGTGTGTGTGTGTGTGTGTGTGTGTGTGTGTGTGTGTGTGTGTGTGTGTGTGCGCGCGCGCATGTAAGACACGGTAAAACATGCAGGATTCCCATGCATGTGTAAAGTTGATGATGTTTATAATAAGAGCCGGTGATCCGAGGTCCACTATCGGCGCTGAGCATGAGCGTACACGTCGTTGGCCCGTGTGGCCGGGTTCAGAGGCTGCAAACACAAAGCAGCATAAAAAAAGCAATAATGATAAAGTTTTACTAAAAAAAAAAGTACATCAGTACAGAGAGGTTATTTTATATCAGTGAGCTGATCTAAATCATGAGACCCCGGTGTTACTTCTATGTATGAAGGGACTCCAAAAACACTTTATTCCACACACTGATTAAAGAACACTTCAATAAACATCTACTAAGGGACGGTACCTCTGATAGGGGCCAATACTTTATGCAGAGTTACAGATGGGTTACAGCAAGAAACAGGCAAGACAGAAAGGAAGGAAGAGACATTCAAAAGAGAAAGAGAATGAAAGAGAGTAGTTAGACGGAGAGAAATAGAGAAGTGAATAAAGAAACAAAGAAAGTCATTAGAAAGAAGGAAAGAAAGAAATAGAAGTCAATAGAAAAGGAGAAAAAGAACAAAACAAATAAAAAAGAAACAATGTAAGAAAGACATTAGATACCATTAGATGCATGCATAAAAAAAGAGAAGAAAGAAACACGAAAAGAAAGAATGAAAGAGATACACAGAGAAAAAAATTGAGTGAAAGAGGATGCGAAGGTAAGGTAGAGAAGGGTGCTTTATAGTGTGCATCCGCAGAGGCCCCTTATCACTTATTGATGACGTTCAAATTCATTTTAAAAACGGATTTCAAAGGAATTTCAAAGTTTTAAGCTTTAAATATGTTAATGACAGTAAACGAAGGCAGTCAAAGCCAGTAAACTTTAGTGTATTTGGATATAAAAATGTACTAGAGGCACACACACATGCACTCACCTGCACACACACACACACACACACACACACACACACACACACACACACTTTACCTGATAGTCAGGGTCAGGTGGTGTAGGTCCTCTTGCTTGGCCTCGTGCTTGACGCGGTTGTGTTGCTGTGAAACAGAAAAAAAATTATTAATCTGCTTATATATCTGTGTGTGTGTGCGTGTGTGTGTGCGTGTGTGCATTACCTCTCTGAGGAGCAGCAGTTTCTCCCTTTTTCTGAGCACAGAAGTAAACCATGAGCACGATCCCAGCTGTGATCAGCACGTCTCCAAATATCGCCACCATCGCCACGCTCATGTCCAGCTCAACACAGCCCTCACACACTGAACGAGAAGGTTTAATTTATTTTAGATTCTTATTGAATATAAAACCTAATGAATGTTAAGTTATTTATCTTATATGCATTAATCTTTTTTTAATACATAACAATTCAAGTGTCGTGAAATTGCTCCATTCTGTGTTTATCTAATGTTGTCCTGTGATGTTACTGTACATGAACAACTGTTTTTAAATTGCTTTAATTAAAGTTATCCATTTTTCCTTAACTGTTTTGAATCGTTGTATGTCTCTATACCTTGACTCTATATAGCTTTAAATAGTGTTGTGTGACTTATATCATTTCTTCCCATGACTGTGCTTTAATTAGAGGGTAAAAACAATGTGAATGTTAATTTAATCAATGTAATAATTAATGTTGAGTGACAAAAATTTGCACAAAAATTTGTCTGTAAATAAGCAATATTATAAAAAAGGGAGCACTGTACTGCTGACTATACTCAGGCTGTGTGCTCATGCCTTTTATACAACAGTGTCACAAACACCATTTATTTTCAACAGGTTATGATTTGTTTCTTTATTTAACCAGTTATTTAACCCACACATGTCCTTCTGCGTCTTGTGGAACTGCCTAACGCAACCGGAGGAGCTGGCGAGTGACAGGTTGTGAGCGTCAGTTAGTGTAATGAACAGGAGGTGAAAGAAGTTTTGAATTATTAGCGGTGCTCTGTAGCCAAAGGGTGAGGAGAATAAACCATGGAGGTGGTGGACAGTCCTGAGACTGTGTTCAATGGAAAGCTATATCTAGGGTGTGTAGATATAGTAGTATCTATAAGTGCCCTTGATCAGGAGTTAGAGACGGATTTGGGATTCAGCCTTGTGTTAGAAGCTAGGTAGCTTTGTGGCTGTAAATGAAAGATCACGGACAGTTCAGACGCGATTCAGAATGACTAATAAGCAATTCCTAAGGAGCAGTGTTGAGTGTAACGCACTACAAAGTAACGCGTTAGAGTACTTAGATTACTTTCTTGATGTAAGTAGTAAATTAATGCGTTAGGTCCAGTATTTAAGTACTCAGTTATTTAGTTATATTTTCAAAAATGTAGTCTGTTATTCAGACAATTTATGTAATCCATGAGGCAGACAGCAGTCATTCCGTTAGTGTGTGTGAAAGTCGTCCTACAAGCCCCGCCCCCGACAGCGCAGTTTTAGGCACTGTGAGTCGGCGCGAGTGACCCGACAACTTTGGTTCCTCAAAGTTCCGCAAGCAAACTTCACTTGTACAATAATTATAAAGGTCTTGACTAAAATAACATGCATGAGGATCATAAAGGAGTTTTCATTTTCTGCAATGGGAAAGTACTCGAACAAGTTACTTTTATCAGAAAGTAATGCAGTAATGTAACTGATTACTTTTTAATGACAGTAATTTTGTAATGTAATTAGTTACTTTAAAAAGTAACGTCCACCAACACTGCTAAGGAGTGGCTTTGTTTTTTTTTTTTCTGCTGAAGCTGCTCCTCTGACTGGTGTAGAATGTGGGTTTTGTCAGGCAGCTGCTCTGTACAGACCTGGAGTACTTTGACACCGCCAACTAACTGACTGATTTTTTTTTCTTAATTCTCTTAATTGCTTTTGTTCTGTTAAATAATATGAACAACTAGCTTTAAACAACTTAAGGCATTATTGTCCAGGTACTTAGCACAGAAATTAGCACCACATGGCCTAAATTGTTGTCGTTCCGCTAAACATAACAAGTACTTCACTTTAGCTTTAATTGATGTTGCTCTGGAAATTAATGCTTTGAATATTTCACATGCTGTATATTTAATAAAATATAATTATTTAATAGCTTCTGTCCTGATACATGAACATCAAGTATATGCTGTGAAAGCTTTATTTGTTATACTAGAAATTTTTTGCGGGTCACCACATATATTTAAATTCCCATTGTTTCTGTCAAAATAAAAATAATGATTAATTTGCACTTGCCCTTGGCTTTGATATAGAAGTATTGTTTCGGATTTTTCTCATCATCATGAGTGCAGTAGTACAGTCCCTCTTTCTTGTCATTGTAATCATTTAGGTCCAACGATGGTCCATCGGGGAGTGAGTCACCCTGAGATTTGTACCATTTCACTTGTCCCAGTTCATTACTTGGACAGGTCAGTGTCACTGTAGTATCTGAAAAACTCACAGATCCTGAATTCAAAGAGTCAGAACACACACAGAACAATTCCGTCAGTCAGGATGTTTCATGTTCATATATGAAAAACTCTAGAGCATTTTTCCTCCCCATCACATGACTGATCTCTAGCGAACGGAAATGCTTAACGTTCATCTCAAATAAATCCTAAAAGCTTACATTACTTTATCTTTAACTTTCATTTTATAAAAACATGGAGAAGTACAAAGTCAGAACTTCTCAGTCTTCATTTCATATTCAGGTTCTCTAAGGAAACAGTTTAAAGTTTGAATGTAGAACGTTTTTGAATGAGAGGTTTTTAAGTTTTTAGGAGGCTGAGAAGTCAAAATTATTATACAAACATGGGAAGCGTTTATGAAAGTTCTAAAATTCCTAAAAATTCAATTTCATTTAAAAAATGCTGCAAAAGCCATGTTTTTATAAGAGATATACAAAAACATGCAACTTGAAAAAGAGAGGAACTAGTGGTGATATCTAGGAGCAAATATTTATTATTATGTATTAATATGAATGTCTTGATAAATATCTATTAATAAAGTCTTCAAAAATGCTCTTACGCCAAAAAAGGTTTAATTTACTCAAATCTTTAGCTAACTATAAATATGATAGACCACATTTCAGTTTTACAGCAAAATGAAAAATTTCTTAACATTGAACAATGAAATTTCATAAATTTTTTCCACTCATTACAAAAAAAAAAAAAAAAAAATATCAAGAGCATCAAGCTTCAATTAAAAAAAATGCAAGAAATCTTAAAGTAAAAACGATGAGTAGAATGTATCTTTTTACCAGATTGCTCAGAGACACCGATAATGGCGACTGCGAAGAAGAAAAAGACGTAGCTCAATCGATGTCCGCTATTTTTGTGCATCCTTTCCTTTCTTGAAGCTTAAAAAAATTAAATACTGTATTTATCTTAATCCGTCTCAAACATAAATGTAAAAGGATGATTTTTAAAGGAAATAAGGTTTCCAACTAACTCCTGTTAATGTTGCCTGTTGACTTCTACTGTCAGCTCTCTCTCTCTCTCTCTCTCTCTCTCTCTCTCTCTCATTCTTTTCCTGTTACAATGTTACAGGAAGTAGAAACCATCAGAAGCTCACGGTTCCTCCTGCACCTGTCACACCATCATGTTGTTTGCAATATGTTTCAGTTTTTTTTTTAAACATTGGGGTGATGCTGAATTTTTATGGGTGGTAAAAGTCAGGATTCTGATTGGTCAGGAGGTTTTTAATTAATGTAAATAATAGTTTTACTCTTACTAGATCTTTGGCTTATGATAACGCGCTCGTTTATGGTTTGCGATTTCTTGGTAACATGAAGAGCATGAGAGAATGCAGAGAGTCTGCTGAGGGAGCGTCTGTTTATACAGTAGCTGCTATAATGTAAGTGAGAACAGGAACTAACGTACAGCAATCTTAAACTCAGCTATAAATGAATAAAAAGTCCATGTTATTTTTAATAAATAAAGAAATTTAATCATTGGAAATTAGCTGTAGTATAAGAGGAATAAAACTCTCTGCTGTTATTGAAGAGTAATCAAGGTTTCCTCTTCAAAGTCACTCCATTATTGATCATTAATGTATAATATAAAATATTAAATATAAAAGATAAAAATATATAAAATCATGATGTGAAATTTTTTTTGGGGGGGCTGGCGTTTACACAATCGAGAAAAGCATTCAATATAGAAATCAATCATAAACCATTAACATTTTGCTTTATGGGTTATTCTGTGAGATGTGTTTTTACAAGACTGTTAGATTTCAATTTTATGTGTTTTTACTATGTTTCTTTTGATATGGTTAATATAGGAACATTCAGCACAGAGCTTCATCGTTCATCCTTTCATCTTTCAAACCTTTGACTCTTTTGGCTTGCCACATGTCCCTCTAGCTCCCTCAGGTGGAGATCTATTTCACTCCACTTTTGATTATAATGTGTTTTACTAACATTTTCCTTTATATTTTGTTTGTTGCAGTAGACATTTATTTTTGGCTCCACTAGCTGAATAAATACTACATGCAACAAATTATTTAAACTGCTTTAGGATTTCTGTGGTAAATCACAACCAATCAGAAATATTTTACTTACTTTTAATTTCATCAGCTGTTACTTTTCCTGGCCGAAGCTTCTGTGCTGCGTCTGTAACGTTTTCTTGCTCTTTTTCAATTGGGCTCAACACAAAAATGTTCATTAGTTTGAACAAAAACCAAATCAAATACATTAACAGGAAAGTTAAAATCCAATGATAATAAACATACTGTATGGGTTAGTAAACTGTCATAATAACACGTGTTTTACTTTATCCAAAAGGGGCTGGCATCCTGGATTTAATGTATAATTTAATGTACACACGTGGACAAAATTGTTGGTACCCTTCGGTCAATGAAAGAAAAACTCACAATGGTCACAGAAATAACTTTAATCAGACAAAAGTAATAATAAATAAGAATTCTATGAATGTTAATCAATGAAAGTCAGACATTGCTTTTCAACCATGCTTCAACAGAATTATAAAAAAAAAAAAGAAAACTCAAAAACTCATGGAACAGGCCTGGACAAAAATGATGGTACCCCTAACTTAATAGTTTGTTGCACAACCTTTTGAGGCAATCACTGCAATCAAACGATTCCTGTAACTGTCAATGAGACTTCTGCACCTCTCTGCAGGTATTTTGGCCCACTCCTCATGAGCAAGCTGCTCCAATTGTTTCCGGATTGAAGGGTGCCTTTTCCAGACGGCATGTTTCAGCTCCTTCCAAAGATGCTCAATAGGATTGAGGTCAGGGCTCATAGAAGGCCACTTTAGAATAGTCCAATGTTTTCCTCTTAGCCATTCTTGGGTGTTTTTAGCTGTGTGTTTTGGGTCATTGTCCTGTTGCAAGACCCATGACCTGCGACTGAGACCCAGCTTTCTGACACTGGCCAGCACATTTCTCTCTAGAATCCCTTGATAGTCTTGAGATTTCATTGTACCCTGCACAGATTCAAGACACCCTGTGCCAGATGCAGCAAAGCAGCCCCAGAACATAACAGAGCCTCCTCCATGTTTCACAGTAGGGACAGTGTTCTTTTCTTCATATGCTTCATTTTTCCATCTGTGAACATAGAGCTGATGTGCCTTGGCAAAAAGTTCCATTTTTGTCTCATCTGTCCATAGGACATTCTCCCAGAAGCTTTGTGGCTTGTCAACATGTAGTTTGGCATATTCCAGTCTGGCTTTTTTATGATTTGTTTTCAACAATGGTGTCCTCCTTGGTCGTCTCCCATGTAGTCCACTTTGGCTCAAACAACGACGGATGGTGCGATCCGACACTGATGTTCCTTGAGCATGAAGTTCACCTTGGATCTCTTTAGAAGTCTTTCTGGGCTCTTTTGTTACCATTCGGATTATCCGTCTCTTTGATTTGTCATCAATTTTCCTCCTGCGGCCACGTCCAGGGAGGTTGGCTACAGTCCCATGGATCTTAAATTTCTGAATAATATGTGCAACTGTAGTCACAGGAACATCTAGCTGCTTGGAAATGGTCTTATAGCCTTTACCTTTAACATGCTTGTCTATAATTTTCTTTCGAATCTCCTGAGACAACTCTTTCCTTCGCTTCCTCTGGTCCATGTTGAGTGTGGTACATACCATGTCACCAAACAACACAGTGACTACCTGGAGCCCTATATATAGGCCCACTGACTGATTACAAGATTGTAGACACCTGTGATGCTAATTAGTGGACACACTTTGAATTAACATGTCCCTTTGGTCACATTATTTTCAGTATTTTCTAGGGGTACTATGGGTTTATTTTTTTAAATAATTCTGTTGAAGCATGGTTGAAAAGCAATGTCTGACTTTCATTGGTTAACATTCATAGAATTTTTTTTAATTATTACTTTTGTCAGATTAAAGTTATTTCTGTGACCATTGTGAGTTTTTCTTTCATTGACCGAAGGGTGCCAACAATTTTGTCCACGTGTGTAACAAATCAGATCTGGAGCAAATTATCTTGAGCAATAACTAAACTTTACTCGCAGTTGGTTAAGCCTACTTTAATAGTATTTAGGTCCTAATTTTATTTTATTATTTTTTTAAAAAGGGTAATTTAGGTCAGTATTTGATTTTAGGTTGACTTTTTTTATTACTGGATACAGTCTATTGAACTGAAAAGTATTCTTGTATTATATATTAACATATTTAAATTAAGGACAGAATGTTCACTCAAATAAAATATATAAGGTGAATCAAAATAAATAATCCTAGAAATTGTTTAGTTTGTTTAGGTTGCTAATTCTTTAAATGTTTATGCTAAACTAATTAAATAGAATTAAGTACATTCAAACTTAATTTATTTGAGTAAAACTACATAATTACATAAAGATACACGAGGCCAAAATCCTTTTTTTGAGAGAAAATAAACATTTCTAATGGTCTAAAGTTTACACACAACCTTGTAACTTGCACGCGTCTTCTAGAACAATGCACGCTTCCTGATTATATTAGCAGATACAACAACGGATAAAAAGCACTCCTTCACCTTTGACCTAATTGGCTTATCTGAGGGTTTTAAATAGCATCATATGCCGAGGGATTCATTTTTAAACCTTGCACTTGTTAATTACCACCTACTGCTGATATTTTAAAATAATCTCACTTGGTTAAATTTTTTTTTTATGAAAACAGTGTACTAATTTAAACAAAATAAAGGAGTTACAGGGGCTGTATAAACAGACGCTGTAAATACATTGCATACCGCTACGTGAAATAATAATGAAAAAAAAAAAAAAAAACGTTGGGATTTTTATTGGGTTCTGCATTAAAGCTGTTCTTACACACTGTACTATTTGTTGTACTATATTTGTAAGACCCTTCCCTTGACTTATTGCAGCGTATTATTGCTACACTACACCTAATTATAACTCTAGCCTTCTAAATTGTATAATGAAAAGATGTAAAAGAAACGGACTGGTCGCTACAAAGCTAACACTGTTAGATATTCCTGTCCTTGTGAGGACATTTGACTGGTACTCATAAGGTTAAAACTCTTAGATATTCCTGTCCGTTTAGGGACATTTGACTGGTCCACACAAGGCTAATACTTAAATGGGTATTAGGTTTTTTCACAACTAAAACAAAAGTGTAGAGAACTAATAAATAGAACATTTTGCTAATTGATTAACAATATTGTTAACAGCATTTGATCGGGCTCCACAAATGTATCTTTTTAATTATTCCTGTCCATGTGGGGACATTTGACTGATGCCCACAAGGTTAACACTTTTAGATATTCTTTTCCTTGTGAAGACATGTGACTGGTCCCCACAAGGGTAACACTCTTAGATATTTCTGTATTTTTGGGGACATTTGACTGATGCCCACAAGGCTAAAACTTAGGTTTTTCACAACTAAAGCAAAAGACATATATGGGTAGAGGACTATAACTAATAGATAGAACAAATTTATTAACAATGTTATTGATTGGTTCATATATTTTTATCTGTGAGTTCATTTGCATAAAGCTGAGATACAGCTCCTTTCTTAGAGGACTCAGTGTATTTGTAGAATTGGTCATGTAGCCCTCCAGGATGAAGAAAAGAAAATGTAAGTATTTTGGATTTTGGGTCCACAAAGTTTGCTTATGTTCATGTTGTTTCATGTTTTATTGACATTTTAACGGGAAAAAGTTACTAGAAAAACGCTACATTTTAAAAAGATAGTTGAGAGCAATAAATAAATGAATGCTGTTAATTTAATGCATGAGCGTTACGTGCATGTTCTGTCCAAATACGGCTCCGTCCTTTAGCATCCTTGTCAAAGCCACGCCCTCAAAACAAGAACACGTACTGTAACATGCCGCCTAGGCTAGAATATACAAATCTAGTAAAAGAGGCGGAGCTTTCTGAACTTACAGGTGAACGTGGATTTCTTCGTCCTGATTGGTTGAAGATTTATGGCCCACATCATCTCTTTACAGGTTTATTTCTTTCTTTCTGTTTGAGCAGATATTTTTATTAAAGCTGACGAAAATTTTACAAATCGCTGACCCCACCTTTAATGTTAAACACGAGTGATTCCTAGAGCGCCGCATTAAAGTATTAACTCGCACAGCATGAAATGAAGACTTTGTGTTGACTTAAAGCTTATATTAAATTAGTGCATTTAATGTTGGCTTAACTACAAGAATACTTCATTGTCGGATTAATAAGGTTTAGAACTCATTGTTAGCTTCTTTGCTCTGGACGTGTTCATTCAGGACCGGGGGATTTTTGCCATGAGTGTTAGAGTAATCCAGAGCAGCGTACACAGCGCAGGCATGTACTGTACAAAACATAATGTGCGAGGGAGGGAGTGAAGGAGGGAGGGAGAGACAGGGCTTCCTATCGTTATAAACGGCCATGTTGGTCTGAGTGTTAAAGTAGGAGGCTGACGGGGAACCGTAAGAGCAGATCCTTCTTGGAGTAAACAGGAGTGGGAAGGAATTTCCAAACTTTTTCCACATGTGTCTCAAATGGGTTCTTCACTTCCTCCTCTTCCTCCTGGTGTTGCTCTTCATGTCAGGTGAGAAGATGAAGAAAAAAAAACAAGTTCCTCAGTGTTTTTACAGACATTTATGCAAGTGAAATTCTGTTTAGATTGGCGTTGATACTCCATATCAGGGCCGTGCAAAAACAGGAAATTAAATCATACTCACACTTGTAATGTTTACTTCACCGTGTTATTGTTGGGCATACTGTATTAGAAATCACACTATCATCTATAGCTTAATTACTGTAGCTCATTTGTATATTCATTAGGATGTTCACATCAAAAGTAACTTGTTTAATGCTTTGTTAGATGACTAATTTACAACCTGGTGCACTTGTGTGGAGCTTCTTCTGATTGTTCTGCAAGTTTAGTTAATGTTGTTTAGGATCTTCTTAAATTGTGCTGCGATATCGACTCTGGATCTCGTATCAGGTTCCTGGTTTTAGGATTTTTAAAAAATTTTTTCATTTTAAATTCAGATCATTTGATAGCTTTCTTCAGGTATTTTGGAATGTTGGTTAAACTTGGGGGCTTTATGACAGTGCTGCTTTGAGTGTCAAAACCTTGGTGCAGATGTGTTGCAGCTTGGTTCATGTTTCTCAACTTTGGTTCCAATATTTCCGGACCTTTTTTGAAGTGTGTTGCCAGGTTGGTTCTGGTCTTCTTAGTCCAGGTATTAAAATTGTTTTTTAACAAGCTTTCCATCTTTGGTTCTCGTGGTTTTGGTGGTTGGTTTAAACGGTTTGGTCCATGTAGAGTGTGTTGAAAGCTTCCTTCAGAATGTGGTTTTTGGAATCTTCAGGGAAATTTATTCAAGTTTTTCCCCTTTTGTTTTATATATTTGGATCTTAAGGGGCATTTAAGGGGCAGCTCGATTTAGGTTCATGCTCCACACTAGCTAGCTCAGATCTCATAAAAAAAAAAAAAAAGCATATAAGACACTTAAGAATTAATGGTTAATTTTTACAGAATAATCTTTACACATTGGACATTCACATCAGGACCCCCAAAGCAACCAGTAAAATGTTCAAGAATTCCTTAGAGAATTAATTTTCATGTATTAGACTTAAAATGTTGACAGAAAAACATAAATAACAGAAGTGAAATAAGATTGGATGCCGTTTAGAAATCAGGGAGCTCTTTCTGATCTGAAACCTTCCTAAACACATCACAAACCATGGGCTAATAATATAGGGATTATTAAACTAAACAATATTTTATGTAACTCAGATTTTGAGACAATGCCTTGAGGTTGGAATGACTTTCCCGTATATTCGTGCGTCGAGGCAGTGCCACATTGTCTAGAGGTTTCCTGTGTTTCCTGCGAGTGATTAAACGTCGTCTGGCCTTACGTGCTTCCGCACCGCTTCACCGCTAGTCCTTGCCCCCCCCCCCCCCGCCCACATTAATGCTCTCAAAATAGTCATGAGGTTATGAAGTTGTCATGAAATAATCATTTACAGTAAGATCCTCAGGGTCACACAAAAGGTTGGTGTTTTTTTTTTTGGCCAACTGCAGGAATGAGGAACTGTAACGCGTGGAGGAATTCTGGGAACTTAGTTTGGAATTTTGGATGCCTTCTGCTTTGTGCTCGACAGCCAGATCTCCACACGACAGAGTCTTGGGTAGGAGGTGTTTATTAGGAAGGTGGTGAGTGCAATAACTATGTCACTAGTGAAAAAAAAATGAAACAGGTGAGTTTGTAGGAGTGAAGTAGGAAGAATGTGGTCTCTGGAACAGGGATTAGCTGATTAGTTGAGCAGCTCGGGGGACGTAGTGTCAGTAATTGGGGGACGTGTTGTAATCCAGGTCTACAAATGAATGGAGCTCGGCTGTGATTCATGGCAACTTTAAATGAGATGTTTGGTTTAGGTTTGTTGGAAATGTCCGTGTTGTTTCCTTGGAGAGAGTGTGACTGTATCTTTTGCGAGCTCACCTGGGATGTAAAACAGTAAATTGGGTACCGATCATCTTGACAGAGGAGCTGGAAATCTGGACCCCCGCCTCGAGAAACCTTTAGTCTCACCTCCAGCTGCCTCTGACTATAAAGGAAATCTATAAAGCTCTTAGAACCACTTTTGCCTTTGATAGTAAACACGAAATACATCAAGCACTTTCCTTGAGCACTTGCTCACTAGTTTGCTCCATATATACCAGTTTGAACAAAACAGATTAAATGTTACCTTGGCAAAATCTAAATGATTTCAGAAACATTTATTGCTTTTGGCAACTCTTCTCAATTTTGTCCAGTTGAAATAATTCCTCGCCACGTCCTGATCCTGACGTGTGAACTGTACTGTATGTATTCTGACTTGAGCCTCCACTGTTCATGATAATAGGTCATCTAGCAAACTTCACTTGAGCTAATAAAGTGATGCTGCATGCATTTTCATGACATTGTTATGAACTTGGGTGGGTTACTGGTTAGCACAGTCTACGGGTTTCAGGTTCGATTCCCGCCTCAGGGTCTGTATGTGTGTGTGTGTGTGTGTGGAGTGTTCTCCCCGTGCTTGGTGGGTTTCCTCCGGGTATTCCGGTTTCCTCCCAAAGACCTGCAGATTAGGCTAATTGGAGACCCAAAATTACCCACAGTCAGTGAGTGTGTGTATAGACTGGCACTCTGCCCAGGATGTACCCCACCTCGTCTCCTGGGATCAGCTCCAGGCCACCCGTAACTCAGTATACAGGATAAAGCGGTATAGACAATGAGTGAGTATAGAAAATAGTATAAGCCTTGTTCTCATTAGTGATTTTTTTGGTTAATGTTTTAGTGACATTATGATTTGTAGTCTATTTTTCAAAAGTTGTTCATCTACAAAAAAACAAACACTAGTTTGTATTACACTGTAAACCTGAATAAGTTGGCAAAAAATTGAGGTAATCAGTTACGTTTCCAATTTTAAGTGAACAGAACTATCAGTTTTTGAGTTTGTTGCACTCATTCATATTAATCGTTCTTTACTTGCATTATCGAGTAGCCGAACTCAAACTATTTAATAGCAATTATCTTTTTTTTTTAGTTGTTGCAAATCAAATAAATTGTTGTTGGTCTTTCGGCTGCTCCTGGCGATGGCAACGCACACAAGCTCGGCACAGGTTTTACACCAGATGCCCTTCCTGACGCGACCCTCCCATTTTATCTGGGCTTGGGACAGGCACTTCATCCAGTTGTTGGGAATCGAACCCGGGCCTTTTATTGCCCTGATGATGTCAGGCACAAAATCACTAGTCTAAAAGATTTTAAGTTGGTGGAACTTTAAGGTGACAGTTACTGTTACTTCAGTACTTACAGTTACTTAAATATCGAATTTGTTCAGCTAACTTGAAAAGTGTCATTTCTACAAACTCATAAATACTAAAAAGTTCTAAATACTCATCAAGGTCTATTAATTTGAACTAATTCTAATTATTTAAGTTAACACTACTCAATATGTTTCATTACTTTGAGCATTAGGGTTTACAGTGTAGTGTATCAGGTCACATACTTCATTCACCAAGCAGGACTACATGAGCAAGTGGAAATCCTCTTTGAGTCATACACGTCATCCTGCCAGCACCACGTCCAGGTCTGGTAGATCTAAAATTGGATTAGAAGTGATCATGCAAGCAGCGCAGATCATGTAAGGAAGAATTAGGCAGCGGGTGTAGCAAAAAACAAACAAAAAAAACCTCACTTTCACACGTTTCAGGATCGTACGGGAAAGTACATCTACATCTAGGCATTTGGCAGACGCCCTTATCCAGAGCGACTTACATTTTTATCTCATTATACATCTGAGCAGTTGGGGTTAAGGGCCTTGCTCAAGGGCCCAACAGGGACAACTTAGTGATGGGACTTGAACCTGGAACCTTCCGAACCGTAGTCTAATGCCTTAACCACTGAGCTACCACTGACCCTCAAACAACAAAGGTCCTCAAAATGATGGGAAAGTTTTTATTTGAAAAACTAAATTTGCCAAAGTATCTTTCTTAGGAACAAAAAAAGTAGATTGTTAAAACAATATGTTTGTTAGATCCAAGACTAAAAAAAAAAAAAAAAAAAAAAAATCAAATCAGTTATGAATTTGGAAGCATTAATAATAAAGCATGCAGGTTTTATTTCTTTATTTCAATTACAATATTATTTATGACCAGATCAATGGTGTATTTTAGGACTTTGTGAGTTCCTCACAGTGATACAGAGACAAATGGCTTGTCAATCATACAGTCCTCACGAAAGCAGTGGGCAACTTTTTTACAACTGTTATGTAAAGAGCCATAAGAACTTTGTGAGGACCAAAGAAAAAAAAAACAAACAAAGGTCCTCAAAATGATGGGAAAGTTTTTATTTGAAAAACTAAATTTGCCAAAGTATCTTTCTTAGGAACAAAAAGTACCCCAAAGGTTCCCACAACGCTACAATAGTGACAGATGTCATCTCAATCATCAGGTCCCCACAAAGTTACAGTGTTTTTTAAAGCTTTTGTTAAAATTATGAAAAAAAAACAACAACTAAATAACAGAGCCAAATATTTATTTTATTTGCCAAGGTTTAGTTTAGGATTAGTTTATAAACATAGTGCTAATTGGTCCAGTATTTTTTATGGTCCTCATTAGCACAAAGAAACGTGTGTGCTGTACTGTATGTGTGCATGTTCTGTGTTTTTGTCCCTGCAAGGCATTAAAAGTTTTCATAGTCCTTCCTATCTTACCTCATACACACACACGTTTTAACATGTCTTGAAATTCATCTTATACACGTGCGTGTACACACACACACACACACACACACACACACACACACACACACACACACACATATTCATTTCATTTTTTTTTTATAAATAACAATGAGTGTAGCTATTTAAAGTGATGTCTACACCTAAACCTCACCCTCACTGCAACTTTAGCAACCATAAGAGAATATTTTGGCTAGTAAAAGCTGCATGTTGTGTAGGAACATTGCTTATCTTGCGAGGGCCGAGTGCCTTATGAGAACCTCATACTGTATACTGTAGAGAGACGATGAAGGTATGCAAGCAAGTGCTGGCCTGTTACTCTCTGTATCTCTCTGTGTATGTGTGCGTGCGCGTACATTTAATTCCTTGCAGGCACACAAACAAGTGTGTGTAGAACAATAGAACTGCTTATTGTGTTACTATTTCAGGCTTTAAACAAGAAATAACTACTGCAGAGTACTTTCGCTCTCTCTCTCAGCAATAAAAGGCACCTTCTGTTACAGGAACTGTTTTCTTACTTACTCACACACACACACACACACACACACACACACACACACACACACACACATGCGCGCCTTAACCATATCAGGTTAAAATCTAATGTAGGTTAATAAGGTATCATTTCATTCTAAGTGTACTTACTGTGGAGGAGACTCCGTGCCACGTGCAACAGCAATCACGCCGGGGAGAAAGCGTGAAACACAATGCACTAGGAAATGGGTTCCGCTTCAAGAGGAAAACGTGTCACACTGAAAAGCAAAACCTTCATCTTACAGCTCCGATGTTAACTTCATGCCCATTTCTGTAAATTCCTAGCAGTCTTTTTTGTAATTCTTCTTATTTAAATATCAATAAATCTCACTTGCCTGCTGTATGATGATATGTACGTTATTATAGTCGTAGTAAACGTCCATTCTTTTACCAGGCATTTTTAATCCCCTCGTAAACGGATGAAATCTTTATGAATTATTTACATGAAGCAGTGCAACGTGAGATGAAAATCCCGCTTAAAGCTCCCTGCCAGTTTATCTCCCGTCAAAATGAACTGAGTGTTTTACATAATTTATTTATGGTCTAAATGCAATTGGCAGTTTATTAGCTTATCTATCTGCTATCCATAAATAAGACCTATTAAAATCCTCCACTTAGTATCCAGTGCATTATGTTATATACAGTACACAGCTCTGGCGGTTTATTAATCTCTTGCTACAGTACAGTAGGTGTACCTAATAGACCGGCGGCTCAGTCTGTATGTTTATACGCTTTATTTATGGGTTTTTATGTCTGTTCTTGACCTTCCGGCGTTACGCAGAGGTGATGTATGGAGGCAGTTTATGAAAAACGGCTTCATAAATAAACACGCAGGACAGAATAGACGTCTCTTATTCCACCGAGGAAAGACCATCCTGCTTTTCTATATAAAGCCTAACCCCTGCGCTCGCATTCACCGTCTCCCGCTTGTGGGCGTGTCTTATCGCTAGTTCACTGGCGGTTGCCATGGTTTCACCGCTAGCACCAGGCTACTGCGAGATGTCTATATAGTCTAGCTATGAGACGGTTCTAAAAGCATTCTTTTCATGACTAAAAATAAAATTCTAGAAGGAAACTGCTGTTTATATGTAAGGCATTGTTGTATTTTTGGTAAAAATTCATTTTTTTTTTTTTGCTTATAGCTACAAGCCTGAAAAACGTACAAGGAACCGAAAGCAAAAGCTGTAATAAAATAGAAAGTAGCTTTAGTTTTGAACTTTGTTTAACTTTGCATCTTTTGCATCACTAACTGATACTTCAGCAGTTTTGTAAAATGCTTGTTTCTGATTGGTTGGTTGGCATTTCTTTTTCTCACCTTGTACTAGACAAATGAAGAGAAACTGTATTTATGTTACAGATTCATGTTAACATAGACAGCTAAATTAGCTAACACCATAGACACAACTAAGTTTTATTTGCGTTCTTAGTTGAAAAAAAAAAAAGACAACAAAAAAAAAATGTTTAATGACAATTGAACAAATTGAAAAAGTGTTTTTTTTAATTTATAGAGTGTGTCTTTTTATTGTCTCTGGTTCAAATTCTAAACAATGGCAGAAAAAAGGAAATATGAAGAGAAACAAGATGAACAGCAAAATTGAAGTACGTCAAATCTGACATACAGCATTTATTGTAGTAAATTAATTATCGGAGGTTAACTGTAAATGGGAAGCTCCGGTTTCTGGCGAGTTGTATTAGCCGCTTGTAATTTTACATTTGTATTAATTTTAGTAAATGTTCATGACATTGTGAACATGGGTTTATAGAAATGAATCTTTTGTAGGCTAAAGTACAGTAGAGCGAATTGTTCCAGTTAAAATGTTTCAAGTAAGAAGGAAGTGACGTAACCATGGCAACAATCATAGAAATAAACATGGGCTTCCTGTGTAAATGTTTCTGAACATTTACTAAAGGGGTAAACAACTAAAACAACAAAAAATGATATTTATACGATAAATATTTCAAATTTCATCGTTCATGTTGTTTCGCTTCACATTCTCAATCTTTGTCTATTTTGAACTTGCTAAAGAGACAATAAAAGGAAGTACAAACGTTCTTCTTTCTGTTTTTGTTGCCTGTTAAAGCAAATTAAAGTAAAGATCGACTGCTAGTTTTGCGATGTCTACAATGTCAGGATTATAATGTCATGAATATTACAAGTAATATAGTACAAGGTAGAAAAACAAACAAACAAACAAACAAAAAAATCCTATCAACCAGGATTAAAAAAAAAAAAAAGTACTAAAATATAAATTAGCGATGCAAAAGGAGGCGGGGCAAGAAACAGAATAAAGTTAAGGTTAAGTTTAGCCTAATGCAAATGAGAAGTAAAACTTCTTTTTTTTTCCAGATTTTTTTCATAAAGTCAAAAAAAGAATAATTTTAAAACAATCAAATTCTATAGCTAGAATATATGGCTAGCTTGTGTGAGCCTGGATGCTAGCGGTGAAGCCTTTATGACCGCCAGTAAACTAAAGATAAGACGCAGGATAAGAAACTGAGCTAAACAGACTGGAAAATTATTATTATTTTTTTTTGCCTGACAGTCAATTAAGCTTCACATAAGCTACAGTAGCCTAACGTATACCGCTAGCAAGCCTGTACCTTCCAGATGATAAAGATAAATGCATGACAGCTAACAGAGGCAGACAGAACTTATGTTTACAGTTACAGTAGCTGGCTAAGCTAGTGAAAAAGTCAATTAGCATGTAATTAGCATGACAGAATTTTAGCACTTAGCATAATAAAAATAAATAAATAAATAAATAAAAATGCTACTAGCATACTTGCGTTACATGCTTTAAGGTTAAATCCGGTCGCTCATGTCGTCCTCTCAGATGAAGTCGCGTCGAGACGACGCGCTTCACGTGCAAATTAATCCAATCTCAAACATTATTTACTGGAAATGCTCTCTTTTACTTATGATGGAAATTTATAATGCGACGATGGCTTGGACGCTTGCCTGTAAAAGCAGTTATTCTTTTATTCTCGGGGGTAAACACACACACACACACACACACACACACACACACACACACACACACACACACACACACACACACACTCAGAAGTGCTGCACTGTAGGACAGTGATGGATGATGTGCTTCAGCTTCTTTTCTCCTGAACTGGGTTGGAACAGTTTGCGCATAAGCCTGTGTGTGTGTGTGTGTGCGTGTGTGTGTGTTTCTCATAGACTCAAACATTTAGGTCGACTTTTTTTGAACAAAAAAACAACAATTAATCAGCAAACCAACATTTTCTAAGCCTAAAGCCGCAACAATAACCACTACAAATTAATGTTTTTTTGTTTGTTAGTTTTTATTTTTTCTGATAAAATGAGCTGTTTCTATTTGATAAAATCTAAAACAAAAACATGATTTAATCATGTGCTGCTTATACGCTCTCACTTTAATAAACACGGCTCTTCGGTGTCCCATGGGCTTTGTGTGCGAAAATAAAAACTGGACGTTCCCACAAATTTTTTTGGTCTGTCCCGCGGGATTTCAGTCCTGATGCACACGCGCATACACACACACACACACACACACACACACACACACACACACACACCATATACAGTAAATCTCCAGCAGGAGTCTGTATCTCATCCAACAGGGCATGATTCTGCTTTTATTCACTCATTTATTAAATGAATTCCTGCAAGACTTTTTTATATTCTGCATCGTAAATCGAGAAGTTGTTTCTTTTTGTTACAACAAGTGTTGTTGCTTTGCTGGGATTCAAACTGGCCGATCTCTGAACGATAAACCGAATGCTTTCTGCTTCACTAAAGTACTATGACATCATAAAACACAAGAGCCAATCATGTTACTGTATGCAAACACAGACCCCATGATATCATCATACCAGAGTCTTCTTCTGTTTCTTTGTTGTTTTTATTGTTTTTGATCTTGCATTAATATTGGACTAACAAGAAATCACAGTGTAGTTTCTGGTTACTCTGGTAAATTATTTTTTTTTTGCAGGACAGCACGGCGCGGTTGCGATGCAGGTGTACACGTCAGGTCGCGTGCAGGCGGTGAACGGCACGGACGTCCGGCTGAAGTGCACATTCCACAGCAAGAATCCAATCAACAGCAAATTTCTCACCATCTCCTGGACCTTCAGGCCGCTGCGGCATGGCACTGAGGAGACCGTACGTTGCACTGCTTCTTCATAATTCCCCAAAACACTGTCTAGGTACTAGGATACTTACACAATCGGCTTTCTGTCTGTAAAGAACGAGCGATGTCTGCCATCTTTTCACCTCGCTCCATTCTCTCAATTATTTTCACTTTTGTGCTCGGCGTTTCATGGCAGTACCAGCTTCCTTGCCGCTGCTTTTACGCTCGCTTCCGGACCTCCTGGGGTGCACGCTACATGTGACAATGTACGCCGGACATGTGATCTAATTTTCATGATTGAACATGCACAAACGCATGTTTGTATCTTTAAAAGGTTCGTAACTCAAAATGTTTATGTAGAGGACTTCCTGTATCTCTAGTTATGTAGGTGTTATACCTACTGCAGCCACCAGAGGGCTCCTGAGGTTGGGATGAGTGCAAGACGACACTCAAGAGGGAGTCCATCCTCCACTGAGAAGCAGATCAAGAACAGAAAATGTGTGTGTGTGTGTGTGTGTGTGTGTGTGTGTGTGTGTGTGTGTTAAAGGCATGGCGCTTTAGAATAAGTGCAGAGGCATTATCTCATTATCTGATTATATGATATTATCAGACATGTGAGTGTGTTAGAGCACTAGGGTGTGGGTGCACCATGGATATACAAATCAAGAAAAGCTTCTAGATGGAAATAAGATAAGAAAAAAAGGATTCCAAAAAGATAAAACTAAAATGAAACAAAGTATAGAGCAAAAACATGCACAATACAAAAGAGTATTGTCTTACTATATGGGTGTACAAATTTTTGCACTCAAACCTATTAGCATTTCAGCAATTCTACGAACTCTGATTGGTCAGACAGTGATTATTAGTTTTCTCCCCCTTCTTTTTCCTAACAGTAGTGATGGTCCAAATCACAGGTGAATGTTAATTCGCATGTTTAAATGGTTATTGTTTCTATGGCAACTACATTAGATGTGTTACAACTAATGTGCCTTGCATAAGTGTTGATGTTTCACAGTGGTCTATAATGAGATGCATGTTTAGGTTTTCATGGAAGGAGTCTCCAGTGTCAGGAGCAGAAAAACAGGAATTGACTATAAAATAAAATAAAATAATAAAAGAGAAATGAATAAAAATAACATTATTTATAATAACTATATGATTAATAAAAAATGCTGTAGTGTTAGAGGAATAAACTCACATCATATCAGCATTACTTAGAAGTTCTAAAGATAAAAATAATATACAGTATAGAATTTGTAATAATTTTCCAATATAATGAAATAAACGACTAAATTCAGTAATTCATTTTTATTAGTTTTGACACCCTAGTTGGTCACAATTAAGGATAAGAATTTATAATAATAATAATAATAATAATAATAATAATAATAATAATAAAAAGATGTGTTTAAAGCCAACCAATAATTTTTTAATATATATTTTTATTTTGGTCCTGAAGGGTTAATAATTGTTTAGCACGTGAGCGGAGTTTCTGTTCCACGCTGACTCATTTGAGCTTTTCATGCTTTAAATACCGCATAACAAACACGTGTTGACTCGTTTAAGTCCTTAGACGCCTTAATGAGTCGCATTTCAGCGAATTAACTAGAGCATTTCAGCGGAGACGTGAACCGCTCGCAAGAACAAAACTGCTGACTGAGGCTCGGTTGCAGTGATGTTTAGCTCATTGCTTTTTTTTCCCCCGCACAACTCTATATCTGACTCATATTTCCTGTGTGTGAGTGTTGCGAAGTCTGTGTGTGTGTGTCAGTTCTTAAAAACAGTTAAAACAAACTTTTAATATCAATCAGAACACAAAACAGTTTGTACTGTAAGTATTTAATGGTTAATTTTTTCTGTAAAGTTTTTTTATTTGACATCTACAACAATCACTTAACACTGAAACAGAGGACTAAATGTAGAAAAATGTCAGATTTTATAAAATATAAATAAAGAAATCTGTGTAAATGTTTTTTTTCTTCTAAATATCAGTTTGTAATAAACTTTAATTAAATCCATTTAATCTTTCATTCAAGATGAAAATAATTTAATTTAAAATAATTTAATTTAAGAAATAAAATAAAACGATAAAAAATTGTAGAATGTTATAACTAAAAATGTTAAATTAAAAAGTTATCAATTATTTATCTTGAATTATTATAAGCTATCAAGTAAATATCATTCAATACCAGTTAGTAGACAATAATGTAAAAGTTTCATCATACTTTTATTTAGCTACAGTTATATACAATTAATACGAAATAGAAAGAAACACTCAGATAGAAGGAAAGTGAAACCGTTTGGAAGTTGAAAAAAAAAAATAGAAAAAAAGTAAATCTTATTAGTTTGTTAGAAAGGCTGACATCATCACAGAGAATTTTTACTGTAAAACTGTATATAATGTTGATATCACATCATACAGCCTTAACAAACATTTTCATTCAACATGAATGATGAAAACGCATCAGAATGTCATTGCGTATCAAACTGCGTATGTTAGTGTATGTGACAAATAAAATTTTTCATTTGAAATGGCCTATGCTCATATTTCTAATCTGCACCCTTTTCCAAAGGTGTTTTACTATCACGAGAAGCAGTTTCCTCCGAGTGAGGGACGCTTCCTGGGAAAGGTGGAGTTCAAGGGAGACATTTTTTCAAGTGATGCCTCCATCCTGGTCAGGGACGTGACCTTCAACTACAACGGGACGTTCAGCTGCCAGGTGAGGAACCCGCCTGACGTCCATGGGAACGTTGGAGAAGTCCAGCTACAGGTCGTCACTTCAGGTGAGATACTAGAATTAACTAGAACATTCTGATGAGATGGTTTTAAAAAAAAAGTGGATTTGGTTCTCATAAACATCTCGACTTTCTTTTCCAGCTCCTTTCTCTGAGATTGTTATTCTTGCCGTGGCCATCGGGGGCGCCGTACTGATGGCCATCTTCATCCTGGCCATCTGCGTGTCCATACGTCGGTGTCGGAAATTGAACAGGATGGAACAAGAAAGACTCCGATTAGAACGTAAAGACCTTGTTGTGTGGTGAGAGACGGAGAGGCGAATGAGATGGAGGGACAAAAACGAATGTGATGATGGAGGAGAAAAGCACGTGATAAGCACATCTGCACTTCCTGTCCAGCGCCCTTGTTTGGCTCGGATGTACCGTATGCACTCTTATGGACGCTGAACGCATTTCGTCTGGAAGAACCACCATGTGTATTTCCCATATATTTTGCTATATACAATTTGCTATATGCTCACGTTAATCTGATAATATAAGCCTCATAAGCCGCTGTTTTAAATTTTTTAATTACTGTCTCAGCAAGCACACTTGACCTCTTTACAAGCTTATGTGCACACTGTATGGCTCGTTTTTGTACAAGCTGCTAAAGCAAAGCAGAAACTAGAGTGATGCATCACAAATTAAACACATTTAAGTTAAACAATGTTTTTTAAATGTTCCTATTCTATTCATTAAGCAACTAATCCTAGCAGCTAATAGGTTGGGAATTCCTTGAGAATCAATACAATCAACTTAAAGGATTTTTGCCTCACAAAGTCGTAATAAATGTTTTTGATGTGAGTGAAACTTAATTAATAACAAAATGATAATTACAATTGTCTTCAAAGAGCTTCTCCTTAGCGTGCCTTTTCCTCAGTGTAAACTGTCCTGTACTGCAGCTCGGCCACCGCAGGGCCTTTTATAGGGTGCCATTACTTTTGTCCTAGTCTTATGCCTAGTCTTATTTGTCTTATTCCTCTTCGGAACAACGTGTTTTTAAAATGTTAATTTGAAGGAACTGAGTTTGACAATATGTTCATTAAATTGATGCGTAACTGAAATACATAAGTGCTTTAAACTCGACAGTGTAACAGAATCGAGAAAAGAGGAGACAAGTGTTTTATCAAACTAAATGATATTTTATGAACAGCGCATATTTTTTCCTGTGTAAATGCTCCTGAGAATGATTTTCAAACAGATTTATTCATAGCAAGCTGAATAATAAATGAGGCTCAGTGTTTACAGTAATAAAGCAAGCATACTGTATGTGTGTGTTGGTTTGTGCACGACAATGCTCCGTTGTTTTTTTGCTGTTGTTTTTTTCTGGAGGTTAACCTATTTGCTAGATGCTAGTTTTGTTGATTACGTTGTTTAGTCTAATTCTAGTTTGCGGAGTGACCTATTCATTATGATGCTAATCCGTGGGTTAACCCGTTACCTGCAATGCTAGTTTGTGGGTTAGCATGTTTACTGTAATGCTAATCTGTGGGCTAACCTGTTTACCATTATGCATGTTTGTAAAGCTAGTTTGTGGGTTAAAGAGTAATCTGAAAGGGAATTTGAATATATAAATTGTATTAACCTGTTTTCTGTAATGCTAATCTGTGGGATGACCTGTTTACCATAACGCTAATTTGAGGTTTAACCTGTTTACCGTAATGCTAGTTTGAGGGTTAACCTTTTTACCGTTATTCTAGTTTGAGGTTTAACCTGTTTACTGAAATGCTAGTTTGTGGGTTAACCTGTTTACTGTAATGCTAGTTTGAGGTTTAACCTGTTTACTGTGATGCTAGTTTGTAGGTTAACCTGTTTACCGTAATGCTAGTTGGAGGTTTAGACTGTTTACTGTAATGCTAGTTTGTGGGTTAACCTATTTATCGTAATGCTAGTTTGAGGGTTAACCTGTTTACCATAATGCTAGTTTGTGGGTTAACCTGTTTACTGAAATGCTAGTTTGAGGTTTAACCTGTTTACCGTAATGCTAGTTTGAGGTTTAACCTGTTTACCGTAATGCTAGTTTGAGGTTTAACCTGTTTACTGAAATGCTAGTTTGAGGTTTAACCTGTTTACCGTAATGCTAGTTTGAGGGTTAACCTTTTTACCGTTATTCTAGTTTGAGGTTTAACCTGTTTACTGAAATGCTAGTTTGAGGTTTAACCTGTTTACCGTAATGCTAGTTTGAGGGTTAACCTTTTTACCGTTATTCTAGTTTGAGGTTTAACCTGTTTACTGAAATGCTAGTTTGAGGTTTAACCTGTTTACCGTAATGCTAGTTTGAGGGTTAACCTTTTTACCGTTATTCTAGTTTGAGGTTTAACCTATTTACCGTAATGCTAGTTTGAGGTTTAACCTGTTTACTGTGATGCTAGTTTGTAGGTTAACCCGTTTACCGTAATGCTAGTTGGAGGTTTAAACTGTTTACAGTAATGCTAGTTTGTGGGTTAACCTATTTACCGTAATGCTAGTTTGAGGGATAACCTGGTCACTCCAATGCTAGTTTGAGGTTTAACCAGTAAGATCTTGTACAACTTGGCAGGAAAGCAGTAGAAACTGGTAAAGATGTAGTAATGTCTCTCGTCTGTTGATGGCGTGATCGAAGCAACACACAGAAAGAACTTAATAAGGTGCAATGACAACGTAGTAAGCAGCTGGTAAACGCTGATCTGATCGACATCAGTAACAAAATGACAGATGCGTTGAGGACCTGATAGAGACACAGATAGGAATTATTATCAACTGTATATATATATATATATATATATATATATATATATATATATATTCATTTTGACCCCACTCCTGTTACATTCTTTGATACTTCTAGGATACAGTGGGAATTTCATAGTCTTCGTCGCAGTGTGACGGGGCAATAGTGACTTACAGTCTGTGTGTGTGTGTGTGTGTGTGTGTGTGTGTGTGTGCCTTATGTTGCAGCATTATATTAGAGTTTATACTCTATAAGCACTTTCTCTTTTTTGTTTTCACGTTTTTAATGTTTTGTTTAATTCCAGCCACTCTGTGAGAACACCACTGCACACATCCACCCCTGGAAGCCTCCCTTCTAGACATCATGTTGTTTTTAATCACTTTTTTGGCAAGCGAAATCAAGAGGATGCTTTTCCTCCTCCCGTTATCCTGCTCAGACAGGAAAAACAAAGCCATTACTTTGTCTTTACTTTAGATTTCTTCATTTTGTTTATTTTGTGAGTTTGCGTAATTGATGCGCTGCTTCACTTCCGTGCCGTGTTTTCATTTCGGCTGATGTTGATTTAGGTTCAGATGTGTGAGTTAGCAAATATTTTGCAAACTGTAGTGCAGTCTCCTGACAGAGTTAATTACCATAGGTTCTTAATGGAAATATATATTAAAAAAACATATATAAATATTTGAGTTTGCAAATTCTTAGCAAGTAAGTCAGTGCAAAAAAAAAAAAGGAGTTTCCATTCCCTAATAAATTACCAAAACCTAGTGATTAAAAGTTTCCCAGGTTCAGAAATCACCGAGCTACACACACTTACCAGAGACGGCAACAATCTCTGGTACTTTATTTCAGCCAAAAACACAGTATTGATTAAAATATATGATTATATAATTGTTATCTTCTACATATAATACAGAAAATGTTTGTGCCAAAGAAGTTAAATTTATGCAACATCTTGCTTCGCTAAAAATATCTAGTTGCTAACTTCAGCCGTTTTGAAGAGATGATTTTATATGAGCCCCACAATGGCCATTCTTCAGTGTTATACTGTCTCGCTTTAAACAATTATCATTTAAAATGAAAGTGATTCGAGTTTCTTTATGAGTATTAATATTTAAATTGTTGTAAGCTTCTAGAAGCATATGACCTGTAAAAATTCTGTAGTGTCCGTAACCATGCCAAATTCTTGTTGCAATATCTTAACAATTTTACATTTTAGAATAAAACACTTTTTCAGGTTTATGTCTTTTCATGTGAAATCTAAATTGGCCAAGTTTCATCTGAATGTCAATTAAGATCATTGACAGGTACGAATTCAAAAAAGTTTCGGACACTAAAACATAAAAGGGCTTGAAACTGTATTTAGCAAATGTGTTTCTTTTTATCTGATAGGAATATAAATGTATATGTACAGTATATTAACAAAAAACAAAATGAAGCATGGGGATAAAAAGCATTACGTACGATGAAACATGGTGTAATATGATCCTATCTGAAAATTCATTTGGGTGAATAATCACCTGCGTGAGACACTTTTTTAGCACCAATACCATGTTTTGGATGAAAGCAAGCTAACTGTACTAGCTACACACACTTAGCAGAGACGCTAACAATCTCTGGTACTTTCTTTCCGAGCTTTAGTTATAAGTAAATGACTTTTCGTCAGTAAATGGGAAATGTTTGCAGGAACGCCACAGCATCAGTCTGAGGGATCAATCGAGACTGTTGCACCAGTAAAAACTCCCAGTGCTGCAAATTTGACCTTTTACATCCGCTAAGTATTTTTTGTACTTTATTAATAAAATGAAGATTGAGTGCTTTATTTGAGAAACACCGCATCCGAGCGCACGCGAGAGTGCTGAGTGTGCATACGCACTGCCGTTAGTCAGCGTGATTTGTTTCTCTGCTCCGTGCCCCGAACAGGCACCTCGCAGTTGGGGAAATTGATATATCCCTCTTTCATTTTGCTGAAAGTTTTGCTGACTTGTGGGAAGTTGCGAGCCTGGGTTTGGGCTTTGTGTGCAGACTTGAAGTAACAATTTATCAGTCAAAAAGGCAAGAAAAATGGTTCAAATACAGCTCACAACCATGTCCAAAAACACTGAATGGCTTTAAGACGAGCGAGGGAATGAGATAATCATATCACAAAGCACACTCACAATTCAAAGTGCAATAAAAAGTCTCAGCATCAATACTACAGCAAGGGATAAAAGAATCAAACGTCTAGTAGGGAATCACAAATCTGTTAATTTGATTGTGATTCAGTTTAGCGTTTGATTTCTGAGCAAGTGGTTTGATTTGATTCAAAGATTTGCGACCTGGCTTCGTTCACTTCAGACTCAATCCACTGAACAGTAAAGAAGAGAATCAAAGAATCAGTCTTTGATTCCAATTCAGTTTCGAGTCATTTTTGTGAATCATTAATCAGAGACTCAAGCATGTACAGCGAGAACCTTGAGTCAGGTTTCAGACTCGCACCATTTGATTCAAGTGCACCGTCAGACATGCAGGTCAGCTCGCACCGCTGAACGTTAAACAGGAGGGATTAGGAATGAACAAACTTCAGTCTGTTCACACGCACACCACGAGACGTTAAACAAAATAAATCCGAATCCTGATCCGATTCGATTAGGATTCTCTCTGGAGCAACTCCCTCGAAAAGTGAATCAGGTAACAGGAGAATCGTGAGTCGATCAAGTTCCGATTCTCCATTTTTGATTCAAGAAGAAGAAGAAGAGAAACACAGCCTTGTGAGTCAGGTTTCATTCAGCTCAGACTCGCACCACTGAGCCATGAACAAGAGATCTGAGGAGTTAATTGTCAGGATAGACGGTGAATCAGAGAACCACATCATGAGAGAGAATCACTAGTCAGGTTTCATTTAGTTCAGATTTGCACCGGTGACCAGTGAACAAGAGATCCGAGGAATCAGCCGTCAGGTTAGATTAAGGTCAGAGTCACTCGGCTTAGAGAATCGGAGAGTGAGAGTCAGAGAGTCGTGGGTCGGGTTTCATGTACCATTTGATTTGAGTCAACCTGAAAAATCTAGGACTTGATTTTTAACTAAAGTTTTACAGCAGTACCTTGGCATACGAATGACCCAACTTGCGACTTTTCAATTTAAGGACTTAAATTTTTGCACGAAATTAACCTCATGAAGCATTTTAAACCTGAAGCATTAAAAAAAAAAAAAAAAAAACATATAAAATTATAGTGTTGGAAAATGGTAATATTGGTAATATTATTGGGTGGCTGGAACAGATTCTCTGCATTTACATTATTTCCTATGGGATAATGTGTTTCACAATACAAAATTTCACCTTAAGAACTCACCTCTGGAACGGATTAAATTCGTATGCCGAGGTAGATCAGACTCAGACATTTGGACATTAAAAATGACGGATGTGAATCATTGTTTCTAGGATTAGCTTTAATTCATTGCAGCACAAAATGAGAGAATCATGAGTCAGGTTTGAATCAGTTCGTCATCTGCAAACCGAACAAGAGAACGCAAAACGGGATCCGAATATGCATCACCTATATATAACACATTTTGATTTATTCATTAAAAAGCTTTTAAAAAGTGTGAGTCAGAGGAGTGTCGCTTGCCCGCACGCATGACATCATCATCAACATCATCATCATCTTTATGCATTTACTGCAATGACATCATGCACGTGGAGCATCAGAGTTAATGATTTTAATGAAAAACTCAAAGAAACAGCATGGTGTCATCTAATAAACATGTTAGATAGTGACATCAGTGGTGCGTGTGATTCAACTCAGCTGATTTACCTTAAAGGGTCATCCGAGGTCATTTCTGAATCATGTCTTGGCGTTGTAATCATACAAACGTGGACCGTTCTGACTTCTACACTTCTAGATATTTGTGAATTGGATGCGGTCTGATACATTCCCTACTGAATAGCATTGAAATATTAATGTTCCTCATTCCTAATATGAAACTCCTGATGTATAGTGAAGGTGACCCCTTGATGGACTTTATTTTGCTTCCACACACCCGATTCAATATGGTCAAAGCTGTATAATTCATGAATTAATTCCATTATTTAAACTCAATCCAGTTTGGACCTATATATTTTATTCTCCGAAGGATTAACGAAGATGTTCATAAGGCAGATTTTTTTTTTCTCAGGAAGAACAAACACGTCTCGACCGGGATCTCCGGTTCTAAATGATGGTGTCGTATGGCCTAGATCTGCCGTGTACCAAGGCCCGATGTTTCGAAGCATCCGGAACAGATTTGTCGTGGTAATAATCTGTGTGTGCTTTGAGATTTGGAATACATTCACACTCGTGTAGCATCTGGTAAGGTCGGTTGGTGCATTTCCACTTGTAGATAATATCTGCCTGTGCATACGCTTAAAACTTATGAAACCAATAGGGATGCTTTTTATTAAATGGAATACTCTGTGTTTTCTAGGGCAGCTCTGAAAGAAATGGGACACCAGGGAACGAAATGGCCCTCCACAGACGTGAAAGGACTTTCCATGAACTTTAATCCAACAAAAAAACTTTAATGTAATTTTTTGACCTTTAATGATTGACAGAATTAAAAAAAAAAAAATACTTCTGATCATGAGCTGTTACTCACCGCATGAAACGAATCGATAGAGCGTTGTTGTCGGCTTGGATGTGGACATGGACAGGCTACCTGGCCAAAGTCCCATCTGGCTTTCCATATTGGGAAGCTGCTCTGATTTCCTCAGTTGTCTTTCCAGATTTTGTCCCAGCTGGAACCGACAAGGCAGGTGACCGGAGCTACCTGCCAAGATCCAAAATCAGAACTCTATTTTGGGGATTCTCCACTGGGTCGCTGACCAACCAGACTTAGAAGAATGTTTGGAAGCATACAGGGACTTTGAGTGGTTGAGACGTCCCATGTCTATATCATTGGTGCATTTTGAGGCATCTTTTGTATCTAGGATGCCCCTAGTGGTCATACACCATGCAATGAGATACTGTAGGTGGCCAGCTTCAAGGGCTTTAATAGAGATGGAGCACCATTGCACCTTTGTTGGAATTGAAGCTATTTGGATCTAGTAAAAAATAAATAAATAAATAAATAAATAAATAGTGAAGGAAGCCCACACTCCTTTAAAATCTTTTTTACTCAACCACCATTTCCATCCCTTTTCCCTACTGTTTAACAAACCTTCTTGCCAAGAGTTTTTACTGTAGCTCGGGGTCTCAGTAGTGTAGTGCAAAGGAAAAAACAAATCTAAATGTGATGTTCTGTCTAGGTGGAAGGGATGGCAAACTGTTTCTTAGTTGTCAATCACAGCGACACTAGCCGATCTGTGAGTTCAAGCATGCAGAAGGCTGAGGAAAGAGCTTTCCGAGAAGTCTGTGTTACCCAGCAGGTAGAAAAGAAGAAGATGCTTGCTTCACATACACCCACTAACAAAAGTGAGTACATCCCTCTAATTTCAGCAAACATTTTAATATATCTTCTCAAAGGACAATACTACAGAAACGAAACTTGGATATATTTTAGAGTCGCCAATGTGCAGCTTGTATATAGTACAGATTTACTGTCTTCTGAAAATAACTCAACATACAGCCCTTACTGTCAAAACACAAAACTCACAAAGCTTCTTAGAATTCCCTCAAAGAGCTCCTATCTTAGCTTAAAAAGTCCTAGCTGGGAGTCCTAGACTAAAAGTGATTTACAGTAGGAAACGTCTCAGAGCAACTCTGAGTAAGGAAAGTTCAAAACCTTTATCTTAGCGAGGACTGTGATTGGTTGATTAAAAAAAAAAAATCAGAAAATCTGAATTTTCTTAGAATTTCTTTCAGGCTTAAGAAGCTTTGTGAATACAGGCCCAGGTTCCTGTGACAGAACTCCCAAGGGTTAATTGAAGGCTAATGAGGAGTCAACGGCACAGTGGCGTAGTCGTTAGCACTGTCACCTTGCACCTCCAGGGTCGTGGTTGTGGGTCTGTGTGCATGGAGTCTGCATGTTCTCTTTGTTGGGTTTTCTCCAGGTACTCTGGTTTCCTCTCATAATCCAAAGACATGTAGATTAGGCTAATTCGTGTCACTAAATTGCCTGTGGTGTATGAGTGCGTGTTGACCACAGGTCCTACCAATGGTCGTAAATGGGAATAAATACAACGGTCACCATCTGTCTCCATGGTCCCTAGTTGGACTACAGAGATTCATACTCCTAGATGTATGAATAATGAGAAAGTCAGGGTATTTTCTGTCTCTGTAAAAGCAAAATCCTAAAAGTGGACGGAAATTTACAATATTCACGTTCACATTTAATACAAACGCCCATAATTCGTTTTGATTGTGTAAAGCTGCTTTGCGACAGTGCCAATTGTTAAAAGCGCTATACAAATAAAACTGGTTTGAACTGAAATGGGTTAGATCCAGGAACCCCAAAAAAAAAACGATCACATGCTTGGATATGAAGTAAATATAAAACCTCGGCTGGTGGTGTGATTCTTTGGCAAGTCTCACAAATGCCAGCTGCTTCCGCATAAGCCTCTGTGCCTGACTCCAGCCGAGCAAATCCAACCCTTGATTGTGCCAGAACTTGCGGTAATGGAAACTTAATGATGCTTAATTGTATTTTGATTAACTTCTGTTGCTACACTGTGTACAGAAATGTGAGCAGTCTGATGGGTTATAACACGGCGCAGGATGTGGGAAGCCAAAAGCCAAGCCAAAAGGTCAAAGTCGTGAGCTGTAGACGGGTTCAGGGGTGACACGGGTCATCAAGAAACATCAAGCAAGTGTCTTTGAAACCAGTGACGGGTGAAGACGGCGACGATATGTTCCCGTCATCCAAAAGTCTTACAGATCCGATGTAGCTTGTGCTCGGGAAATGAAACATACAACATGACAGTTTATGGGTATTGCAGTTTATCACTCGTGCTGCCCGTGCCAGAGACCTTGTCACTCTGATTCCTTCCAGTGATCTACTAAGAACATTTATTCTTCATCTATAGGAAGGAAATCCTGATACGCTCTGGATTTATGACCTGCTTCTGTCATGGCGACTCCAGCTCTTCCTCAAGCTGTGGACGTTCTCTCTAGCGGTCTAGGATTCCCTGCATGTCCCTGGTGTTACTTTCGGGAGTGGCAACTTAGAAAGCAATAAGCAATACACCGTGGTATAGGAGTGTGGTGACGAACAATCTTATAATCATTCTGCATTAGAGTATCCGTGAAGTTTAAGAATGGTGGTGTGTAATAAAAATGTTGTGTATTATATTAGATATTGTGATAAAAATAAAAAAAAAGTACAGAAAATTATATGTATATAGTAAAGTTATAAAGAAAGAAAATTCTCTCTCTCTCTCTCTCTATATATATATATAGATGCAGTATATATAGTAATGCATGTGTGTAATAGAGATGGCAAATACTTATTCAGTGTTATAGGAAATTCAACACTAGCTTAATCTTTAACCCTTATACTCACAATGCTTACTCAGCCCTATCATATGTACACACACACACACACACACACACACACACACACACACACACACACACACTTTTACTCCTATATTCTACTTTCCCTTATATATTCCCCTAAAATATTCACCAAGAGTGTTTTTTTTTCAGTGCAATCTAGTTACCTAAGAACTATTTACATTGTGTGATATTATGAAATAAATTGATCAAACTCACAATCAAGCGTAATATTTAACATCTTAACCCATGAACTGGTTGTTATGACTACGATGCCGATACTCATACTGACAGCTAGTGTGTGTGTGTGTGTGTGTGTGTGTGCGTGTGGATCAGGGATCATAGACGAGGCGGAGGCAAGTGCAGAATCCTCGAATCCTCATTAATCACCATAACGAGTAACAAAACAACCACGAGCTGGAAGAGGAACATTAACTATGAAGCTAAGACTACGAACAGGAGCGAAACGTTCGAACTAAACCCGGAACTTAAATACACCAAGCAAATGAAGGACAAACGTGAAGCTCATGTGACACACAGTGGCTGATGGGAGTGTAAGACTTACAGCACTATTGATTCTGATTGGTTGGAAGGTGTTGATTGATTTTCTGTCAGAGCGGCCCTGACAGTAGTGCTGGTTTATATCAATGCATTCATGATCCCATTCATAATTTTATATAAATGCATGATGCTAACTGTATTACTGCTAATTACTGTTAGTCTACCTCATCTATCTATCTATCTATCTATCTATCTATCTATCTATCTGAAACAAGTTTATTTCCTCATAACGTGACACACATTACAGATGAGACATACCTAGAGACAGAGTTTTAAAAGACCTTTGTTAAAGAAAAGAGAACACTGCAATCTCTCCTTCCTCTTCCCTCTCCGTCTCTCTCTCTCTCTCTCTCTCTCTTTGCAGTTCTCTGTAACCGGAATCTGTTGATCGTGCTCTCTGTTGGCATGGCAACGAGGATGACTTTGGGTGATCGTCTGTTCTCACGGGAAGTGTAGAGGATGGAGGGAAAGAAAGCAGAGGAAGAGGGGAGATGAGGAAAGATGAACACGACACCACTCGCCTGAACAAAGATCCCTTTTTAAATGAGAAAGACAAGAAAAAAGGAAACCACCCCCTACAATTTTTTAAAATAAAATAAAATAAAATCTAAAAAAATATGAATGATTGAAAAAAAAATATGTACAATTTCATATGCTGATGGCTTCTCTTGCTTCTGTCAAATGATCTTCGTGAGAAGATGCTGGAGATAGACGGAAGTGAGGATAAAAAGAAGCAGAAGTTAGAATCAGAAACTCGAAATAATCTTTCATGGTGTTTATGTTTCCAGTTCAGACAAATATAAATGAATCTCATTAAAACAGTTAAAACTCAAGCGGCAGCAACACGGCATAGGTCAACTTTCTTCTTCTTCTTCTTTCGGCTGCTCCTGTTAATGGGATTAATTATTAAAAAATAATAATTATTATTTCCTACTATTAGCAGATAATATTAGGACAAAAGTTATCATTATTTTTATAACGTAAATTTGACCGCTACAGGAATATGGGAATGAAATGTAGAACTCTCAAAATTAGCTTTTTTTTTTTTTTTTTTTGGTCATAGAAACAACTTAAAACAACAATAGAAACGTGTGTCTGTATGTCTGTTTGTCTGTCCAGCCAGATTTTGTCACAGTATCATGCAAAACTGGCTGGAGAAAATTTAATTAAGCTTTGCCAATCCTTAGATTTTTGTCTGATGTTAAACCTGCACAATAAATGAAATCAAGGTGTTAAGTAAAAGTTATGAGCTGTTTTGTGCCGGATTACGAACTGTGAGTTTCGACAGTGTACTGCGAACGCGTCAAAATGTGGGCGCGTCTTAAATCGACCTCTGGATAGAATTACATGAAACTTTTGCAGAAGTTCGAGCTCTGCCCGAAGTTTAACCTGCACCATAAATTAAATCAAAATGTTGAGTAAAAGCGACGTTATGAACAGTTATGTGTGGGATTTAATAATCTACTTTAAAATAAGATACTAATGCGCTAGTTAGTTCATATTTTCACTTTCTCATCTGTGATCCACTCTCTGATTACCGAACAGGGAGTGTATTTGGCTGACGATGAAAGAAAGAAGATACTCAACCTTACAGAATGTGATTTCGTTGTATTAATAAGTTAGACGGAGAGTTCTGCCGTACAGAAAGACAGACAGACAGACATGTACGTGGGCTTCAACCTGAAATAATAACGGGATCAATAATTACATTAAAGATCAGCAGATTATTTTAAGCTTTAACCTTTTAACTATTTCTACAAAAAACGTATTAACTATTTTATGACTAAGAAAAATTCCCTCTATACTGCACAATCCTGAGCCCTATATATATCTTTATTTAAAAACAACAACAACAAAACAAATAATGGCTAAAATGCTCAGAGCTTTAAGGGCTACCCTGAGTGGCATGGACTGTTTTATTACATATATAAATTAAGATATAAAAAGGTGTACATTGTTTTGGATGGCTTTTTATTGATTTTATTATATATATATATATATATATATATATATATATATATTGATGAGATTTTTATGACTAATATGATCCACTTGCACCGTCACCAGGATAAAAAAAAAATCTAATTAATACTATTACTACTACTAATAATAGTAATACTGGTTTCACCTGATACACCTGTTCAACAGGTGGCTGAACTCTGCGCATGCGTGGATGGTCTAAACATGGAGGATGCGGAACTTTAACCCCTCCGTGTGTATACTGCCGCAATCACATCTTTAAACTTGATCTTTAATACCGAAATGGGTTTATTACGACCACACAGGACCTCTCCTGAGCCCGGAATGTGTTTGGTTTTATTCCTCAGCCTTGGTAAGTGCGTTTTTAAATAATGGCTGTTTAAGGAATATAAAGAGCGCGCGAACCGCGTTCACAAAAATGGCGTTTTTTTTTAAATGTGTTTATTTTTAAGTTACTGAGAAATAAATCTCGAGTCTCGAGTGGTGTTTTATACCGCGGTGTGTGTTTACACACGGGTTTTATTGTGTATTAAAGGTCATAAAGTGTTATTTGCGCAGACCAAGTTTGTTTGGTTTCGGTTTTTTTTCTTTTTCTTTTTTAACGCGGGAGGCGCGACTAGGTGTCGTGCGCAGCGGCCATGGTGCACCTGTGGGGGCGGGGATTCGGGACGTGAGGCGCGAGATAGGAAGTATGAGTTACAATAATGGAAAGTTTTGGGGAATCATTTGCATTTAGCAAATGACCAAAGGGGAGAAAAAAAACAAACAAACACTTTTTTTTGTTATTTTTGTCCAGCTTCTTTCCCTCATCCATCACACTGTTAAACTATTTAAACCACTCATACTGTAGATTTGTATTTATCCCCAACTCTCTTTACACACATACACAATTTGTGTATACACATTGCACAAAAATACAATGCAGCTCTTTTTTGTACAATTGTGTCTTATATACGGTATATATACAATGTGTGGGATATATATAAACCTTATCTTTATATATAAATCTATATATAGATTTGTATCTATCTCTCTCTCTATATATATCTACATCAATATATATATATATATATATATATATATATATATACAGACCAAAAGTTTGGACACAAAGAGGTTGAATTTGTATGATGGCAAGAAAAAAGCAGCTAATTAAAGAAAAACGAGTGGCCGTCATTACTTTAAGAAATGAAGGTCAGTCAGTCGGAAAAATTAGGAAAACTTTTGTGAAAGTGTCCCCAAGTGCAGTCACGAAAAAGCATCAAGCGCTACAAAGAAACTGGCTGACATGCGGTCGGATAAGTTCATCCGAGTCACCAGGCCTCAGAGATCGCAGGTTAACAGCAGCTCAGATCAGAGAGCAGGTCAATGCCACACAGAGTTCTAGCAGCAGACACATCTCTAGAACAACTGTTAAGAGGAGACTGTGTGAATCAGGCCTTCATGCTAGAATATCTGCTAGGAAACCACTGCTAATGACAGGCAACAAGCAGAAGAGACGCGTTTGGGCTAAAGAACACAAGAAAGAAAACTCGCTGAATGAGAAGGGGTGTCCAAACTTTTGGTCTGTACTATATATATACTGTATATACACCATAGTGCTAAAAGTATTCGCTCGCCTGCCTTCACATGCCTGTGAACTTGGATAACATCCGATTCTTAATCCATAGGGTTTAATATGATGTTGGCCCCGCCCCCTTTGCTGCTATAACAGCTATTCGACTTTTCTGTGCTTATGGGAATTTTTTACTATTCTTCCAGAGCCGCATTTGTGAGGTCAGAGTTGGACTATTTATTATAAAAATTGATTCATAAATAAGTTTTTTTTTTTTTTTTTTGCGTTTATATTCTTTAACACCATTAAAACTACTCTTGTCATTATTCATCTCTTGTACACGGTTGTTAGTTTATTTTCACTTTTTTCATTATTTTTTACTTTCCTCGCCCAGTTAATTACTCACAATATAATTTTTCTACGCAACTTATTTTTCTCATAAACTCCAAATCAAAAAGTACAAACGTACTAGTATAAGATAAAAAAAAAAAAAAAAAATTTATATATATATTTAAATATGTATCTATATCTCACACACAAGCTACAACCCCAAACAGGTATTGCACATAAAAACACAAGCTACAAGACGACTATTGCACGTATAAAGGATTGTGTACAATTACAGTATTGCACATAGACCTGAGTGACGGATGACACACAGGGTTTAGCATTTATCCCCCCGCGTTGTGGTTTCGTCAATTCAAATCGTGGCTTGTTTTCAGATTTCAGAGCTCTAACTACATGCTAACATGAACCGCAGATCCGTAGACAACTGCTCGGTTTTAAGGCCGTTAGCAAAAATGCTGACGAACTGTTAGTCACAAGATTCTTCTCGTCTTTCAGATCAGATACTTGAAGGTCAAAGACCGAAACGTGCGGCGAAGACACCCACCGAGAAGCCTTGAGTTTCAGACGTGTGCGCGAGCGCCAGTGTGAGAATTTTAATCAAGGTATCGCACAGGGAAGAAAGGCTGCGACGTAAGTGATTGAAAGGAAACTCGACGTCCTCGACAATCCTTTTCACCGGGATCTTTCTGTCACCAGAGCAACGGCTGGGTCGTTTTCACTCATGCTCTCGTGTGGTGGAGAAGAACGGCGCATAATCTCAGAGATTAAAACAAAGAGAGCGGCGTTACAGGGCTGACTCACGCCATGCACAGTCTCATCCTGTTTCAGTGCACTTTTAAGCAAATAAGATTCATTAGCAGTGCTCTTAAAGACAGCTTGTCAGTTTCTAATAAATCCTTATTCACTTCGTAGTGTGTAAATTCCATCGAAATGCTAATAACCTTCTGTGAAATCTGCTGTTATTTGACGTTCTGTTGATTTGTTGAGCTTTTTAGTTGGAGCTGCTCGCTCCATTTACTGTCCTGGAGTTATTAGTGCACCTAGTGGTGACAATGGGAACTGCTATTTGAACGTTCTGATGGATGTCTATTGGGGAAAGAATCCCTTCGCCCCGTGCTCGGGGGCGGGGAGGAGCAGCACACAGGGCTGTTAATGACCAGCGTGTTGGAGTGACCGACACCAGATTGTGCTTGTTTAAAGATTCTACCTAAAACGGGTTTAGTGGAAAATAATCAAAATTAAAGCTCAGTTTTTAAAATAAAATAATTTTATCCACTTTTTTTTTTTTTTTACATCTCTGTTCTGTGATATTAGTTCAGTAATTAACTGCTTGCCGAGTGGTTGGAGTTCTTCTGGGCATATTAGTTACACACCAACTTGACACACACACACACACACACGCCTGTTCATGTCCCTGTAACAGATAAGTACACACAGGAGACTCTGCAGTAAACACTTTCCATTCAAAGGTGTGGAAAAGTCAATAACACCCTGATGGATCCACGAGTAGAGGAAACAAATAGACAGACATAAAGACATCAGATTACACACACGGGCAGAAAGTCAAATTAAAATTATTATTATTATTATTATTATTATTTTTTTTTTTACAATTTACAAGTTACACAATGCTGTTACACAGAATATTAATGAAAAGATATGGAAATATTATCGTCTGTTGTCTGTATGGGGGAAACTGTGTGCAAAATGTAGGCAGTGTAGACAGACAGACAGACAGACAGACATACCCATAGACAGATGGACAGACAGACAGAGAAAAGCAGATCAACAGACCGATAAACAATCAGACAGACAGACATGCCCAAAGACCAACTGACACATCGGCCTGGAGACTGACAGACAGACTCACAGACCTAAAGATGAACTGACGACAGATTTACAGGCAGACACATGGCCCAATGGACAGCCAGGAAAACGGACCAACAGAAAGAGCCAATGACGGCTAGACAGACAGACAGACAGAACCGTAGACCAATAGACAGAACCATAGACCATAGACAGACAGACAGTTAGAACCGTAGAACAGATGAAAGACAGATAGACAGAACCACAGCTCAAGTGATGGATAGACAGACTGTCAGAACTGTTGCCCAGATGAGAGACAGACAGACAGAAACATGGACAGACAGTCAAGAACTATAAAACAGATGAAAAACCAACAGAAAGACAGACAGTCAGGCAGAACCATAGATTGACTGACGGGTAGAAAGATTAAACTTCAATATAGATGGACCAAAAGTTTTGCAGTCAGACAGGCAGGTAAACACACACACACACACACACACACACCCTGACATACAGAAAGATGAACAGGCCCATAGACTATCTCACACACACACACACACGCACACAGACATCCTTGCCAGCAGACAGATGCACAGACATACCCGTAGTCAATCTCACAGACTGACAGACGGGCCAGTTGACAGACAGGTCCATAATCAGACACACACACACACACACACACACGTACAGAGTGTCAGACTAACAGACAGAGCCACAGAGCGTCTGACAGACGACCCAGAGGATTTCCACTTCCACGCTTTCATGCAAGTAATCATGGGTGTAATTTAGTCGTGTAATGTACACACAGATGAGATTACTCACAGTTTAGGGTATTACAGGACGAGGGGGGAAAAAAAAACAACAACTTCAAACAGTCTCAGGTAACACATGATTTATGCATCAGAAATCTTATGGGAATAATTAGCGGAAACAGCCCGGGAAATTTTTCCCAAGTATTCCCACTGGTGTCCATATGGCAGGGAACAAATCCCTGAATGTTACAGAACACGCGTCTAATCGTGTTCATTAGAGCGGTCACGGTGTAACATGATGCCTGGGGAATACGTACGGAGTTAACTAACTCACTGCTACACCGCTGTGGGTGATGATGTCATACGGGAAGGGGACTGATGGGAGAATTCCTGTGAACTACGCCACACACAGGAAATAATCGAAGAGCTTGTGCTGTTGTACTGAATATCAGCACTGTTATGATATGTTTGTGACTTTAAAATACAGTGGAACCTTGGATTACGAGCATAATTCAATTCAATTCAATTTTATTTCTATAGCGCTTTTAACAATGGTCATTGTCTCAAAGCAGCTTCACAGAAATGAAAAGAAAATGAAAAGAAGACTTATGGAAATGTATATATGTGTAAGAAAAATGTGTCTAGATAATGAGATTGTCCCTGATGAGCAAGCCAAGGGTGATGGCGACAGTGGCAAGGAAAATCTCCCTGAGATGGCAATAGGAAGAAACCTTGAGAGGAACCAGACTCAACAGGGAACCCATCCTCATCTGGGTGATAACGGATAACAGAAATTGTAGAACATCATGTGTGTTATGCAGATGAAAGTTCGATATAACAGAAGTTATTTAAATTAACACAAAGTCCAGTTCAGCTCAGGGATGAGTCAGCAGGTGCAGAGGGCAGATGGGGGTCTGGATCACTGGGAGCTCAAGAGCAGCATGTGTAGATCCAAACCAACATGAAGAAAAATTCAGCTGGAGCAGGTCCTTCTCTGGATGCCTCAGGAACCTCGCAGGGTTGGCACAATCTCCAGATGCCTCGGGATGGGTGGAAAAATAAAGAGCAGGTGAAAAGAATTAGCGTGGTTGCCATTCACGATAGATGTACTGGAGTATGAGGTAAAGAAATTAATTACTGTATGTGTATGCCAGATTAAAGAGATGCGTTTTGAGTCTACTTTTAAATTGGGAAACTGTGTCTGAGCCCCGAACACTGTCAGGAAGGCTATTCCAAAGCTTTGGAGCTAAATATGAAAATGCCCTACCTCCTTTTGTAGATTTTGATATTCTGGGAACTACCAGTAGTCCGGAGTTTTCTGATCTTAAGGAGCGTGGTGGATTGTAACGTATCAGAAGACTGGTTAGGTATGTGGGAGCTAGATCGTTTAGAGCCTTGTAAGTAAGTAATGCTATTTTGTAATTAATTCTAAACTGAACAGGTAGCCAGTGCAGGGATGATAATATTGGGGTTATATGATCATATTTTCTGGATCTAGTGAGAACCCTGGCGGCTGCATTTTGGACTAACTGTAGCTTGTTAATTGAGGATGCAGGACAGCCTCCCAGTAATGCATTACAGTAGTCCAGTCTGGAGGTCATGAATGCATGAACCAGATCAGGACCAAAATTCGTTCTGGAAGTGGGCTCGTATTCCAAAACACTCGTAAACCAAATCTAATTTTCCCATAAAAAAGTATGTAATTTGTGTCTGTGTCAAATTACGTGCGCACAGGCGAGAGTGTGTGTGTGTGTGTGTGTCGGTGTCAAATTACGCGCGCACACACATAGGAGACACGATGAAACGGAGTTTCACCAGTAAGGGATGAGCAGGGGAGACAATTACCCACAATTCCGCAGGGCAAGAGAGAGAAAAATCATTGGCTCAGTTGTGATCACTTGCCGCTCGGTGTCAAAATAAGAGTTGCATGCGTGATGCATGATACTCGGCACTCGTAAACTAATACTTGCTCGGTTTCCAATAAAAAATATATTAAAAATCTTTGCTCGGTTTGCGGAACACTCGTAAACCACGTTACTCGCAATCCGAGGTTCCACTGTAATAAACTTTTCAGTTCTACGGTTGTGAATATTAACATTTCTGTTCTCCTTCATCCAGCGTTGTGGTCTGCACCGGCGTCTGGTATAAAAGTCACCGCCCCGGAGGAGATAAACGCAGTACGGGGCGAGACGGTGACCCTGTCCTGCAAGTTCACCTCGACTCATCCGCTGACCAGCCTGATATCCATCGACTGGTCCTTCAGACCTCAGAGCGGAGGCCTCGCCCATGTCGTGAGTCCATTTACGATTCAGTGATAAATATTGTGTGTGATTATGTCCAGTCTGATGGTTGTGTTAAATCTGCTTGGGGCGTTCAAGTCAAACCGGGACGTTTGATTGAGCAGAATAACAGAAATAAAGACTAAAACTTGTGTTATTTCTCTATATAATCCTCTGCTACACTAGTGCACTTATCCCAGTGTTTCACCAGCGCTTGGACACCATCAAGGGCCTCCCAGGAACTCTTTTAATGGAGCGAGATCAGGACTGTACGGGCGGGCGTGGCAGTAACTCCCAGCCGAGTTCCTGTAATGTGCACGTGGTGTTGGTGAATGAGTGTGTGTATAGTTTGCGACAGTGCGTCATCACTCATCACAAATCCCGGTTTGACTCGAACGCCCCTCATATTTAATTGGGGAAAAGTAATCTAGTCAGGTTTGACTTTTGGACACACTTCCTGTCGCACAGTAAAACTTGTGACCTCACAGCCCACTGTATATTTCGTCCTCGTGACGTCTGAGGGAGTTCTATCTCGCTGTCCTCTCCTCGCTCATTAGGGACAACCTGATGAAACTGATCATCAGTTATATCTGGAATTTTAATTTCGGTGTCATAAAGTCCTAAAAGTGCTTTTACGAATTGAAATAGAATTGAACTTACCATGTCGACTAAATGCAGCAGAAATAGAGGAAGTGATGAACCGAAAAAAAACAAAAAAAAAAACACAACAGCTGTCCTGAAACGTGAAAAAGTCTCCTGATGAAATTCTCATCTCTGATCATCAGGTCTAATCTTGGCTACATACGACTAATTAGCTGTTTTTTTTTTGGCCTCCATCTCCGAGCGCTGTTACAGATATGACGTCGAGCGTTAATGAGATCACCTCGATCGATCAGAGTCATATCTGCAGAAATTTCCATGAGCAAAGGAAAGTGTGTAAAACTAGAGAGGAACAGCTGCAAGCTTACTGATGTGAGATGCAAAAATAGCCGGTGATGTTAAAGTGTGAGTGTGAGAGTGTGTGTGTCTGTTTTGATGGGAAAAATGGTGAACACGCATCACTTACCTCATACGGATGATTCATCAAACCTGTTTGATAAAAGTATCAACCTGTATGAGGAATCATTTTGCGTCGAATGACTCAGTTTAAAAGAATGAATTCAAATGATTTGGTTCAAATGACTTAATTAGAGGCTGATCGGCTTGATATCCTAACCCTAACCCTAACCCTTAGAAGTGAACTGCACTGGGTGTTCAGCCCTGTTAAGTGCGATTCCAGTCCGCAGGGAGCGAAACCGCTCGGTTCAAAGGGAATCAAGTGAACAACGGGTCTTCATTTCGCCCCAAGTGGACATCTCACTGGAGTGAAAAATACAGAGCTCGAAAAGTAATTTATATATTTATTATCATATTAATAGGAAAATGTTTTTATTTGTATTAATTTTTTTTTATCAATAAATTCTTGGTATGATATTTGCTAGGAATCTTAAAAAAAAAAAAATTACAATTATCTGTACATCTTGTAGATAAATCAAATAATTTATATACACTTTAAAGCGGTAATCAGCTTGTGTTTCAATAAATATCCAATACTTAATGTCCGTAGTGTGAAATTTTCACAGTAGGAATCCGAGGCGCTCATGTTACCATGGCAACGCACGGAGGAAGTAACGACGGCTCTGGTGACGTCGTTTTGAACGGTGGAATTTTGTCAAAGGAAGTTCCCTTAACCGGCATACCCTGCATAGGGAGTAGGGAGCACCCTGCGAAGTAGACTTAGGAATGGAACGCAGCCCAGGACACGTAATGCCAGTGATTCGGTTTAAATGATTCAGTTCTGTATCTGGACTTTTGTGTTGATGTACAGTAGCTATTTTCAGCCAGGAGAGAGAGAGAGTGTGTGTGTGTGTGTGTGTGCGCGCGCACGTGTGGCTTTGCCAAAAACCTTCTGGGGAAAAATGAACATGCATCACTTACCTCATATGAATGATTCATCAAATCTATTTGATAAAAGTATGAACCTGTATGATGATTCATTTTATGTCAAAAGACTCGGTTCAAATGACTGAACTGTCAAAAGTCCTCTCTCTGAACTTGTGTGTGAAATCTTTTAATTGAAATTCAGTGATTCGATGCAAACGCCCTTCTGATATTCTAATATTTTACATTTTAAAATTTCAGCCCAAAATGGCGGAATCTAATTATTAAAATCCTGATCAATTTCGATCCTGGTGAAATACCTGCCGATACTGTGCGATCTTATTATTATTATTATTATTTTAAAATAAACTCCGCCCCTTTGCGTAAACTCTCGCGTAATATCTGAACGGTGCAGGGTTTAAAGGGTTCAGAGCACCGAGTTCAGCTGCACGTCCTCGCTTTGTGCTCTCAGCGCTTTTAGAGACCACGTTAACGGTCTGAAACGTGTCCTGTGTCTCAGGGGAATTCGTCCGGACGTCTGGACTGAGCTGCCGGAGTCGTTTCAGTCGCAGCCCGAGTCACATAAATCTGCTGAGGCTCCAAATATTCATCTGAGTTTATTGAGCGAGAGGTTAAAGTCTGTGAGGTGTGAGTGACCGGGCTCAGCACAGCATATTTAAAGCTCTGTGTGTGTGTGTGTGTGTGAGAAAGAGAGACATATGAAAATGAATAGCTAGAGAATGAGAATTTCATGAAATATTAAGCAGGAGCAGAGGCTCAGGATGGTGTGTGTGTGTGTGTGTGTGTGAGGTGCGACGCGACATCATATGTGAAATTGAAAGGGATCTGAATCGAGAAGCGGTGTGTCAGAGACAGGGTGTGTCTGTGTGATGATGTCATCGTCACCCACTCCCAAATATTTAACATGACAGTAGGTGTGTGTGTGTGTGTGTGTGTGTGTGTGTGTGTGTGTGTGTGATAGAGAGAGAGAGAGAAGTGAATTAAGGGCACTCAGTCAAACAGCCACTCTACCTAATTAGCTCTCAGAGGAGCGGTGATGATGTCATAGCCGTCTTAAATGGAAAAAATTCTCTCTGTCTCTCTCTTTAAATCTCTCGCTCTGTCTGTTTCTTTCTTTGTCTCCCAGTTTCTCGCTCCAGTCTTTTTCTTTGTCTCTCCCCTGTCTCTCACTCTCTCTCTCTTTCCCTCTGTTTTTCTATTTCTCTTTCTCTGTCATTCTTTCTCATTTTAATTTTTTCTCTCTGTCTGCCGCTCTCTCCCTTTCGCTCCCTCTTTGTTTTTCTCACTTTGTCAGTCTCTTGCTCTGTCTTTCTCAGTCTCAGTCTTTCTGCCCCTCCCTGTTTGTGTCTTTTAATATCTGTCTGTCTTTTTTTTTTCTTAAATTGTCTCGCTTGTCTGTCTGTCTGTCTGTCTCTGTCTATCCCTCCCTTTCTGTCTCTTTCTTACTTTCTCCCTAACTTTGTCTTTATCTTTCTGTTTCTCTCTGTCTGTCTCTGTCTCGCTCTCTCTCGTAACCCTGATGTCATGTTTGTAAAACCTGATCGCACTACTTCATTAGTTTATTTATTAATCGCTCTGTGTTTTGCTTCTGTCACACTTTTTAACAGATTATTATGTAAATGAGACGCGGCTCTGACAAACACAGCTTTAATTAACTAATCCATATTAACACCACCTGTGATTATTATTTTTTTTCTCCCAAAGAGAATTCGTTCCGTGACTGAAAATAATCGAATCAGATTCCGTAACTCCGCTCTCGATAACCTCGGGGGCTTACCGCATTTCTCCCCATCGTCGCGATGACATCACTAGCGTCACCTCATCGGCGCCTCTTTCGGGAGGACGCGCTGATCTCAGCGTCGGCTCTCGCGCCTCCCGTCCTCTCAGCCGGTAAATCCGCTCTGACTTTTACACATGCCCTTGAACTGAAGACTACTTTTATACAAATTTCACGTAACCCCACCCAAAAAAATCGAAACAGTTAAACTTTACATGGAAGCAGTACAATATAGCGCCCACTGGTGTTCAGGACAGGAAGTTATGGCGCGAGTCAGACCGTCACTCACACGCGGTTCGTCAGATAATTGTTCACACGACCGTAAAGCTCTCAGACTCCTGATCTCAGCTCGTCCATCCCCCCTCTCTCTCTCTCTCTCTCTCTCTCTCTCTCTCTCTCTCATTAAATGTCATTGAACAATTACAGGACACTTCACTTGTCTTCATTCGTCTGACCCTCTGGTCTATTTTAATTTCATTCCCCACTCAAGCTGTGAGATAATTAAAAGAAACAAAAAGTTCTACCATACTGTATATAAAGTTGTGTGATTTGATTATGTGAATCGATGAGTCGGGTTTTGATTCAGAACAGATTCACACATAAAAATTATTTATAAGTTAAAAACGTTAAATATTTCACAGTTTTTGCAGTAAATACAAAAAACGGTTTCTTGCATAGAAATACTCTTCCTCTTTGTCGTTCAAGTTTAAGACCTGTTGATGTATTACGCCCCCTACTGGACTGGAGGGTGGAGCAGAAGATTAGCATGAAATAAAATAAAGATTTAGCAACAAAATTTCTACAATACTTCAGATACCTTTTAGTAGTAATTCAAAACTTGTAAATTCAGCATGTTAAAAAAAAAAAAAAAAGTTAAAATTCAGTTTTTTCTAAAATATGACACTTTCTGTAAACGAACCTACGGGAGAAAAAAAAATGGTCCACACTGTTGAGCTGTGAAGAATCACGAGATCAGAGCAGGAACCGAGCTCAGGACCTGAGGCGAAACTCGCTGTCAGTGTTTTAAACCCAAGGCCTCGCCGTCGTCTCTTCACTCCGCTGACATCGGTGTGGGAGGAAAAAAAGAAAATCGCCAAGTCATTCCTTCAGTCCTCTCACTTCTGCTGGACACGCTTCTTCTCATTAACGTCTCGATCTTTAACTAAAGCTAAAAGCTGCGATCAGCGTCAGGCTGTTTTCCAGAATCAAAACCAGACAGTCGCCTCACAAATCTGCTGTGTGTTTAAAATGCACTGACTGGCCAAAAAATAAATAAATTAAAAAAAGGCTACATTTCAGAAAAGTCAAATTATTGGTCTGCGTCAAGCAAAGAAAACAACTAAGGAGATTTTGAAATGAGTGGAACTGTGTTATTAAGAAGACTTCAACACACTATCGAAACCTGGCAGGATGATGCTGAACCGTCAACTTTGTAAAGGATGAAATGTGAAAAATAATACAAGTACTAAGAATAAATACAAGACTTTGGAGTGATGGAAAAAAGGTCATGTGACCTGATGAGTCCAGATTGTGCCTATTCCAGAGTGATGGGCGTGTCAGGGTAAGAAGGGAAGCGCATGAAGCGATGCTCCCATCATGCATAGTGTCCACTGTACAAGCCTCTGGAGACAGTCGCTTCAGTCGCTCAGGTCGAGACTCAGCAACGTTTTGTGGGAATAAAATGTCAAAAGTCAGCTGACCACCTGAATGTACTGCATCACCAGGACATCACATATATGGAGGGTTTCTTCCCTGATGGTACGAAGAGTGTGAAAGTGTGGTTCTGGGAGCACGAGGAATCGTTTTCACCTACATGAGCTGGACCCCTCACTGAAACAGGCGCCTGCTAGCAAAGAAGCTAGCTATGCTCTATAGGTAATAATGAGGTGTTTCCACAGTAGCTAAATGCTACGTGACAATGGTGGTCCTCTAGTCTGTGCTCACACAAGCTACTTGTGTGCGGGGCCTGTCCAGCATTTTGTTTCAGTTCCAATGAGAAACAGTAGTAGCTACATGTACCCAGATATAGTTAACTAGTTAAAACTATATTTTAAACCGACCTGACTCTTCAAATAAGGGCGTTGATGGCTCACTGTTAGGATTCTCATCTGCCACGCAGAAGTCAAACCCAACAACCAAACCGCAGCTACTGGAAGCAGTGCCGGTCCCCAGCCCAGATAACATGGGAGGGTTGAGTCAGAAAGTGAGTCCGGGGTAAAAATCTGTACAGTAAGTCCCAGACATGCGTTGTTAAGTCAGACAAAGTGAGTCTTGTACTCCCTTGGCACAAATATTCAATGTAAAGTATAAAAAAACAAACGCGCACATGTTTTGTTTCCGCATTATACTCAAGTGAGACTGCGCCTTTAAATCACGAGGGGAATCTCAGTGACGCAGCGGGGTCAGCTGACCTTGTTTAAAGGGAACCCGGGAAGACGTCAGGGGAGGACAGTGCTACTGTACATGGTGTTTACTGCGCGCTTGAACGGACGCCATTTTGTCTCTGAGCTGTATTGGGCTGTGAACTCTGTCTCTCTGTCAGCGTTACAGGACAAACATTTTCCATCATCTGGACTGATTTCATAAAATTAAATTGAATTGAATTGAAACTGGTGAGGCCGGCTCATTTCTCCCGCACACGCACACACGCGCACACAAAATATACCGGACTTTAGACATTTTATACATTCACTTACACACTGAAAATATTGTATATAATTGTAAATATTGGTATCTGGTGCACCGAGGTGTCTATTTTCTTTGTACAATACATTTGTTCACATCTACGAATGTTCGCAGAACCGCGGTCTGGAAATTCCTAACTCGAGTGTTTGACCGCTCGATAGGAGCATCTGAAAGACTGACAACAACACCCTGACTCTTTAAATAAGTAGTTATTAAGAGTGTAAGAAGCTTGGCTAGTAAGGCTAATAATAAAGAAACTGCTGAGTTACTACAACCTACAAAACAAACCTTATTGTTTAATAACATTTTAATAAATTCTTATAAACTATTAATGATTATTAAAAGGAATGTTAATGATTATACATTCAAATTTTTTCCCTCCCAGTTCTTTCACTTCTCTTCAGTTTCGTACCCTCCGAAGGATGGGCACTTTAAAGGGCGTGTACAGTGGTACGGCGAACCGGCGCGAGGCGACGCATCGATCCGGCTCCTGAACGCCTCATTGAACGACAACGGCACTTACAGCTGCGCCGTCAGAAACCCGCCCGACTTCCAGGGTCCTCCCTCGAGTACCGTCCTCACCGTCAGCCTCAAGAGTGAGAAACAACTTCTGTTCATCCTGTTCAACAGGACGGTTTCACAAACCACTTCTACTTTCAGGCTGACGTTTTAGAAAGGCGTTCGCATAAACCTATGAACAATAAGCTACAAGAAAATGTCAAATAAATGCTGGACATTTTGCACAGTTTTGGTTCTTTATTTGGAGACATCAGAGATTAAAGTTAAAAGAGTAACTAAATAAAAATTAAGCTTTGTACTCAAAGCATGATGAAATTGAAAAAGGTTTTCCTTTACAAATAAGAGGCAGAATGAAAAATATAAAACTTAATAACTGTACCGTATAAACATCTTTTATCCTGATCACTGCGCTAACATTTTGCAAAGCAGTTGATTTATAGAACCAGATTTCGATTGTACAAACGGATTTGCGTGTACGAACGGATAAATTTTTTGTAGTGAATAGTTTTTAAGTGTAGTATGAGTCTGACTAGCTATGTATAGCTATCATACATGGGACAGTTTACTAAATTCAGTGCTGTTCATTTCCTTTTAGTAATTGTAATAAAAATAATTTTAGTAAGAAATCTCAGATTAGTCTTATGAAGGAATTCGTACATGCTAGAGACTCGTAGCCATATGAGAGCGTTCATTACGCTAACACAGAAGGAGAAAGACAGAACGAAACATAAACATGAGAATTATACCATAATCTTTCTTTGTAAAATTACAAACACAGTTTCAATATTTCAGTAATGTCCAGAATCTTGTCTTGTTCTCTTTCTTCCCCAGAATCGAGTGTGCACTTCTCGGACGTCGCCATGCTGCTGTTTTTCGTCCTCCTGCCGTCGTCGCTGATAGCGATGGTTCTGTTAACGAGAATGCTCTGTCCGTGTTGCTCTCCACGGGTCAGGGGCTCACATTTCGGCAATCACTCCCCCATAGAGGTCATTGACGGGGAGGAAATGCTCACATACAGGTCTCGGATCAGATTATATCCGCACTTTGGTACTTTGATATTCTCTCAGAAGGACTTAAGTGTAAGGCAGAGGGTAGGAGGAGACTAGGATCAGGTTAAAGCACAAGGTTAAATAAGCACTGGGTATGTACGTGCTGAGCAGAAATGTATCTCGGAACGCACAACACAATGATCAGCTTGAAAACCAAGCAGATAAATGGGTGTTCCTGATACTCAGTGTGGCAATTTTTTATATTTCCAAAAAGGTTTCTTGTGTATACAAAAATAAATTGTTTGTTTATTTTTTTATTTTCCAAAATTTAGTTTCAGGTTGTAATGTAACATTACAGAGTATAAAAGTGTGTGTGTAACATGTGTTTATGTAACGTGTGTTTGCTTCTCTGCAGTAAGGAGTGTATGTATCATCACCCCACATCGGCGCAGAAGCCTGCCACGTGCTGTGGGATGTATATAGAGGTCAGGATCTCGTATTTATGAGCTAATTCACAGAATTCATATAACATCATGTATCAAAATTATTAAACTATCCACTAAAGCTAGCATGCTAATAAATACGTTAGCTAGCATCGGTGTCATTTGAGAATATTAGCTAATATAAACATGGTACGAGCCATGACTAGCCGAGGTTCTCGTTAGCAATTGTGAATAGCAGGGTACTGTAGCTAACTAGAGCTAGATTATAATTTATGTGTACTTTCACAGGAGCTAAACCTTACCTACCTACTTAGGCTTGATAGCTTAGCATAACACAATTGTGGTCATCTAGTCTCTGTGTTCACGCTTAAAACTAACTTTTAGGACTTGTCACATTTGGGTGGGGCCTGTCCGCCATTTTGTTTTGGTTTCGGAGACAAATGGGAGTGTAGATATACAGTGTAGCTTCCAGAGTTAACTTGGGAAATAAATATACTAGCATGGCTATCATTTGAGAATGGCGGCTAAACCTTAACAGTCATGTCTGGTAAATATGGAGGCACAGGAAGTCAAGGCCGGCATTAGCAACTAAACATGAATACAAAAGTAGATAGCTAGAGCTGGATTATAAATAACCTAGATAGCTAGTATAGAACAATGGTAGTTGCCTAGTCTCTGTTCAGGCTAGAAACTTTTATGACTCGTAGATTGTCATGTATATGGCAGGACCTGTTCACCATTTTGTTTTAGTCCCAGCAAGAACTTAGGATATAGCTGTCATTTGATAATTTAAGCTAAAAATATATACTTTACATTAAATGTAGTTTAACATACGAGCCATTTCTGTCATTGCGCCTAAATGTGAATAGCAAAGCAGCTAGCTATTTTCACATTATAATTAATGATTTTTGTAATGAATTATTACTAATTTTCTCCTCAACAATTAAAATTTAGCAACTAAAGATTTTACAAACGAATCGAAACGAATGGCGGGTAATTGGTGTCTACGTCTGGGAGCAACTTGCTTTTATGACTTGTAGATTTTCACTTGTGGTGGGGCCTGTTCACAGTTTTGTTTTAGTTCCATTGAGAAAGAATAATGGCTAGATACGGCTGCTAACGTTAACTAGTTAAACACATATTTAAAACCAGACACCCTTGTCATGCTTGGAGATCCTCCTGATGTAGTTTTTTGTGTAGAAAATTCTGCTAAACTCACTTTTTTGTGGTAAAAAATTAGTGAATGGTCATGCTCTAGTTTTTAACGTTTCTCTTCCTGTTTCCTCTTCAGGACTCGGATGAAGAATGCCGCAGATATGTCGAGAAGCACCAAATAGAATTACAGGCCGAGTCGCAGTGTTAGAGCTGTCTGTACCACAACGCTCTGATGGGAGACATCTTCATTATCATTTAATATTCTCACACACACACACACACACACACACACACAAACAGTTAAACAAATGCTTTACAGCTGATCTGATCTGAAGTCAGCTTTTACCAGAGCTCCTTCAGCATTCGGTCATTTGGATTCTTGCTAGCTTGCGGATTTAGCTTTATATTTCTTCCTGTTAACTTTGATTCAGAATGCTCAAGAAAGCTAGTCACAGTTCCTTAGTTTTCACCAGGCATTTCAATACAAAAAAAAACACTAGCCATAAGCAAAAAAAAAAAAGTCTTGTGTTGCTAGCTGATCGGTAGCATCGTTTCAAATTTGGGTTGAATTGTCTGAGCTAATACACGAATGCTAATGTGGCTAACATAGGTTATTCTCACCAGCTAGCCATGCTAGCCATCTAGCACCTAGAAATATTTTTGCATGTGATTAGCATAAATTATTTATTGTCTGAAAAACTGACCACTAGAACTTTCTGTGGAAAAGCTGAATCTCTAACACTAATCTGTACGAAATATTTTAAAACTGAACCCTAAGAAGCGCTGAGTCATGCTAATTCAGGCTGTGTGGTACTGTTTCCAATCATCAATAGCAGCAATGTAAAGTATTTATTAGCGGTATTAATGGTGGCACTAGTGACGACAAATGGAAGCTGCTGACTAGTGGCCGTGTTTCAAACTTGAGAGAATGTTAGCAAAAAAAGTACTTTGAAAATAATAAATTAACGCTTGCTAGCGTGTGATATTTGCCTAATGCTAGCTTAGCCCTGTTCTATGAGCGGATTTACCGTTTATGATGCCTTTTGTTAGTGAAATTTTCCAGAATGAAGTTACTTTTCTTTTACTTGTCAAGTTTTGGACTGGATGATGCTAATGCATCTATCTGGTGATGAAGCATGTACAGATAAAGGTGCAGCTAAAAAAGGGGACCATTTAAAATAAAATGAATGGAAATTATCTATAGTTCAAATGTGGATTTCAGCTAAGGTTTATCACTTTTCTTTACCTTGATTTGTTTTTGTGTGTTAAGTTATTTAGCATCATATACATGAACATCAACCTGCTGTTTTGTATTATTTCTACCTTGTTGCACTTCTTACACACATTCTGACATCATTCACTAAATAGAAGTTTAATGGGTGTAATAATTTTGTAAAATCTGTCTTTAAATGTACATATATTTGTGCACGCACCTTATTATAAAATACAAAGTTACAGATGCTCTTGTAAAAAAAAAAAAAAAAAAAAAAACCTGTAAAGTCACAGGCCGGGATTATTGTATATTTATTTAAGGATGTAAAATGATCATATTTTGAATATATTGTTAATAAGAATAATTGCAAATTAAATAAATAAATGAAATACAAATGTGTATATTAAAACAGAATGCACTGATATTTTTTAATCTTTTCAAATTTTCGTTAAAGTTTCCCACTCAAGCTGTGTTTTTGTTTCTAGCTACTATAATGTAACTGAACAACTATGAGAGACGTTAGAGTCTTTTGATGCAGAATAACAAAACAGTCATGAGAGTATGTATTTCTCCTGCAACACTAATGCAGTTATCTCAGTGTTTCATTAGTGCTTGGACACCATCAAGGAAGAAAGTTTCCTCAGTACGCCGGAGCCGTGATCGGACTGCCTGCTGAAACACTGGCCTCCCAGGAACTCCTTTAATTGGTTAAAATGTGTGGAAATGTCTTGGAGCGAGGTCAGGACTGTACGAGGGACGTGCCAGTAACACCCGTCCGAGTTCCTGTAATGTACACGTGGTGCTGGTGAATGATTGCCTGTACACCTCCCACAGACGGATGCGTCTCTTCTGCAAGTTACACATTGATTTTCAAGGATCAGGCGTTCCACTCACTGAATGTTCATGGAAGCGACTGCAGTGGGCTTGGATCATCGTCCACGGATTTGGATTCTTGCTAGCTTGCTGATTTTAGCTTTATATTGCCTTCTTTAAAACGTTTGCACTGTTCAAATGTTTTACAATGACGAACGAGTCTCCTTGAGTCTCATCATTGCACTGTGCGTATCGCATGTACGCTTAAGAAAGGTCCCAGTTTGACTTGAACCCCGCGTATCGTCTCTAAAAATAAAAATCTTTTGATTTACATGCTTGGATTCGTCCTTGTTTAGTTCGCACGTTAACAAATGAAACCTAGCTACACTGGTGATCAGACGCACAAGTAATCTCTGCTGCTTCCTCCTGAGCTTTATTCTTCCTCAGAACGTCTCTACACATTTATTGAGAGTTTGTACAAGACAGGATGCAATGAAACCGCGTTTATCCTCAGTACTATATCCACATTAGACGACTGTGTAAGTTCTTCCCCTGCGGTTGAATCTATCTCTAGTGTAAAGTGGCTTTTTTTCCCCCCCTCCTCGGGGGAAAGCAGGTATTGCCTCCTCTCTAGACGCTGTGGTTTTTCTTCCCCTAATGGCCTGCTTACTATGATGAAGAGCAAAAGGGCTGTAGATGGAAGTGAACCGCAGCTACCGCGGGAGGAAGTGGGCTTTGAATCGCAAGGCGTTGTGTACAGTACATACGTACGTCCTGTGTGGGCATTTACTTTAATTTTAAGTTTTTAATCATCCGAATAAAGGATCGACACGCATCTGATAGGACGCTGATGTGGTGTCCTGTTTTAAACAAGATGAAGAGGAAACGCGAGTTAATGCGCTGGTCCTAATCCCTTGTTGTTTCTATAGCAACGGCTCAGTCTTGTCCTGTGGATGCTCCATGTGTGACGTTCCTTTAAGGAGACGTTTATGCAGCATTTATCTGTGAATCTGTGAAAAGTGTGTTACTCAAGATCGAGACTGAATGAAGGAGTCTCCAGTGTCAACATCTTTATATAGGGTGTAAAAGCTCTGAACTGTCTCTTTTTTTCTTTCAGCTCCCAGATTTGAAAATTCATTTGATCAGGATTATTATTATTATTATTATTATTATTATTATTATTGTATTGATGCAGTGTATGCGTATCTTCTACATGCTGTGATCACTAAGTTCTTGAATAAATACAAATAATTTAAGAATTATTAGCATTTAAGTGCTGTAGTGTTAAAAGAATGAAACACTCCATGTTGTGCTGTTCTGGGAAAAAAAAAAAAAAATTTTAGTTAGTAAAACTCACTCTGCACATACCATCACTGATAAGTTTTCAATTAGAGCACAAGATGCGGTGTTTTACTGCTTACACATGATGTACTGTATAACCTGCATAATTCTCTCAGAATCAACAGAACAATCAAGTGCTGCATTTGCACTAATTAGTAACACACACACAGACTTACCTGAAATATCATGGGGCATTCAAGATCAGTCATTCAAGACACTTTTATTTATTTAATTCTTTTTTTTTGTTTTTGTTTAGACTTGGGAACACTGTCTGAGATTAAAAACAAAAAAACAACACTAATGTAAAATCAACAGCGTGACAGGGACTATATCGGGTGTCCTCCTGTGCCATAAAAACACACTTTATGAATCTCGTCAGCAGCCAAATGAGGAGTTTCGAGAAAACCGACTCAGATACGGTACACACACGCACACAAAGGTATCAATTAAAAAAATCCACAAAAATGGATTTTGTCTCAATTTTTGTCCCAGTAGCTGAAAATCGACATGATCCAACTGAAGTCTGGAATGATGTACAGCTGCAAAACAGATGTTGTGACCCCTTAAATCTACACTGTGGAAGCCCCGCCTACATCGCCTTATTTCTCGAGTCCGGGTCGAAATCTCCGCTGTTGCTTCCTGTTACAGTGATTCGAGAACGTTGTACGTTTGTTAATGTACTCAATGTAATCAATTGAATCAAAGATAAACAAGCTATAGTTAAACTTAGCGAACTGCCGTAGACTCTATGCCGTAGGTTTAGGGAATTTTTACTTCCCTTAAAAGGGTCAAAGGCCAGTTTTTTTCTAGAGCAGAGTGTCCAGTCAAACATTTGCTGAATAATCATGATAGTATCGCTAAAGGGAAAGTTCGTAGAAGACAAAATGCAGGGTAAGTCTAGGCCACGCCCTTTTACGGCTTGAATTTAGTTCCAGTTTTACAGCTGAGAGACAGGGATCCCCCGGTTCCTCTGGTGGAAATGTACCTTCACTTCCTGAAAGCCTGCTCTGATCTGCTTAAAGGTCCTTAATTAGGATAAAAAATGTAAAGAAATCTGATTTCATATCCAGTGTGTATAAGGTATAGAGAGCTGAGTACAAGAAAATCCCTAGAGGACTAAATATTAGTGTTAAATCAATCTCTCTCTCTCCTCCTCTCGCTCTCGCTCTCTGGCCTGTTGCCATGGAGAAGGGAGCATTGTCAAGGATTTGATGGCGTCCGTTGGGGTCCTGTGAACAAGTGATGAGAGAGAGAGAGAGAGAGAGAGAGAGAAGGAGAGAGAAGGAGAGAGGGGGAGGAGTGCTTACAGTTAGCCGGAGTCATCGGAGGAGGATGCCGCCTGACTTGGGCTGTGGTTGCCGCAGTAACTGTTGCCGTGTAGGAAACCGCTCCTTATAGGGGTGAATGATGGAGGCTGGGGGCATCTGCTTGGACAACGAACACACACACACACACACAAGTCTACTTCTGTCACATCTATATTACGAATATGTAAACATACATCTTATGTGTGTGTGTGTGTGTGTGTGTGTGTGTGTGTGTGTGTGTGAGAGATTTCTGTTTAGTGTGGGTTTTTATACTAAGATGGAATTGATTGGCTATTGCATCTTCATTTTGTATGTATGTATGTGTGTGTGTGTGAGACACTAATCAGCTGAAACACAGCGGCCGATCTGCACGATCATGCTGAGAACATCGTTACACGGCTTCACACTGAGAGCGGGGTCTATTTACGGCATCAGGCGAGACACTTGTAGCGTTATAGCTCCGAATGTGACGTATCTCATCCGTGGGTCTGATCCATCTCCAAAAACCCAAACTCCGCCCCCCTGTACACATCTCTGTTCCATTTTCTCAGATGCCTCACATTCAGCTGGACGGATATTATGGTGAAAGTCTCACATGTTCAATGTTTAGACTGCCTTTTTCCCCCCAACTGATCAAACGTCAGATATTTAGTCGGTACTGTACGATATTGGATTAGGATTCATATCATACATTAGACATTTAGCTGAAGAAATCGTTTTTCGCCTCAATTATTTTTCAATTTAATATCTTTAAATATTGAATGCTGGGAATTAGACATCTAGCCAGTTAGCCAGTTGTACATTGCACTCTTTTTGCTATCACACTATCGCACCTGCTTCTACCATGGTACGTACTTTGGTACAATGCTACAGGTACACTGTATGGACAAAAGTATTTGTTCATGTATTTCAATATGGAGTCGGTCCCCCAGTTGGTTTTGCAGCTATAACAGTTTCCATTCTTCTAGTGTTTCTGTGTTAATTTGTGTCTTCTTCATTCTGAAGAGCGTTTATGAGATCAGGCACTGATGTTGGACGAGAAGGTCCGGCTCACAATCTCCGATACAGTTCATCCCAAAGGTGCTCGACGGTGTTGAGGTCAGGGCTCGGTGTTCGGGCCGCTCGAGTTCTTCCACATGGAACTCATCGCACCGTGTCTTTATAGTCCCTGCTTTGAGCACTGGGGCGGAGTCATGTTGGAATAGAAAAGGGCCTTAAACAAACTGTTGCCATGAAGTTGCATAGACTCAGAGCATCGTCCAAGATGTCAAAGTGCAGTTCCCAGTAAGTACCCTGCTAATCACCAGAGTATTGTAGTACACACACCATAGTACTATCACGGTACTCACTGAAGTGCCACACGACCTACCCTGAAGTCATTTGGTAACACTGTAGTGTATTATGGGATGTATTTTGGTTTACCATTGTAACATTTCTTATTTCTTATGGTTTCCATTTTATTGGACACTGAATAATTAGTTATTAAACCTTTTTAACTGACCGGACATTGGACATGTGTAGCTCCTTAGCCCTTGTATTCTTCTTCTTCTTCTTCTTCTTATTATTATTATTATTATTATTTTACATCAATTGACATTTAGCCGAAATGGGACAGTTTCCACTTTTGGTGGCATTTGACCTTTAGATGCTTAGATACTTTGAAAAGTTTCTGTTTTTTGGACATTGCGGTTTAGCAGGTTGTCCACTAAAATAGTTGTTTATCACTTTAATGGGTATTGGACACTTTGTGCTTATCACATTTCCATTTTCTCAAACATTTGGACATTCAGCGGTTTGTTTTCTCAGACTTTTTAGCTATTCAGCTGATCAGACTCTTATTGGATATTTAATTAGATATTTAGTCAGAAATTTTTCCACATTCTTGGACGCTTAGACAAATGTGTTATTGGTTTTTTAATTTTTCCAGCTATTGGACCATTAGCTAGCTAGCCACTCATTTTTTTTTTTCTACTCTAAGGTTTAGGACTGGTTGGACAATGATTTTCCACTTTCTTGAATGTTTAACTAGTAGTATTGTTTTGGGTATTGGTACAACTGGTTGAACAATCGATATTTAGCTACAGTAGGTAGATGTTGAATTCCATTTTTATGGACACAGCATTTTTAGCTCTTTTTTTTGTTTTTTTTTTACCCATGTACAATGGACATTTATCTTCATATTTTTCTAATTTTTTTCAGTTTTTGCCATTGGAAATTAGAATTTCAGTTTTAAACATTTATCTTGCCATTAATTAAAAAAAAATAAATTACACTAAATATTTAGTTAAGTTTATATATATATATATATATATATATATATATATATATATATATATATATATATATTTTACTGATATTGGACGTTTAGCTGGTCAGTTACTATGTTTTTATTACTTTTTTCAATTTCTCAGACATGTGGTTGGAAAATGTATTTCTAGGCTGGACATTTCACTAGCTAGCCATTGGTTTTCCATTTTCTACTGTATTAAAGATTTCCCTGTTATCCCTGTGCAGTATCACATTTTTAGGTAAGTAGTTGTAGTTTTAAACAATAAACTTTTTAACTTCTCATGTAGTTGATTTTGGACATTTGGATATCTTTGTGTTTTAAGTCTTTACACCATTACCTTTTTTGTTTTTCCTCTTTTTGGACAGGTTGTAAAGTTGTCTTTCTTTTTATTTTTTTTATCAGCTGATAAAAGGAAGCATGATTTGTGTTAATGTGTTTACTTCTTGTAATGGAATTGTAGCAATGAAAGAAAAAACCTAATAAATGTGGACGAGCAGCTGTGTTGTATCGGACACTTCAACCACAAAATCAATTCGTCAATACTCGTCAATCACGCTAAACGCAATTAAGGAGTCGTTTCACTGCAGCAATTATATCGTAAGCAGTATGAAATATATGAAAGCAGTTACATCAGACGCTAGACGATGTGAGACATTTTCTTCTTTAACGGTGACTAGGACGGGTATTTGTTTACCTGAGACACTGGACAGCATCCAGGTGATCATGAATATTCATTAACATTCAGAAGCGGCCATGGTGGCACGCTCGTGAGAGCCGGGGAACAATAAATAATTTACCGCATATTTAAGAAAGACATTAATTTTCCCTGATGAGTTCATGTCTGTCCTTGCACGCTTTTTAAGGCTCTCTTCTTCAGTATCCCTCAAGGCACATTTTGGATTTATTTATGTACCTCGAGGATGGATAAATGACTCCTTCACGTGTTTAATTCATGACTGCTCTATTGGCACAATGACCTCATGACCTTGTGCCCCTGTTATTGACCCATAAATGTGTGGTGGATGTTTATTAAAGCCTGAACACAGTCGAATAGTGAGAGACAGATTCAGGAAAATTCTGCTTAAATTTCTCTCCAGTTCCTTTGACTGTTTTTGGTTCACATTTTTCTGACCCTTATCTAGTACACGGTATACTGCATAATCAAAAAGTCGTCACGTGTCGTCTCGGCTCTTACATTTGCTTATCTAGATACATTAGACAAGATCTCATAATGTCCATTAAGTAGGCTATATTCCCTTCTACACTCTCTCTAGTGCACTAGTTTGGGATTGTGCATGGTATAGTATAGTGCTCCCTACTTCCTATGTAAGTGCCCTAGATAGGTTATGAAAATTTTCTAGAACCTTTACAGTGCAAAACATATCAAGTCCAAATAGAGCTATTCGTGTAGTGCACTACTGTATAAAGGACTCTAGAATGTAAATGTATATGTGTATGACACTATGTGAATTCTACATTAGGATATGCAGTGTACTATAAACACACATTAATCCTACATGTAGTCATTATGTTTAGCATATGAATAATTCATAATTATAGCGCATTATATAGGGCTCCAGATCCTACTTTTGAACAAATAATGTGCTATATAGGATTCTAGCACTTAGATTCAGACACGTAGAACACTACACAGGGATCAGACCCTGCATTTTGATATGTAGAACATTATACAGTGCCTTAGGTTTTGAAGTAAAGAATTGAGATTACAATATCGCGCACTGCGTGTCCAAACCTATGATTCTGATCCTTTCATATATGGATGTAAAGATATGATCGAGAGCCTTAAACAGTGCATTACTGTAAATATTTAAATTTACACTCTAGAGCGCTATATGGTGCGGTACACATGTAAATCTATGCTCTAGAGCCATATACACCACATTGCACGTGTCGATTTATGTTGTAAAGCCACATACAGTACAGTGCTCTCCACATGGAAGCGTGTATGCTTTACAGCCCTTATCAGTGCACTTTGTGTGTAAATGCATGCTCTAGAGCCACATACTGTACAGAGCTCAACTCTTGAAAGGGAATGTGTGACATGTGTCATTCCAGAGCCAAATCCAGTGCACTATGCATGTAAATGTATGCAGTAGAGCTATAAACACCTAACAGCGCACTATATTTGTAAATGTTCGCTCTAGAGCCATATATATATACTGTAGCACACTGCACATGTACATTTATGCTCTAGAGCCATATACATTCCACCGCACAGGTAAATGTGTGCGCTAGGGCCCTTAACAGCACACTACACATGTAATTAAACATTCTAGCCATGTGCAGCACACTATATGCATAAATGTGCACTCTATAGCCATATACAGTACGTTACACATGCACATTTGTGCTCTAGAGCCATATACGTTACACTACATGTGTAAATGTGCGCTCTAGATTCAGAAGCAGTGCACTGCATGTGTACATTTACGCTCTGTCGCCATATATATTGCATTACACATGTAACTGTACACTCTAGAGCCATTAACAGCACATTATTAAAAAAAAAAAGTACATTCTAGAGCCCGTAAGAGCACACTACATGTGTAAATGTGTGCTATAGAGCCATACACTGTACAGTGCACTGCATGTGTAGATCTACACTCTAGATCTATTAACAGTACACTACACATGTAAAAATCTGCTCTAGACCCTGGATGTACACTCTAGAGCCCTTAATAGCACACTACACATGTAATTAAACAGTCTAGTCATGTACAGCACACTATATGCATAAATGTGCACTCTATAGCCATATACAGTACGTTACACATGCACATTTGTGCTCTAGAGCCATATACATTACACTACATGTGTAAATGTGCGCTCTAGGTTCAGAAGCAGTGCACAGTAAATACAGTGCATGTGTAAATTTACGCTCTGTCACCATATATATTGCATTACACATGTAACTGTACACTCTAGAGCCATTAACAGGACATTATTCACAAAAATGTACATTCTAGAGCCCGTAAGAGCACACTACATGTGTAAATGTGTGCTCTAGAGCCATACACTGTACAGTGCACTGCATGTGTAGATCTACACTCTAGATCTATTAACAGCACACTACACATGTAAAAATCTGCTCTAGACCCTGGATGTACACTCTAGAGCCCTTAATAGCACACTACACATGTAATTAAACAGTCTAGTCATGTACAGCACACTATATGCATAAATGTGCACTCTATAGCCATATACAGTATGTTACACATGCACATTTGTGCTCTAGAGCCATATACATTACAGTACATGTGTAAATTTACGCTCTGTCGCCATATATATTGCATTACACATGTAACTGTACACTCTAGAGCCATTAACAGGACATTATTCACAAAAATGTACATTCTAGAGCCCGTAAGAGCACACTACATGTGTAAATGTGTGCTCTAGAGCCATACACTGTACAGTGCACTGCATGTGTAGATGTACACTCTAGATCTATTAACAGCACACTACACATGTAAAGGTCTGCTCTAGACCCTGGATGTACACTCTAGAGCCCTTAACAGCACACTACATGTGTAAATGTGCGCTCTAGATCCAGATACAGTGCACTGCATGTGTAAATTTACGCTCTGTCGCCATACATATTGCATTACACATGTAACTGTACACTCTAGAGCCATTAACAGCACATTATTCACAAAAATGTACATTCTAGAGCCCGTAAGAGCACACTACATGTGTAAATGTGTGCTCTAGAGCCATACACTGTACAGTGCACTGCATGTGTAGATCTACACTCTAGATCTATTAACAGCACACTACACATGTAAAAATCTGCTCTAGACCCTGGATGTACACTCTAGAGCCCTTAATAGCACACTACACATGTAATTAAACAGTCTAGTCATGTACAGCACACTATATGCATAAATGTGCACTCTATAGCCATATACAGTATGTTACACATGCACATTTGTGCTCTAGAGCCATATACATTACAGTACATGTGTAAATTTACGCTCTGTCGCCATATATATTGCATTACACATGTAACTGTACACTCTAGAGCCATTAACAGCACATTATTCACAAAAATGTACATTCTAGAGACCGTAAGAGCACACTACATGTGTAAATGTGTGCTCTAGAGCCATACACTGTACAGTGCACTGCATGTGTAAATCTACACTCTAGATCTATTAACAGCACACTACACATGTAAAGGTCTGCTCTAGACCCTGAATGTACACTCTAGAGCCCGTAAGAGCACACTACATGTGTAAATGTGCGCTCTAGAGCCATACACTGTACAGTGCACATGTAACTGTACACTCTAGGGGGTTTGGGGTTGAAAGTGGGAGTGTGGATGCTTAACTAACTTCACAATACAGATTACAGATTTACCTCTAAAACCGGAGACTCCTTCCATACATTTTAAATAAACATAATAAATTCATCACTACACTCACCCCTCACTGTATAGTGCACTACGTCGGGTGCAGTGTATAATATTGACTCCTACACGCTACACATTCTGTTGACCTGGGAGCGATATCTGAGCATTATAGTATACATTAGAGTTATAAGACATTATTAAATATAGCGTATGCACTGTATATAGGGAGATGGCTCTGGAATCTCACATGCATAAATAATGTCATTTAGGTATTATTTTATACCATTTGTGGGGTATTTAGTATGCTGTATATGGAGTGCAACTGTATGTTTATAATAAATAACAAATGATCAGTTTGACGAGATAACTCCATCTTTGCAGCTTTGAAAAAAAAAAAACATTTTGTGCACGTTATCTTTGAATCATCATCGTGATAAAAACCAGAAATTGCAAAAAATTTTGTCTTTTTTTAAAACTTTGAATCTTATGTGATTTTCTTCACAGCACACTGCCCGTGTAAATGTCAGCTCTAGAGCCGTACACAGTGCACTGCACATTACAGGGGTAAATTCATGGTCTAGAGCTCCAGATATGGGACGAAGTACTTTTTATAGTGCAACCGTGTGTCCACGCTAAAGATCCAGAGCACTTGATCTAGCACACTGTTTTTCAAGGATTCAGACACACATACACATATAGATGACGTCTACATTCTACAGTTCCACAATTCATATATCTGGTGCTTCACTTACACCACGTGTCACCCAGCAGCACACAAAAAGAGCAAGTGAGGTTATGATGACGATCAAAGAGACGAGGCCTGGATGGGTCTATACATTTTAGATTCCAGTTTCTCACATCTGAACACGTAGGGGGGAAAAGCGGCATGTTGATTTCAAGAGGAGATCGGACACGCCCCGGGAGGTGTGATTGAAACACGTCCTTTGTGACCTTTTAAACACGAGAAGATCTGCCACCTTGATAGAAATCTATGCATACACACCCTGACACATGGCACTGTCATGTTGTCCTTGGTGCAACACCGCGTGTGTGTAAATGTGTGTGTGTATGTGTGTGTGTGTGTGTGGGGGGGGTATGGGGTATGGGGGTTGGGGTTGTAGTGGGTGTGTGGATGCTAACGGGCTTTGACAGACACAACCACAGCCTTGTGCTGGTCGATGTCTAATCTCTCCTGTGCCTCAATGGAGCACTTAAAGAGTTTGCGTTCTAAAGAGTACACACACACACACACACACACACGCACACGCACACACACCAGTGTGTTTTCTCATACTTACATATGAGGCTATAAAACACAAGCGCCTTCTGAATTAGCCCTCTGATCTCAGGTCAGTACTCAATCAAATCATTCATTTATTTCGTTTTATTTCAGAATTTTCTAGAGGGATTGGAGCGGAACCCAAACCACTCGCTATTTGTACTATGAAGTGCCCTAGACAGGACGTAGAATTCAAAATTCTTTTTAGCATGTATACATTATAACACTTATACTGAACATGTATACTGTAAGTATAGCGCTCTTTACTACATAATGCACTATACAGGCTATAAAACAACAACTAATCTAGTGCACTATTTATGATCTAGATAACTCATTCTAGAAGCCCACGGCATTGTGTAAATGTACACTCTAGTGCCGTGTGCAAAAGATTACAGGTGCACATTTGTGCTCTAGCGCTATATATACGTAGAATGCCCTACACGTGTAAATATACACTCCAGAGCCCTTAACAGTATAGTACATGCGGAAATTTACGCTCTAGAGCCATATACAGCAAACAACATATGGAAATGTACAGCCTAAATCCATATACAGCTCACTAGACGTGTACATGTTCACTCTAGAGCAATATACAGAGTACATACAGTAGAAAACAACAATCTAGTGCACTACTTATTTTCTAGATAACTCATTCTAGAAGCGCACGGCACTGTGTAAATCTACGGTCTAGGGCCATATGCAAAAGGTTACACATGCATATTTGTGCTCTAGAGCCACAAAGAGTGCAGTGCACGTGTAAATATAGACTCTAGAGCCCTTAACAGCACGGTACATGTGTAGATGTACGCTCTAGAGCCATATACAGCAAACTACACGTGTAAATGTACACACTAGAACCTCTTAACAGCACAATATTTATTATTTCTTGCTCTAGATTTTCTATGTAGCTCCCTATCCTCATTCTAGAAGTTCACAGCATGTATAAATGCACGTGTAAGAGTACATGCTAGACCCCTTAACAGGACACTACATGTGTAAACTTTAGGCTCTAGAGCCGTGTGCAGTAGCGCACACTCCACACGTAACTGTACACGCTAGGCCACGCAGCAGTACACTACTTATTAGCTTTTGCTCTAGATTAGATTTCTATATAGCTTCCCAGTTTGATTCTAGAAGGACACATAACGTGCCCTCTAGAGCCATATACAGTGTGTTACACATGTGCATTTGTGCTCTAGATTCACACAGAGTGCACTACACGCTAGAGCCCTTAACAGCACAGTACTTATTGTATGTAAATGCATGCTCTAGGGCCACATACAGCAAACTAGTCACTATTTATTATCGGTTACTCTAGATTTCCTATATAGCTCCCTATTTTCCTTCTAGAAGTTCACAGCATGTATAAATGTACAATCTACACCCATGTAAAGTGCACACTCTTGAGCGCTGCACTACACACGTGTGCTCTGGAGCTATATACAGTAGACTACATGTGTAAATGTATGTTCTAGAGCCAAACACAGTATGTTACACATGTACATTTGTGCTCTAGAGCCACAAAGAGCGCACGACACACGTAAACGTACACGCTAGACCCCGTTAGCAGCACACTATTTATTATCCATCGTTCAAGATTTTCTATACAGTCCTGCATTTTCATTCCAGACGTTGACTTAGTGAACAGGGTGTGGTTGGAACGTCAGGTGTGGTAACGCTCCCTACGCCACATGTGCAGGTTATAAAGACATCACACCTGTCTAGTGCACTTCATTTTACATTGGGGAGTGATTTGCTCTCTCTCTCTCTACCTCGCGCACTACATTGTTCAGGAAACCATTGTTTTAAAAGTTTTTTTTTTTTTACAACCTACAGTATATAGTGCGCTACATGTGAGACAGAGAGCGGTTTAGTTCCTCATGGAGCATACAGTATAATGCGCTTCCTGTAACATTAGCACGAGGTCATGCTATAAAATAATCATGTTCCCACCGAGGGCTTTTCCTTCTGCATGGTGTTTTTTTTATGTATCGTAATTTAGCCTCAACGAGAAAGTCTGTGTTAGAGGAGAATAAGTGAAAAGTCTGGCAGAGTTTTTACAGCTTCACACAATGACTTCTAATAAAGCCTTTTAGCTGAGAATGAACCTGGAACGATTATAATATTTAAACCGCTGCCAGGGATTGTTCTCATTACAAACCTATTACGATGATTCTAATTGGATTAATCTCTTGTATGAGGAGTTGTAATGCGCCCTTCAGTCTTTGTGATGGTAAGATAATGATACGATCAAACTCCAGCACCAACACCTCCAGTGGTTCCTGTTTCACTTTCTCTTTTCTTTTCTTTTTTAAATGAAAAAAAAAAAATTTTTTTCCACCAAAGATTTATATTTCAATATTGAAGCAATTATATCACCTGTGTAAGGACTGAACACTGAAACACACTTGTTACAGGAAAACAATCAATAAAAAGGTGAGTGATGATGCATACAGTAGATATCGTTATTCTAAGCGTTTTATTGCTCTTATACCACTCGCTCACTCACAAATCTTCTATACCACTTAATCCTGTACTCAGGGTTGCGGGGGCGGAGCCTATCCCAGGAGACTTAGGGCGCAAGGCGGGGTACACCCTGGACAGGGTGCCAATCCATCTCAGGTCTCACACACACATACACACACTCACACACTCATTCACACACTATGGCCAATTTGGGAACGCCAGTTAACCCAACCTACACGTCTTTGGACTGTGGGAGGAAACCGGAGAACCCGGAGGAAACGCACCAAGCACGGGGGAGAACATGCAAACTCCATGCACACAGAGACGGGAACCGAACCCGGACCCTGGAGGCGCAAGGCGACGGCGCTAACCACCACACCACCCGCTAATGATTTTTAAATGAATTCAAGAAGGACACATTAAACTTCCTCCATTGTAATTATATTTAATACACAGTCATAAGATTCAATACATTTGAATAAAACAAAACAAAACAAACAAAACATCAATTCAGATGATGTGAAGTTACAACTTTATCTCTTAACCTGAAGTCTCCTTTCATACTGTGAAGTTGAAATAAACAAAATGCCCTTTTTTTTCTCCCCCCAGAAAATTCATCACTACACCCACCTCTCCCTGTATAGTGCACTATGTAGGGTATATACAGTAATATTGACTTCTGAGTGTTATAGTTCACATTAGAGCATCAAATACAAATAGTGCACTATATGTTGCACATGTTTGATGATTGTGAAATATATAAACTTTTAATACTACTACTACTAGAAAATTCCAAATGAGACTTATGTAATCGAGGTATTATTTTATACCATTTGTAGAGTACATGGAGTGCTGTGTTTATAATAAATAACAAATGATCAGATTGACATTGAAATGAGATAAATGAGGCAATGCAACTGGCAGAGAATATTTTGTGCGTGTTCTCTTCGAGTCATAAGCATGGCAGGCTTAAAACCATAAAATGCCAAAACATGTCTATTTTTTTTTTTTTTACATTTTTTATTTATATAACTTTGGATTTTATTATTTTCCAAAAAGCTATTATTCCATCTCACAGTCAACCTGCAGCTCTGGGTAAATGTCTTTTTCTTGGCTTCAACATTCCCAAAAACCCTTTAAACACTTTCAAACCACACACAGTAGTCAAAAGTGTCTCACATTATGCATCATCACTTCTCTCACCACGTGACAGAAAGAAGCAAAGCAAAAACAAAAGCTTGTCACGGAAAATCTGTCCGAGTTTAATGCTCTTAAAACAAGTTTATATAGCTGTTTTGAAATGGATGCTTTTGTTTGTGAAGCCAGACAGTGACCTATGAAACATTTGAGCAGAAAAAAATACAATCTAACTGAAGCCCTGAGCCAGTGAGAATCAGGTGCAGATGATGAGAGATGATCAGGAGGTGATTAGTTCACTGCCGATGCTGAATGCTGAGGGGTCGGAACAGACGAGACGGGAAATGAGGTCGCTGCTGAGGAGGGTGTTGTATTTTTTTGTAGCATTTGATTATAATCTCTAATGAAATAAGAATATTGTGAAAAAGTTAACTATTAGAGACTTACGACGTCGCGCTCTAATCAGCTAATTAACTCAAAACACCTGCAATGGTTTCCTGAGCCCTTAAATGGTCTCTCAGTCTGGTTCAGTAGGCAGTTCAAGAATTTGGCGAAGATTCACACAGCAGCTGGAGTCAGTGCTTCAAGAGCCACACAGAGTACACGGGCTACAACTGTCACATTGCTTGTGTCAAGCCAGAGACAACATCAGAGCCGTCTTATCTGGGCTAAGGACAAGAAGGACTGGACTGTTGCTCAGTGGGCCAAAGTCCTCTTTTCAGATGAAAGTAAATTTTGCCTTTCATTTTGAAATCGAGCTCCCAGAGTCTGGAGGAAGCGAGGCGAGGCAGAGAATCCAAGCTGCATGAGGACCAGGGTAAAGTTTGCAGTCGGTGGTGGTTTGGGGAGCCGTGTCCTCTGGTGCTGGTGTTGGTCCACTGTGTTTTATCAGGTCAAAGGTCAGCACTTAATGCTTCCCTCTGCTGACCAACTTTATGGAGATGCTGTTTTCATTTTCCAGCATTATTCTAATTTATAGAGATGTACCTGTGTGTGTGTGTGTGTGTGTGTGTGTGTGTGTGTGTGTGTGTGTGTGTGTGTGTGTGTGTATGAAATAACATCTTCTACACTACTTAAAGTTCTCTTAAAGTACAATATAACCCTTTACAGAAAGGTCACATGACCTCCACATGTGGAATTGATTCATTTTCATGATTGATTTAAACGTGAAATTTTACTCATCCAATTTTTATATTTGACACATTTCATTGTTTTTGCAAGTAAAAAATTCCTGAAATAATTCAGGATTCATTTTTATTTCATTCGTTTATGATTCATTTAGTTTCACTTACGATTTTGTTCACAGGCGTCATTTGCTGCCAGATGTGAGTTTTCCACCATGAGTCATAATTTAACATATGATTTTTCTCACCATTTATTTATTTCACATGATCTTCACAAAGGAAGAATTTATTTCACACTTTTACACGTAGTTTATTCAGCCTTGTGGTTTTCCTTCCACATGATTAATGAATTTTTACATGATTACACGTAATTAATGCCTTTTCCCGTGCAGTTTTTTTCTTTCGGATCGTTATTAATCATAAGATTTTTCACACTATTAATAATATATTTTTTTTTTCCGTCACACGTTTAATTTAGATTCATTTAGTTTTACGCATCTTTATGGACAACGTCATGTTTGTTTTACCTTGTGTGACGTTTACAAACAAATCATTTATTTACAAATACACTTCACTACAATTCCAAGGTAATGTTTTTACATGTATTGTTTTTATTTTCACATACGCATTTTCATTTATGGCTTAAAGCTTTTACACTAAACATCATCTCACATGATTCTTTTCTGTACTATATGTTTTTTTTTTTTTTTTTTTTTTTTTACATTTTTTATATTTGACACCATAGGGTTTATTCAAATTTGCTATTTCAGGGTATGGCATGCTGAAGTACATGTTTATATATTCACATGTGAAGTGTGTGTGTGTGATTTTTTTGGCCTAAGGGAGTTAAATCCACTCCGCACTGGGCCTACAGTACTACAGTATATAGAACACTACCAGTGTATTGTTTGAATTAAAACTGGTTTATATCCGGGGTGGCTTAATATCTGATTCAGATCTGTAGTTTGCATGGAAATACATTTTGTAGGTGTGAAACGGAGGCTTGACTTTCCCCTGTGAAGTGCACTTAGATGCGTAATAAAAACTCACACACAGTGCACTCGACCTTTTATTACAAAATTGGAAGCTGCTGAGAGGAGGTGGTGGAGGGAGATCCTGGTCACTACTGCCATTAGTATGTCTGTGTGTGTGTGTGTGTGTGTGTGTGTGTGTGTGCGTGCCTGTGTGTGTATGATTGCAGGAGATGCCAGAAACACTTCCACACCCCGGGGCTTTTGCACGGCCATCGAGTCGGCGCCGTTACCATGTGAACAGCGCTCGGAAAAACACCAGAGAGGCGTT